>CM069297.1:42437500-42785000 GCA_035609425.1 Epinephelus awoara
CATTTTTTAGATAGAATTATTAACAGTGCATCCCACAGACGGCTGTGCCTGAGATCATGTGGCTCTGTGGCGCAATGGATAGCGCATTGGACTTCTAGCTGAATACTGAGGAAGAGATTCAAAGGTTGTGGGTTCGAGTCCCACCAGAGTCGACTGTTATATGAGTGGTTGGTAGAGTACTGAAAGTCACGCTCCCATAAAAAATGATTTAAGGAAAAAAGTACCTGGCAAATAAACTACTCAAAGTACAAGCTGCTTGTGTGCTCTCCCCCTCCTACACTCAACCCTCACATTCAGGGCAGACTTGAGAAGAAGCGCAGTTTAAAAAGGAATGAACAAACTATTTTCTACTCCTGTGCGTCACTTGTAATGCGTTATTGCCCACACTGTCCTACAGTCTGCCTGAACGCTGCACAAACACAAATCAAAGTTGTGGTTTTGAGCAATCTGTTGAAAATACAGACGCATAAATCAGATTCAGTGTCTGATTGTTTGGCACGAGACAAAAAGAATAAAGCAATCACGGTTTATGTAACAGCAGAAGAATGAGGTTAGGACTGTTGTGAAAGTTCTCCTGAGGGAAACATGAAGTCTGAGTCAGAGACACCCTGACCTTTGACCCCTGTCTGTTAGCAGCTAAATCTGGACCACTCTCCTCTTTGTGTTTACAATAGTTTGGAGTTGAGTTCATTCCAGTTCTGTTTGACGGGTGGAAACAGGACAAGAACAACTTTTACAAGACCCAAGGAAGATGACTAACATGATCTAATTAGAAAAGTTAGTCTGGGAACGTGCTGACACTGGGAACGGGAAGAAAGACCAGCTGACAGGTTAGAAACATTCACCACACGCTGTGCTACAAATCTATAGCACTTCCTCATGTTATACAGTGTGTGCTAATCTTTGACTTGTACTGTTTTCCAGTTACTATCCAAAAGTAAACATATTTTTATAGTTTTGCCATCAGACGTCAATCATACTACAACTTTAAAATGACACAACAAATGTTTCTATTGACAATGTAATCGTTTTGTTTTCTAAGATCTTTCTGGAACTGTTTCATCCCCATTTCTTGCAGCTGTGAGCAGCATCTATATTTCCTTTGTGCGCTGCTTTGTGGGACAATGGTGTCCACGACCGCCGACTCAACAATGGGCCGTATTCACCCAGCGCTCTGACTGTTTGCATTATACTTCAGTTGTCATATTTTCCAATGTGAAAATGCTACATGCCCCAGATCTGCTGAGAATTTGTGTGTGGTGCAGATCTGGGGCACAGCATCTTACTGCTGACTAACTCTTTAAGATAAACTATAAACAGACTTCAAGAAAGTCCCTGGCTTAACAACATTATGGCTGCAAACTGCTCTTTCAAATGTGATTTAGAGAATAACAGGGCACATAACCAGGCCAGTGTGCTGATGTCATGTGGTACATTATGGACAAAAGGCAGAAACATGAGCTAAATATCAAAGTCCAGCTGAGGCTGATGTGAGTGTCCTCAGTTCTGCAGGTCATAAACCAAAGTGTTGGACACATTAAAATGACCTGAAGATGGCGCTAGATGAAAAATGAAAGGATCATCAAAGTTGTTACAGTTCATCCTGAAGGGAACATAAATTACATCACAATCCATCCCATAGTTGTTGAGATATTTTAGTCATATCTAAAAGCTTCTAATGGAGTCAGTTGCAAAAAACACCTTAAGTTAAGAATTTCCTGAAAGTCCTTGCAAAGCTTCCCTTGAAATAAAATCGGTTACACAAAACACGCTTAAGTCTTCTTCTAAAGTTTTCCTTAAAAAGTTAACTTAACTGTTCAGGGTGTTTTTTCTTTGTCTTGGTCTTACACATAAGGGAATCCCTCAACTGTTGCACAAAGGGCTTTAGCAACAAGAGCAGGGTAATAAAAAAAACTTCTTCTACCTCTGACTCTATGTGAAGTGCAACATGACCAAGTTTATGGTGATAAATGAAAAAAATGGCCACACCACTGAGAGGAGTGTTCTGCGACCAGGAGAACCCGATGAATACGCTTTTGATTTTACACTTTAGATGTGAGTGAATTAATTTAGTTGCTACAGTCGTTTTCTGTATTGATTGACTTTTTTGATTTACTCTGTAGTTTGTGCTCCCTATGATTGTATTCCTCCAGAAGTTCAATCTTAAATCTTAATTTTTTCAGTATCTAAC
The DNA here is from genome assembly GCA_035609425.1 of Epinephelus awoara. Classification (NCBI taxonomy): domain Eukaryota; kingdom Metazoa; phylum Chordata; class Actinopteri; order Perciformes; family Serranidae; genus Epinephelus; species Epinephelus awoara. The sequence goes on from CM069297.1 coordinate 42,439,692, forward strand.
TATAAGGGATGCCGCGTCTTTAACCGCCTGGGAAACGTGTGGTCGGGCGCTGGGTGCTACTTTTGCACCTTTTCAGTGTCAGCTTTCAAGAGCGCAGTGATAGGATATATCTGACGTTGTAAAACAACCTTAATGAGCAACGTATCATAGCCTATTAATCTGAAATCCTGAGTGCAGAGCTGATCTTCTTCCAGGCGCTGTTTGTGTGTCGTACAGATGTAAAGCTCTGACGGCTCTGCACTAACATGATCAACTTTTTCATATTAACCACAGACTGGTATTTACGGAAGAAGGGAAAGATATCTGTCAGCTGTGATTGGTTGGTCCTCGTCACATGACATGTGGTGCGCACTGCTGTGTTCCCAAAATTGAACTCGATTTATCTCAGGGCGCAGCCGTCGTGCCCTAAAAAATAGGCGCTCGGGAACGTGACAGCATCGCTCTGGCGCCCTCATTGAAAACAATGAAGTTGAGCGCACAAAAAACGCAGCATGTGTGCGGCCCCTAAGGCAGCTTTGTGAGATGATAAGAGGCATCACGAGCCTGAGTCCAAGCAAATAAACAATCTTTTATCCTTTATTGCAGTAAATTAGTTAATATTTTCTTTAACTAAGGAAACTTTTAAGTAAGTCCCTCAGCTAGGGATAAATTAATCCTTAAGAGTCATACTCAGGTCCCTGGACTTACTCCTTAAAGCAACAGAAAAACGTGCAAATATTCAAACACACCATTATGCATGTCATCAGCTGGTAAAAATAACTGCTGCCCTTTATTCTGTTGTGTTCTGTTTTAATCTGTTCCATTGTCCTGTGTTGTATTGTGGGAAGTGGAGTCCTCTCAGCGGACAGTTGAACCATCGACGTGATGACTCTTTAAATCTGTCATCAGCTGCTGAAGAGAACAGACCGTAAAACACAGGATCAGTGTTTGTGTGCACTTGGAAATTCCCTCTATTTATTTATCTGTGTGTGTGTGTGTGTGTGTGTGTGTGTGTGTGTGTGTGTGTGTGTGTGTGTGTGTAGGTGTGTGTGTGTGTGTGTGTGTGTGTGTGTGTGTGTGTCAAATTAGTGGAAAGAAACAAAATGACAGAGGGTTTTTATGGGACGACTGGAATGATAGAGCCACAGAGAAGGAGCAGTGATTCATGATGGGAATGTACAGAGAGACAACAGGAGTTGTCAGACACACACACACACAGACAAACACACACACCACACACACTTAGACCTAACTCTAACCGCACACACCTGGTTTAACCCTAATCACATCGAACACATTAGAGCATTGTGTCTACAGATCCCAACAATGAAGGTTTTCCTTTGGTCCCTAATGACTGTTTGCTAAATCAGCTGAGGTGGGACTCAAACCAAAAACCTCTGAATTACTTATTTTCTATTTAACTGGAAACTATTGGCATCACTGCACCACAGAGTCACTGTGAGTCACAGACCAACCTGTTATCTTATAGTTTAAATGTTCACTGATCTCTTTTAACAGCCCTAATGTTTAAATTCAGGGGAACTTGAACCAACAACCCTTAGACTTCTGCACCACAATGTTTCATTTACAAACTACTGATTCTTCTAAACACACTAAAGTCCTTTTTACACAGAGATCGCACTCTACAGCTGCAATGAAGTTTCGTTTTTAAACAGAACTACACAACGACAGCGTCACGCCAGTATGTCAGCATCCCAGAAGCAAAAGAGGCGTGACAGACATGACAGCTAACATAACAGCGTCAGCCTCTAGTGTGACCTAACACATGTGTCAGCAGCACTTTACCAACAATAATAATGGCATAACATGTCAATAACAATCATTTACTGTCCCTGTTATGTGACCCTCTGCTCAGGGAGTAAGGAGCTCCCAGACATCATTAGTCCCTTTTATGCTGCCTCTTCAAGGTGGGCATTTTGTGCCACCTCGCCATTTTGTATAAAATGTACGATCGCAGAATGGGAGGGCAGAGTTGCCTCACCTCTACACCGGCACCTGAGGCAGCAAGAGTGCTGAAACGGTAAAAAGACAGCCGACAGGGTATGTTTTGACAGTGTGTTACACATACAACCCACCGTGGAGATTTAAAAAGCAGCTGTTAGCAGTTAGCAGCTAACTCAAAGAAGAACAGTGGCTGAAAATGTCCACAAATTGGAAAAAAATGAAGTCCGGGAGCCCCTTACCCTTTGGCTCCTTAACCTTATCAGCTGCCATATAACAGGGACACTAAATGATTGTTAATGCCATTCTTATTGTTTATAAAGTGCTGATGACGCATGTTATATGTCACACTTGAGGGCCGTCGCTATTGTGTTACATGTCAAGCCCGTCACGCCTCTTGATTCTGTGATGGTGGGATGATGTCTAAAATTACACACTGTAAAAAAAGCAAAGGTGGCATGAAGAAGGGACTTCGTAGCTGCTAACTGCTAACAGCTGCTTTTAAAATCTACCAGCTGTGGGTTGCACACACAACACGTCATAAAAACGTTGCATTCATTCGTGGTCCCATTCAGCCAACTGTCCCTTTTACACAGACATCACTTTGCTTCCTTCACTGCTGGCTTAAAGGAGAACCAGCTCCGTCCCTCCCAGTCTGCAATCACTACTTTTATATAAAAACAGCAAGGTGGAAGAATGGTGCAACATTCCCACTTTGAACAGGCAGTGTAAAAGGGGCTTAAACCACACTGCTGCAGGCAAAACTTGACCGTGGTGGGACTCAAAACCACAACCTTTTGGATCATTCTTTAGAGGAGGAGGTGATTACCTGGAAGTCCAACACTGTCCACTGCAGCACAGGTGAGGTAACACTCAAAAAGTCTAATGTTTACCATCAATGGGACTTGAACCCACAACCTTAACATTTCTGCACCCCAATGTTTCATGTACCTATCACTAAAACTATGAACAGCTGGGGTTTTTTTACTTCCAAAAACTAACCCTTTCTATTTAGTCATGCGGTGCATGTAAAACTTAACGGGACTTGAACTCACAACCTTTGAGTTTAATTGGCGGTAAGTTCATTATTTTAGCATGAAGGGGTCATTTCAAGCAGGAAGCTTAAAGTTTGAAGGTTCGCTGCAGCCTCTTGTCGTTAATTGCAGTATCTAAACTTCAATTCCGGTGGGATTTGAAGCTAAGACCTTTAAATCACATCTTTAGAGACTTCTTCACGAGAAATCGAATGTGCTATCTGTTGTGGCAAAGAACAGCTGTGAGGCAGAGTTGGGTTATTCACCACGTCAAGTCAAAAGGTCCTGATATATCTGATATTAGCTCTAAATACTGACTCGAACCAACAACCTTTAAATCACTTCTTCTGTGTTCGCCTCTGTGTTTAACCAGAAATCCAGTGTGGTATCCATTGTGCCACAAAGCCACATGCCAACTCTGACTCTACAGGTTACACACTTACACACACTCCTGATATAAAGAGTGTGTGATTACAGGGGAGACACTCATTCATTAAACATTTAGAAATATACTGGACTGAACAAACGTCTCTCTCTTCAGTCTTTTTCTTTTGTAGTGCATCCAAACTCTTCTGTGTGTGTGTGTGTGTGTGTGTGTGTGTGTGTGTGTGTGTGGGTGTTATGGATATGTATATTTACTGTATGTATCCATGAATTTGTGTGTGTGTGTGTGTGTGTTGTTTATGTTGTTTACTGCGTTGCTCTGAGGTCGGAAACACTGCGGTATACATCTGTCGCCTGAGCCACACACACACACACACACACACACACACACACACTGCTGTACGTCACAGTAGAGGCCTCTGTCCAACCTCAGGCGATGCTAAATTGTCGGACTAATTATTATAAACGAAAAACACTGGTCGCTGAGGAAACGATCCTCCCACATCCCATAATTACACTGCATTGGCTTGATATTAAAACTGCTTCCAAATAGCTGAGATGGTTGGGGTGCGTTTGATTTCTGTTTGCCTGTAAAAATCAATGGCTCCTTGTGTTTTTAAAAAGCTGCTCAGTCTCTCAGAAACAGAGCAGAGACAGGACGGCAAAAAAAAAACATACGCTGTACATTTTCAGGTGGTTATTGAGGTGTTACATACAATTAGGTTGGTTATTAAACACGTAACCCTGAAGTTTGTTGGTTCACTGCTGCCTTCAGCTGCTCATGAAGTTCTCTAATGGTCAACGCAGATGGGACTCAAACCAACAACCACTGAATTGCATTGCATTTAACTGAAAGGCCAATTAATTGTGCATTTTGTCACAGAGGCTTCACAAACAAAATATTATCCAACTGGATCCTGATCTGGATGCTTTCATTCGTTTGTTGCTGGACATGTTTGTGTAAGTCATCTCCTAAAAACAACAAAAAACAAACTTGCAAAAAAAAATAAAGCTCTACAATATTTTAAGTACTGACAGGAAGAGCTTGCAGAGAAAGCTGATTATTTTAGCACAAAGGGAGTCATTTAACCAGACATCCTACAGTTTTAAGCTTCATAGCTGTGTTTTGTCATGAAATGGCAACATCTAAATGTTGACTCTGGTGGGACTTGAACCCACAACCTTTGAATCCCTTCTTCAGAGATGAACTAGAAGTCCAATGCTCTGTCCATTGCGCCACAGAGCCTCTTTGAAGCACAGATAACTGACTTCGACAACCCATAATCCCCAGTTTAAAGGTTCACTACTGCCTTCCATCAGCTGTAAGGGTCAACTCCAGAGGAACTTGAACCAACAACCTTCACATTTCTGCACCAGAGTTTTTCGCCCACATATTAATGAAACTAAAAGCAGAAGTTTGGGGTTTTTTCTTCTAACTACTAAGCCTTGCATTAAATGACACTGCTGCATGTAAAGCTCAATTCTACTGGGACTCGAACCCACAGCATTTGAGTTTAACTATAAGTAAGCTCAGTATTTTAGCATAAAGGACTCAATTTAAGCAAGAATCCTTAAGTTTGCAGATTCACTGCAGTTTTTTGCTATCAATTGTAAAATCTGGTGCAACTCTGGTGGGAATCAAACCCACAACCTTTGAGTTTAATGATAAGTTCATTATTTTAGCCTAAAGAGATTCATTCAAGCGAGAATCCTAAAGAGTGAAGGTTCCAAGGTTGCAATATCTAAAGCTCAACTTTGGTGGGACTTGAACCCATGTAGAGTTTACCTTTTTCTGTTAATGCACCCTGCTGCATGTGAAACACAGCTCTGGTGGGATTTGATCTTAGAGAGCTTAAAAGAGCTTTCTGACATTGATGGCCAACTCTACATGGCCCATTCTGGTGGGACTCGAACCCACAACCTTTGAATCACTTTTCACGTGTATGACTAGAAGTCCATTGCGCCACAGAGCCACTTGCCCCCCAGTAAAAGTACCAAACTAAGGGAAGAGAGAGTTTATATGACAGAGAAGTGCGAGCACAAAGGAAACAGAGGAGGAAGCACAAACAAGAGACAAAGTCTGTTTTAAAGAACTTTAAGGAGTGCGTGTTTGGAGAGACGAGGGAAGAGGTGTGAAAGAGGAAGAGGCTTCAGTGTCTCCAAACAAACTGAGTTCATGTTGAAAATCCTGCTTCATGTTTATTATTCTGACAAACTTTCCCTCCCTCCTCCTCCCCTCCCTCCTCCCCTCCCTCCTCCCTCCTCCCTCCTCCCTCCTCCTCCCTCCTCCCTCCTCCCTCCTCCTCCCCTCCCTCCTCCCTCCTCCTCCCCTCCCTCCTCCCTCCTCCTCCCCTCCCTCCTCTCAGTCCAGGTTTGACCCTCTGCAGTCTGAGCTCCGTGAGTGTCTCTGCAATTCATCTTCACTTAAAACCACTTTTTAAACAGCGTCCTGCTTCTTTCAGCTCTGCTTCTGATTTGTCTCTGCAATCCAAAGACTACTGAAATAACTGAAGTCATTTTGAAAATAACTTTCAGCAGTTTTGCAGCACAAACAATAAGTTATTAGAAATACAGATATGAGAAGGATAAAGAAATGAGGGGAGTTTACACAGATAAATGAACTGACACAAACCATTACTAAACAAGTGAGTAGCTTGCAAAGGATTGTGGGATATATACTGAGGAAACAGTGGCTCTAAGAACGTGACATCTCTCAACAACATCTGGACAAATACAATCAAACAAAAAGATGTTTTCCTTTCAGTCTTTCTGACTTTATTGTTTATCTACTGAAGTCCAGTGTACGAGCTTCAAACATTTATGCAAACAGGCCGAACCACCATTTATCGTTCTAACACGTTCTAGCAAATTTAAAAGTCTACATCGGCAACTTGTTCTGACGGCGTCACTGCGCTAAATCCAACATGTATTGCATTAGTAACAAGCCATATGACAACATGATGAACATAATATTAGGGCTGTGCCCAACTCAACGATTCAGAGCCTGAAGCTGAAACCTCATCGGTGCCACCACAGTGTGCTGCATCATGTGACGTGGGTCAAATGGCGCCCATAGCTCGCACTGGACACGTCACGCTGCAGCTCGTCAACAGACAAACACACAAAGTTATCACTACTTTTACTGAAAGATCTGTCTTTCGTCCACCTCTGTGTTAGCTTACAATCACGTGTGGACAGCAGAACTTAAACGTGACGTCACAATGACACAGCAACAGTTGCAGAGCTCTCTTTATACGTCCATGGTGAGGAGAGGAGTCGAGCTGCTGTAGGAGCAGAGAAAAGGAGCTGCTGTGGGAGCTCGTATGTACAAGCAAAAAGAGAGTTGGGGAAAATGCATTTGATTCCAGGGGAGGGGAGGCTGGAAATAGGACAGTGGCGTGAAGTGCCGCGAGGCAGCACATCCAGCAGTGCTGATGTGTGTCTGCCCGCTGTCGGTATGAGGTGGTATATTGGAAATAATAAGGATGTACTTTTTGAGCCATCGTTCTGCTGCTGGGGATTTGGTCCTTAGTGCCTGCAGTGCAGCATGTCTCTGCTGATGGTCTCCTGACGTGCCTCACAGCTGAGTCACCAGTGACCAGGGTGTTGGGAGAAGCAGCCAGCGACAGCTCAGGTCGTGCTTGCCAGACACTCGTATGATGTCGGGACACGGCGTCATTATGCTGCTCTGGTGAAATCCGGTACATTGGTCCAGTCCGGTGTTTGGCTTCATATCAAACTGGTTTGAAAATATTTAGACCGACCCCACCCTGTTATCTACGGCTGCTTTACACGACCTCAAGAGTCAACACCTTAATCAAAGGCACTTACAAACCACACACACACACACACACACACTCATATATAATGCATCAGTAAGAAGGCAGTTTGACCCAGTTTAGACACTGACGTGCTTTTTTTCCTTGACTTGAAGCGTGTTATTAGTGAGATCGATGCTCCAAAGGCCGAAGCTGTCATCTGTCTGCCAACACACACACACACACACACACACACACACAAACAATTATAATTCCATTAGTGTTTTTCTTAGGCAGTTATCGAAGGGCCTTATTGGCTGACGATTCAGCCTTCACACACACACACACAGGGTACAAGGCCAAGACACACACACACATCCTTCAGCTAAGTGGTGTGTGATTAGTGATGTCTGGGTATCAGCCAATGAAAAATGGGTTTCAGTCAGTGTGTGTGTGTGTGTGTGTGTGTGAGGTCACTCTGTCAGCTCTGAACTTTCTGTGGACATTAAAAAGGAAACATCTTTAAGGCACGACATTTATAATAATTATTCATCTGCATTTTTTCCTCAATGTTTTCTATGAAACACACGATGTGTTCAAGTGACTTTGTGTGTACTGGTGGTGCCTTCAGTGTCACCCTGCTTACTGTGTAAACTGGAGCAGTCCCTTTGTGAACGGCCTGATGTTGTGACTTGTAGCGTAACTTAGAACCTTGAGTCAAAGGTTTCAATTAAAGCACACGTCTGGTGTTGTTGCAAGTTTCTCTGATTGTTTCTTATTTGCAAACTCAATGAACAACATCTGTGTCTCCGCGCTGTCTGACTTCCTGTCTGTGTCGCTCAGCTCTGAGCCCATTTGTTCCTACTAAACATCTTTAAACACACAAATATGTGGTGTCATCAGTAGTCTCCTCAAACAGCTGCTCGCTGCACTTTCTATCAAACAAACAGGAGGAAACAGTGACTTTGCTGGGGACTATTTTCAGCGGCGGATTAATCCACATTTGGTTCTGTGGTGAGTATTTGTGGCAGCAGGTCGCTGTACGTGGGATTGAGTCAAAATAAACTGCAGTGTGTGTGTTCATGGTGACGAAGGAGCAGCAGTGTGGTTCACTGATGTGTTTTTCAAACAGTGGAGGAAGACGACACATGACGCTGCAGACACACACTGAGCCTGTGAGCAGACACATCCACAGATGATCTGAGTCTCAACATGAGAAAAATGTCCTTGTTTCCAGAGGCTTATAACAGATCTGCTCTAATCAGTTCCTTATTTCTGGGTCTCTCTGTCTCTTTCTCTCTCTCGCTGACATTCCACAATTTTTTTGTGTGTGGGAACTTTGTTTTTAGAAGAAGGGTTTGAAAAATGAGACGCAGAGAGAGAGAAAGTGACACAGAGAGCGAACAGGATCAGACTCATGTTACTGACTCTGCCGTGAGATTTAAAGGCATCAGCTCTGTCTTCATGTTAAAGAGGTGGCACTTCAGTGCAGTCACCAAAAGAAAATGTGGCATTCTACATTTCTGCAAACCATGAACACATTACAGCTGCAAGGTTCATATATCACATTAACTTTTCTACAGTAATGTAGCGTCTGAGCTGACTGTGTCACCAGGAGGTGGAGGGGAGGTGGAGGGAGGTGGAGGGGAGGTGGAGGGGAGGTGGAGGGAGGTGGAGGGGAGGTGGAGGGGAGGTGGAGGGAGGTGGAGGGAGGTGGATGGAGGTGGAGGGGAGGTGGAGGGAGGTGGAGGGAGGTGGAGGGGAGGTGGAGGGAGGTGGAGGGGAGGTGGATGGTGTGACACTGAGGAGAGACGCCTGCCAAGCTGCAGACACTGTGCAACACCAGCAAACTACAGAACCAGCTGGTTTTAACGACTCATTGCTTTTCAGGCACCATCACTGTTATTCCAGCGGGAACTGGGGCACAAAAAGCAGCTGTTTCTTGCTGAGACATCACTGCATCTCCATATTTTTCTGGTATTTTATCAATATTTTTATATTCAGCCAATAATTTTCTGATATTTAACTAATATCTTTTGGAAGTTTTACTAATGTCCATGCTTTTTTTTTACATATATATTTTACAAATACTTTCCTGATACTTTTCCCATATTTTTCTTATCATTTTTGGGAATTTTACTAATAGTTTTAGGATATTCAACAAATCATTTTCTGACTAACTACTATTTTTTGGACGTTTTACTATAAATTTTTGTGGGTATTTTACAAATAATTTTCTGGTATTTTACTAATACTTTTTAGGATTTTTAATCAATAATTTTCTGATATGTATAACATATCTTTTTTTTTATATATTTTACTAATATTTTTATAATACTTTTCTGACATTTAACTAGTATTTTTGGGGTATTTTTAATATTTTTTTCCCGATCATTTTTCCATAATTTCATATATTTTTTGTCTATATACTTTAATAATATTTTTAGAATATTTTACTCATTTTTTATATTTACTCTGTTATCGTTTGGAAGTTATTTCTTACATTGTTACATTGTTAATACATTGTTTGATATTTTACTTCTATTTTTATGCATATTTTAATAATAATCTTGATATTTTGATAATATTTTCCTGATATTTCTCTTATACTGCTAAAGTAGCAAACAATCCAAATGCTCAAATCAAGTCCATGTATACTCAAGTACAGTAGTTGATTAGTTACATTCCATCACTGTATTTATAAAACCCCTGATGAAGATGAGAAGTGACTGAAGGCCTGAAATAAATAAATAATTGTAATGAAAACCAACACAAAGCATTTTGTTTCAAAGGACTAAAAAGTCCAACTCTGCATCTAATAGCTGATGAATCAAAGATGTCTGAAACAGATGACTGAGCAAATCCTCCACATCAGTTCAGTTTGGTTCAGTGTGTGTCGACTGGGATTTAAACTGGTGTTGAAAAGTGCTCACAGCGCCCCCTGCAGGCTGCAATGTCCGTCACAACCTCCAGCAGCGAACACAGAGCTCACTGATGATTTGATGATTTAGCTGCTTGTTGAGGGAAATCAAGGCGGATCATCCTCTGGAGAAGCTGATGAACCTCACGAGAGGATGAAGCGCAGGACTGGGATCAGTTCATGTCATGCACACTGAGCAAAGGTCAGAGGTCACACACACACACTTAATGACTCCATAAATACAATCAGACAAAGCACACAACAGTGGTAATACTTGTATTGCGCAAAAATGTACAACACACACATTTCATTTCACAACACGCGCACAATCACACCAGTCCCTAAACTTGGACAAGAAGCACGCACGCGCGCGCACAGCTACATGTCGAGAGGAACCAAACATGAAGATGGAAATAAAGCTTTCTAATGATCGATGCTGTATCGACTGGAGGCTTTTATTGATCAATATATCTATTTTTAAGTCTCTTCATTTGTTCCCATTATGTCTCTGAGCTTTGTGTCTTATTTTGGAGGGATGTCCACTCTGAGCCTCAGTCCTCTCCTCTCTCATCTCTAACTTCTTACTCTGTTTGTACGAATACAAAAATAATTGGTCAGAAATTAAACTTTTGCCTGTAGGAGTGATTAAAACTGAGAGTACCTCGGTGCCGGTGGGGAGCGGAGACATGTACGTCCAGCAGCCGGTGAGTCCCTGCAGACCCCGCTGATCTCAGCTCCTTTCTCCTCCTTCTCCTTCTCGCTCTCGGTATTTCTCCTCTCGGTGTTCCTGCTGTTGAACCGGCCGCTCCGGACGCATTGGATCAAACTCTCTCCGAGCTCTCAGCAACTTTTTCAACCTCACACACACTCACACACACTCCGAACCCGCTGCGCAGTAAGTCCAAAAACTCTCTCCGGTTCCTCCACTAACCTACTTGGCGAAGTTTTACGCACCAGAAAAAAAGAGAGAGAACCCATCCAGCATGAGTCCGCTCAGATCTTCGTGTAATCTCTGCATCCGCTTCAAGACTTTAAAAGTAAAGTGAAGAAGTTGAGGCTGACAGTTCGGAGCGTCCCGGGTCAGAGATGTGATTTGGTGGTTTGGAGATGAGCTCCGGGCGGCGGAGAGTCGGCTCGACCCTGTCTGCAGGAGGGAGGGAGGGAGGGAGGGAGGGAGGATGGTGGGAGGGAGGGGGGAGAGAGGGAGGTCCAAAAACAATCAGAGGGAGAGAAAAAGACGGAGAGACGTGTGACAGCCGTCCAGCTGTTTGCAGGAGAGCAAGACCCTCTAAGAAACAATTTGGAGGGTTTTTATGATCCTGCAGATAAAAGTTATCAGTTACAGTTGAGCTGTCAGACAAAGGGCACAGTGTGCTGACTGTGCACGTGGACACATCAGGTGTTACTGATTATATTAAATGAGGCTGTGTAATTAAGCCAGGTGAGCCACCAGAGAAGCTGAAGCAGGAATACTGTACATGGAGAGGTGTCATTATTGATAGCATTGATCACACCTGTGGGCCGTCCTCACATCCAAGTGTCTGTCTGCAAACACAGCAGCAGTGATGGAAGAAGTATTCACATCCTCTACTGAAGTGAAACGACTGATATCAATCCCAGCTGCCAGGAGAATTGTACGCTGCTGCCAAACTGCGACCACTGTTCGAGACCAGCTGACAACAAAACCAGTTGTATTTAGTGAGTCATCACTGTGTTTCCAGAGAGAATAGTGCCACGAAAAGCTTGGCTCTGCCTCACCACGATGGGATATCATACAATTATCTTGTATTTGTCACTACATTAAGTTAAATTAAATTCATTCCGACGCACATTTATGTGTCTATTTTAGGAAAGCGGACCGGAGGGTGTGCTCCAATTATAGGGGTATCACAGCGCTCAGCCTCCCTGGGAAAGTATACTCCAGGGTGCTGACTGATTGTCAAACTTTGGATTCAGGATGAGCGGTGTGGCTTGTGTCCTGGCCATGGAACAGTGGAGCAGCTCTTTACCCTCGCAGGGCTGCTGGAGAGGTTTTGTGGGGGTCCTGCAGGGATACGGGGTACCAAGGTCGTGACCAGAAGCCTTTCAGTCCTTGTATAACCAAAGTGAGAGCTGTGTCCACATACTCAAACAAAGTCAAACACATTCTCAGTGGGCGTTCCTCCTCCTTCATGATATTCATGGGCAGGATCTCGAGGTGCAGCCGGGGGGAGGAAGGGGTCCAGTTTGGTGACCTCAGAATTGCTGCTCTGTTCTTTGCAGATGATGTGGTTCTGTTGGCTCCATCACTCTGTGACCTCCAGCATGACCTGGGGCGGTTTGCAGGCGAGTGTGAAGCGGTCAGGTTGAGAGTCAGCACCTCCAAGTCTGACGTCATGGTTCTCTGCCGGAAAACAGTGGATTGATCCCTCTGGGTTGGGGGAGAGTTACTGCCTCAAGCGAAGGAGTTCAAGTATCTCGGGGTCTTGTTCATGAGTGAGGGTAGAATGGAGCGTGAGATGGATCGGTGTCTGCAGTGATGCGGACGCTGTGCTGTCCCAACCTGGAGGGAGCCGGGAGTAGAGCCGCTGCTCCTTCATGTTGAAAGGGGTCAGTTTAGGTGGTTCAGTCCTCCTGGTCACCTCCTGCTAGAGGTGTTCTGGGCATGTCCCACTGGTAGGAGGCCCCGGGGCAGACCCAGAACACACTGGAGGGGTTATGTTATATTTCCTCCCCCAGGAGGAGCTGGACAGTGCTGCTTGGGGGTGGGGTGGCGAGGGTGTCTGGAGTACTTTCCTCAGCCTGCTTCCTCAGGATGTGCGCTGGGTTTTGAAGACAATTTTCATAGCGATCAAACTACATCATCATGTGATGCTTTGGGGCCATAAAAAGACCTCTCATAGATGCGTCAGTGCCGGCCAGTGACAAAGGCAGTGTAGGCAAATACTAAGTGGCGCCGCAAATGATTTGGTAATAATTCTCATGGTTGTTTTACTGTGACATGAAAAGTGTGTTTCACATGTGTTTCCTCTCAGCTGCTCTGTGACAGACTGATGTGTCAACTACCTGTACACGACTGCGACCGGATGACTCACACGCACACAGACAAACTAATGAGCAACAACAGACAGAAAACACAGGCAGTCGCCATGGCAACCACAGGTGGGAATTTCACAGCAGCTCACCTTGTTAAACGTAAGATCCTGAAGGAAATGTCTTTTGCAGGAAGTCATTAAACACACCCCCAAAGTCTGTACATATATTCCATACCTATATATATTAATGTGGCCCGATGAGTCACACTGTGCTCTTCAGAAACCAGTGAAACCAGTAGTACATTTATCCTGAGATAAAAGTCATCAACAGTGGCTCGGTGTAATCATCTGTGTGCAGGATTTTAAAAAAAACAGTGAGAGACAGAAAGTCAGAGAGGACAAAACACATCAATACATCCTGCTGCCTCCTCTCCTCACCTGAAAAGGAGTAAATGTCAGAGTCTCTAAACTCAGCCTCAGTCACCAGGACAAAATGTTGGCTTTGCACATTTACTGAAAACAAGAATGTCACATGTGTACGTATCATATGTATCATATCAACATGTTTAAAGTGCATGAACTGACTGTCACCTGGAGGTGGAGGGGATGCTGCTTGGTGTTACGCCTGGATGAGACGCTGGCCAAGCTGTGACCACTGCAACAAAACCAGTTGTGACTTAGCGAGTCATAGCTGTGTTTCCAGTGGCTTTATTTCAGCCCCCAAAACATGAGTGTTTTTTGGGGACCCATGGCTGCGTTTCCTGCCAGGATAGTGCCATAAAAAGTAGCTGTGTTTTACCAAGACATCACTGAGTTTGCTGCCGGGATAGCGTCACGAAAAGCAGTTATTTTTACAGAAACACTGCTGCGGTTGCTGCCAGGTCACTGTCTCAAAAAGCAGTTGTTGTTTGTCAAGACATGGCTGCACTTCCTGTCAGGAGAGTGCCACAAAAAACAGACATTGCTGCGTTTCCTGCTGGGATAGTGTCACGAATAGCGGCTGTTTTCTTGCCAACATGTTGCTGCGTTTGCTGCCGGAATATTGCCACAGAGAGCAGAACTGTTTTGCCCAGACATGCCTGCGTTACCTGTCAGGATAGTTCCATAAAAAGCAGTGTTTTACCAGGACATTGCTGTGTTCATGTCAAGATAGTGTCACAGAAGCAGATGTTTTTAACCAAGACATTATTGCATTTCCTGCCAGTGTAGTGCCACAAAAAACGGTCGACTGTTTTTGCTGAGATATGGCTGTGCTTCCTGCAGGGATAGTGTGATAAAAAGCTGTTGTTTTTTGTGGAGACATCGCTGTGTTTCCTGCTGGGATAGTTATTTTGTGCCAAGACATTGCTGTGTTCATTCCAGCATAGTGTCATAGAAAGTAATTGTTTTTTACCAAGACATCTCTGCGTTACTGCTGGGATTATGCCCCCAGAAGCAAGTGTTTTAAGCCAGTGCATGATCTTTACCTGACCATATCCAAGTGGTCTTTGTGCCTAACCCTAATCATTCGTTTTTGAAATGTGAAGTTTCATCGTATCTGCTACATAATAACGTACAAATGTAATGTACCTGTGGTTTGTAGAAAGTACAATGCCAACACTTTGTCTGCACTATAGGTTGAGAGCATCGGGAACAATAAAAAGTGATATTTGTTGCTTTTATTCCATGTTGTGAATAAACAATATTTGATAAACAAATTATCATTTAAATCATTTATGTGGCTACAGCGTCTCCAGTGTTTTCTCTGTTTTAAAGTGAAACTTTAGGTTTTGTCCTGTTGGTCGCACCATTTAAGGCATTTGAAGACATTAACTTGAACTGGAGTTGTGAGGAGCATGTTTTTATCGTGACATTTTAGATCTGTTTATTAATCCAAAAAATAATAATTAAAACATGAATACGTCAGTCTCTGTTTGCCAGGTTTGTGTGCATCGTGTCCGTCCTCAAGTTCCCACAAATAATTGATTGTTAAAGGGTGAACTATTTTTTTTTTCAACCTGGGCCCTATTTTCCGATCTCCTTCTGTCTAAATGAGTGATAGGATGTTCAATATGTGACATGTCTCCAGTATGAAGCTAGGGCTGACCTGCCTGCAGCACGTGAGCGTGCGCTATATTAAATAATAGGGCACTCAGACAGCGTCAAACAACATCACAATATGTCCACTAAAAGTGCATTTTTTTCACACAGATAGGCTCGGATTGTTAGTTTAATTATCCAGCAACATAACGGAAACGTCTGTGTTTACCTTTAGCTGGATTCAGACATGTTCCTCTGCCTGTTGCTGCTCCCTCTCTCTCCTCGCCCGCTCTTCAGTTTCAATGAGCTCTGCGTCCGTGTGCGTCTGTGTTCAAATAAATACGGGCGCTCATCAAATTCAAATGGCTCATCCAGATCCAGTTGGTCAAAATCAGGTAAAAATTCAGCCATGACGACTCCAAACAGAGTAACTCCTCGCGTTTGTAAGGTCACTCCAGCGGTAACTTCCTGCAACAGTCTCGCGAGACGTGAGATTTCAGAGCCAGACTTTCACTCTCTGAGTGAGTGTTTTGACTTGCCACAACAAACGTCCGAATTTTTACCTGATTTTGACCAACTGGATCTGGATGAGCGAGGAGAGAGAGGGAGCAGCAACAGGCAGAGGAACATGTCTGAATCCAGCTAAAGGTAAACACACACGTTCATTTCTCCTTTCCGTTATTTTGTCGGATAATTATACTAACAATCCGAGCCTATCCGTGTGAAAAAACTTTTAGTGGACGTATTTTGATGTTGTTTGACGCTGTCTGAGTGCCCTATTATTTAATATAGCGCACGCTCACGGGCTGCAGGCAGGTCAGCCCTAGCTTCATACTGGAGACATGTCACATATTGAACATCCTATCACTCATTTAGACAAAAGGAGATCGGAAAATAGGGCCCAGGTTGAAAAAAACGTTAGTTCCCCTTTAATGAAGACAGCTTTAATATAGCGACATGACAGACACATGACTGAAGGTGGTCGATGAATAAAATAAAATATAGAATATGAAACATTTGTGACGTCCATCTGTCGTTTCACTGTAAATCAATGTAAAGTGATAAAATTCAACCTCATATTGACACCTCTACACACACACACACACACACACACACACACACACACAATGAGGGACATTCTTGACCACATCTGTTCCTTCTAAGCAACCAGTTTACCAGTCTGGACCAGTGAGAGCTTTATACTGGACAAACACAACCTGAGGTAAACACACACACACACACACACACACACACATACACACTGGTGGAATGCATACACAAACAGAAACAGATGGAAGCAAGTGTGAACACTAAAAAATACGGACACACACACACACACACACACACACACACACACACACACACAGAGGGTAAACAGTGGTGGTGAGCTGGCACCGTTCCTGACACTGTTATTCCAAACTCAGACATTCCTCAACTCACTTTCCTCCCGACAATTACCCTCCGCACTCTGTGTGTGTTTGTGTGTGTGTGTGTGTGTGTGTGTGTGTGTGTGTGTGTACTGTTTGACTCAGTGTGTCAGAACTCAAGCTGTAACCTAAAACCTTTCTTTATCATACTCTTCACCAGTATAGGACTGGTAATGATGGTTTATTAGCTGCGGCTGTGACTCGTTCAGCCTGAGCCGTTAAACCTGATTTTATCCCTCAATGTGTCGCCCCTCAGTTATTCTATCGTCAGGTTGAATTTTCACAGAAACAGGGCGTTCACTAATCAGTTTTTCTTCAAACCTTTTCTATGAACATAGCGAGTCTCCTGCACGCAGCTCTCGCTCAGCTTCACAATTTACGTTTCGGTCCCATTGTTGTTATTCGGTTATTGTTGCCTGCTGCTGAACTGAACTGTGTTCGTTGTTTGGCCTGGTTCGGCCTGCCGCACCAGGTGGGCTACCAAGGACTTGGAGACACTTTGCTGGAGTGTTTCGTGTGCTGTTAACATGCACGGCTCTGAACCTGCTGAGCTGTAACAGTCAACGGAGGTGCTGCTGCAGCTGGGTCCAATCACCACCTGTTACAGTGACGTCTCAGTAAAACCCACAGCTTTTCATGGCACTAGCCTCGCTGGAAACACAGGGAAGGTTTGCTAACGTTTGGTGGCTAAAAAGCTACAGTAAAAATAGCCCAGATATAAAAAACAGAAGATGTGTGCACCAACTCGAAGCACAACTAAGACACGTTTTTGCTGCTGTGATAGCGTCATGAAAGTTGTTGTCTGCCAAGGCGCCACAAAAAGCGGTTGCTTTGTTGCCAAGGCTTTGCTGTGTTTGCTGCCAGGATAGTGTCATGAAAAGTGTTTGTCTTTTACCGTGACATCGCTGCGTTCCTGCCGGGATTGTGCCCCCAAAAAGCCAGTGTTTAACACAAGACACACCATTAACATTTAATTTATGAGGAGTATGCTATAGCTGTGAAGGATGCATCTTGTGTCATACAAAGAGGTGTTTCTGTTTTTTTTTTCATGCCCATTAAAAGGAACATGATGGACAAACACATTCTCACTACCAACTCAAATTCTGATGCTTGCTGAGTTGCCCTACACGTTGTATTAAGATGTGCTAGGTGCCCTCTTGCATCAGTTTTGGGTGTTCTGGGACGCCGTCTCTGTTTTCCCGGGACATGTACAGTTTCTGCTCATTAGATGCAGACAGTGTCCTTCAAAATAAACTTACAACAAAGGTAAAACATCTCGTCTTTAGGTTTACGTCCTTAAATTTAGGCAACAAAATTCCTGGGTTAGGTTAAAAAAGACATCATGGTTTGGCTTCAAATAACTCAGTTAACTTTTGGTTTCACATGGAAAACTAACAGTGGTCTCCTGGGTGGAGGTTTGTTTGACCCATCCACCTCCACTCTCGCCCACCCAACACAGACTTTCTCTAGTTTGATACTATAGCAGCACCTCCAAGCATTAAAAAATGGGGGGGTGTTCCTTATTAACATTTTTTGAACATTTCAACAACATCATTTGTGTACAGTTTATTTATTTTTATTATTGCTAATGTTGAGCTTCACAGTTGGAGAGGTGAAACCTGTGCAGTGTCCTTGCACACTCAGTATGTGAAGCTGTTACATCATCTGTCGCAGCCTGTGATTCAGTACGCGCAGTCATCGCACAGTCTGCAGACATCACACTTTATGGCGTACACAAGTTTATCAGATCTATGTCGCACACTGTAGCTGCACTAAACTTAGACGATTGGTATACTATAATCTTTAAGAAGGAGGATTTACTGCAGCACTGCTGTTTCAGGCTGCATTACAGCTGCTGCAGGTGTACCTAATAAACTGGCAGCTGAGTGTTTGTATTTAACACAGAATCACAGGACATATACAAACCAAAAAATCTGGGGTGTACAGTCACACACTGAACAGCATGTGGTCATTTGTGTCATGTCATGTTTAATGGACTGTTTTAATGTTGACAGAAAGTAAAGGATGCGTTCAGGGCACTGACAGTTCTTCCTCTCAGGTCGACCTGCTGGATTTGAACCAGCGACACTGTGGTTACAGTGTCAGGCCACCTGGACCCTCAGAGAGAATCTCTGCCTGCAGCCTCCACATCACTACAAACACCCGTCAGTGATGACTTTGTCTCAAACACACACTTCTTCTTCCTTCTTTCTTCTTCTGGGTGAATTCAGAGTGAACTGTGGTCTCTGGGTTTCATGTCTCGGCTGTTTCCCGTGCGCCGGATCAGCTAACAGTCTCGCATGAAGTCACCGGAGCTCCTATTGATATTCCATCTCTAATAACCAACCACATTTCCACTGCTAATGACACAGCGGCAGCCATCTTGGCTCCTGTTTGCTGTCTCATTACAGGATATCTGAGAAACTGACGGCAGAGTGGCGGCACGGCGTGCCCGAAACCTCCAGACCTGTGTGTGTGTGTGTGTGTGTGTGTGTGTGTGTGTGTGTGTGTGTGTGTGTGTGTGTGTGTGTCACAGTCATTGGTGGAATGTAAGCAGTACAGCTACTGGACAATTTGAGGTACTTGTACTTAAGTGAAGTATTTTCTTTTCATGCTACTTTATACTTGGAGCACACTGAGCTTTGAGAACACTTTACTGATACACACTTTTACTGCAGGATTGTAACTGTAACTAACAGAGTATTTGTGTGGGTTTTAGTACTCTGACTTCAGTATCCGAACACTTCCTCCATCTCTGCTCTCAGTGTGCATGTTGCTTGTGTTTACGTGGAAGTGTGTGTGTGAAGAACAAACACGTCAGGGGGAAACCAGAGGTCAGAGGTCATCAGCTGGGGAGAAGTGTGTGTGTGTGTCTGTGTCTGTGTCTGTATGTGTGTGTGTGGTTTTTAAAACAGGAAGAAGACGCTGTGGTAAAGTCTGCAGGTGGCTCTTTAAAAGCTGGACAGACGTGTTACGAGGAGTTACAGTAAATAGACTCTCCTGCAGAGAGTATTTAAACCCAGCAGCATCGACAGGCTGCTTCACACCCTACAAACTCCATAGTTTCCCAGTGTGAGCATTTTTGATGATGGCCTCCGTCCAGTCCTTTGGTCTGATCACATTTAACCATAGTTGTCTTTGTTTTTGTTGACGGGCAGTGGCGGCTGGTTTTGAGCCATGACTCCTTCTATTCTGGCTCCAATAACACAACAAGACAAACACATTTTAACACTCCTGTGGAGCCCACAGCCCTGTGGGGGAGAGGCAGCTGCACCTCCAGCTGATCACATGATGTCATCGTGACGTCGGCCCTATAGATCTTCTGTGTGTGAAGCAGCCATGTTTTCACAGACATGGATGTAAACTGTCAGAGAAACTTGACTGGTGTGCAGAGACATACAAAGGCAGGACCGTGACCTCTCCAGCTGGTTTGAGAAAAGACGTGCGACAGACCTCTGATTCAGGAAATATTGTCTCTTTATATTCTAGTTTTCTAAGTGCAGGTGAAATAACCTGAGCAGCAGAGAAGGAGGGACACTGAGAAGCTGCAGGAAGTTGTTGTGCAGCATGTTTGCAGTACAAAGTCGTCACACTCAAGTTAGAAACATGAGGACTTGTGTTATGATTTGAAACCTAAACAGCTCTGTTAAAATGTCATTTTTCTGACGTCAGCGGAGGCGCTCTTAAATCCAGTGATGTATTCATTCTCTGCAGTCTGAAGCAGGCAGACAGGTGCAGGTGTGTCCAGTTCACTTCACAGCTCACCTGTTGCTCTGTGCAGATGTTGGATTATGAGCATCCAGATGTTTTCTGTCAGCAGAATCCAGCTAGTTTATTTTCTGTCTCATTCTTGAAGCAGATTTTGTTCATTAAATCTGAATTCTGCTCACATCGTTTTTATGGTCTTTAATTAGCAGAGGAGAGGAGAAGCTTTCCAACCCTGCTGCTGATTACAGACCTACAGTGTGTGTGTGTGTGTGTGTGTGTGAGTGCAAGAGTGTGTGTGAGTGCAAGAGTGTGTGTGCGGGTTTTGCTGAGCCATTTTGTCCTAATCTCTCTGCATCCTCGCCAAGAAGCACTTACAGCTGCGGTGTGTGTGTGTGTGTGTGTGTGTGTGTGTGTGTGTGTGTGCGTGTGTGTGTGTGTGTGACCTAGATGTTGGTTGGGTTGTGGTCTCTGGACCTGGACTGGACGAGCGTGCCTCGACACCACACGTTAAATCTGGGTGTGTGAACGCAGAATCTGAGGCTGCTGTTACAGGAACTGGTTTAAAGTGCAGAGTCAGGATGTCGTTAGCTTAGCTTAGCATAAAGGCTGCAGGCTCTGTGTGGTAGCTATGTTTGTCTCAATTTCTATTAGGAAGCTGCTAAAATACATCAAGTAGAAAACAACAAACATCTGTTTTGATTTCACCTTCTGCTGTATTAGCCCTCTGAAAACGTTTTAAAAATTGTTCTTAAAAAAAACTGTGTCTGTTTGCAAAAGAAAGCTACGACTTAGGTCTTGTGTGACATTACGTTATTGGCTTTCAGTGATGTTACGTTATGCTGCAAGTGGTCCAAAAGACGGAGAGAATGTGTGGTGGCAGTTTTCAACACTTATTAACTTCTATAACCTTTTGCTTGTAGGTTGTAGAGATTTTAGGGATATGAAATACCAACACGTTCTCATCCTAAGTTGTCACATGTTGCCGCTTTCTACAAGGGATTTTCACGACTACATATTATATGCTAGGTATCCTCCTGCGTCTGCTGCTGACGTTCCAGGATGCCAACAAAAGCCCATGGTTAGGTTTAGAAAAAAGCATGGTTTGGGTCTATGTTCATGCAGGAAGCAAACACCAAACTCCCAGGTAAAAGTCCAGGCTTTGTTGGACCCATCCACGACCCCTCCCAACCGCCATATAGGGACTTTCCAGCTCCTTGTTATTATTATTAAATTGTTACCGGCAACCTTTTAACCTGACGCCTGCCATCTAGTGACGTATCCAACACATTCTCACTCTGACCCCGTCACATATGGACGTTTGGTCATAGACTTGTTGACGTTCTGGGACGCCGTGTCAACTTCAGCCTGTTACATGCATTGTCTGTTTTCAAAATACACTTCTGTTTTCACAGGGAATGTACAGTTTGCATACAGTCTCTTTCAGAATAAAAGCACTACGTCAGTACAACAGCAGGAATTGACATTTTTTGCTTTCAGTAACAAACACACGTGGTTACGTGTTCCCAACACGCACGGTTAGGTTGAGGAAAAAGAACAGGGTTTGGCTTTACAGTCTTACAGGAAGCTAACACCACCCTCCCTGATGACAGTTGGTGGTTGTTGCACCCATCTATCACTTGTTAATATTATTTGGCACAAGGACACGTGAGAAAATGGCCTTTTTTCATCATATATCATGGCAATTCATTCTCAACACGGGGTTAATAATACGTCACCACAAATCCCTGTAGTATAGCCTTGATTGTGAAATTAACACAATAGGCCCACAGCCTAAATAAGGGGGTCTTGCCTGAAACGTCCATGTGGCGTCCATGTAGCCAAACAAACAGGCTAATGCACTTGCAGCAAACTATCATTAGCTTATCATACTTAGCTAACGTCATGTTAACTCATTGCAACGGATGACAGACTTGTTTTTAATGTTGTTGGTTGTCCAATTCGATGGGCGGTGATGTGGCGAAAAACTAGAGTTGCTGCAGCTATACCCTACATAAAAGTTGTGATCTATAAAAACAGACTTGATGGGATGAACTTTGACCCATGCCAGCATTTTTGGAGATGGGAAATTGGTGACATAGATGGTGAGGTGGAAGTTGTCGAGAATTTTTTGGCCTTTTTCCGTACGTATATTTTCAGTATGGATCCTACTCATTGTTTTATAAATGACAGATCTGTGTGGAGCCCGTCGCCATCCACCTGTAGAGTAAAGACAGGTGAAAGATGGAGAGAGAGAAGAAAAACAAGAGATGAGGGGAAAAGTAAATGGGAAGAAGAAGAAGTAGAGAGAGAAGAAAAACTGAAACACAAGAAAAAAAACGTATAATTTAAGTTTCAATAAAAAGATGAAAAGAGGTTTAAAGGGTGAAAATGACATAAATGGAGACAGGCTTGGAAAAGAGACAAAGAAAAGAGAGAAAGGGAAAATAAAACTTGAAATGAAGAAGAACAACAGCTGTAAAGAAAAGAGGAGAGGAGCAGAGCGGAGGAGAAGAAAAGAGAAATGAGAGAAAGACGAGAGAAGTGTTGCAGCATGGTTTATGGCAGCCATGTTGGTCTGTTTAACACCAATTAGCTGTAATTAGACTGTGTGTGTGTGTGTGTGTGTGTGTGTGTGTGTGTGTGTGTGTGTGTGTGTGTGTCTAAGGTCCCTGGGTTCACACATCGGAGGACTGCGAGGCTATGTATTCCCTTCTTTTATTCATGCAGATGTACGGAGCCCAGCAGGTGTCAGGAGTCGAGCCACGATCACTGTGGGTGCAGCTCATCACGCTAACGTGTCCTTTGCTTCACTCACTTCCTCTCCTCACGTCTTAGCTCCACCCACGGGAGCTGCGAGCGAAGAAGGTGAGGAAGAGACGCGAGTGAGAAATCCTCGGTTCAATCGTGTCACATTTCCTGTGAAAACAGAAGTGTATTTTGAAACAGACAATGCATGTAACAGGCTGAAGTTGACACGGCGTCCCAGAACGTCAACAACCAACACACCCAGGGTACCTTGGACGCCATATTTAGATGTGTAAAGTCTATGAACAAACGTGGACATGTGACGAGGTCGGAGTTGCGGCGCTCTTCCTGCAGCAGATTCTATGAGCTGCTGAGACTCATTCTGTGTCTCTTGTCTATCTCTTGTGTCTCCTACCCTCTGTCCCTCTTCTGTTTCCTCCATCTTGTCTGTCTTCTTGCAGCAGCACAAAGGGCGTCCACCCCTGACCTCTGACCTTCACTCAGACATGTCGATGACCAGGAAGATGACAGGAAGTGACCCTGAACTGTGGGGCTGAGAAACGTGATGCTTTCAGCTTCCTAAAAACAACACTGGTGAGAACAACTTTTAAGACTGAGGTCTTCACCAGGGTCGACACACAAAAACAAAATAATCTGTATTCTGATTCATATGAGAACCAACCAGGGATCACACAGGAAGTTCTTAGAAATCTAATCTGAGCTGCTGATTTTATCTGTGTTCAATTGTTTTCAACCAACATTTAAACTTCTCATAACTTCATGAAAGTTCTAACCATATCTGGACGCTGTGTTTCTGTGTGTCTGTGCATTTGGTTACACCTGTGACGCGTGTACTCGGGAGCTGATGGAGCGCGCGCACACACACACACACACACACACACACACACACACACACACACACACACGTGAATGACCTGTGAGTATGAGGTCATGAGGTTTACAGTAAAAGACTATGAGTCGTTATGATGAAGGTGACGCCATATGGGGTCCATAAAAGGAGGGATGTATACAGACATGCTCTGACTCATCTTCAGGAGGTCTTTCCTACAGATGCAGAATATTCACAAAAATAAAACATATAAATATGAATAGGAATCTTACTGAAATATAGAAATGTAATTTTTCAGTTTATCAGCAAATATTTGTGATTTTTTTTTTTCGAAGACGAAGAAGAACTCTCATTAAATTAAAAATAATGCTATTTCTCTGACATGACTTTTTCTTTTCTTTTTGTAAAATAGTCAATAGCGAGTAGGGACTGTGAGGGGCGTGGCCAAACCTTCAGCTGGCTCCTCTTGAGGTCGTCCATTGTGGATCTGGAGGTGTGTTTAGGATCATTGTCCTGTTGTAGAAGCCATCCTCTCTTCATCTGCAGCTTTTTTACACATGCTGTGATGTCTGGACTTTAACTGAATCCATTCTTCCCTCTACCTGTGAAATGTTCCCCGTGCCACTGGCTGCAACACAAGCCCAAAGCATCATCATCCACCCCGTGTTTAACAGTCTGTTCTCCAAATATACCTTTGCTCATTGTGTCCAGAAAGTTCTGTTTCACCTTCATCAGTCCACAGGACTTGTTTCCAGAAAGCATCAGGCTTGTTCAGATGTTCCTTTGCAAACTTGTGAGGCTGAATGTTGTGGTGAGGACACAGGAAAGGTTTCCTTCTGATGACTCTTCCATGAAGCTCATATTTGTCCAGGTGTGTCTGCACAGTAGAACAGTGCACCACCACTCCAGAGTCTGAGAAATCTTCCTGCAGGTCTTTTGCAGTCAAACAGAGGTTTGATTTGCCTTTCTAACAATCCTACGAGCAGCTCTCACAGAGTTTTCAGCTTGACCTCCACAGTTCCTGTTAACGTCCATTTCTTACTGACATGACCAACTGAAAACACTCTGCTATCTTCTTCTAGTCTTCATCAGGCAGCTGTTTAGAGGAGCCCATGGCTGCTGATTGTTGGGACAAGCTTTCAGGAGTCAGAGTATTGATAAAGCTTTGAAATCAGCATCACCTGGCCTTTCCTAACGACGACTGTGAACAAGCCAGAGCCTGAACAAGCTCATTAAGGTCTGAGACCCTGGGAACAGTTGACTGAGAGCTCAGATGTCTTGGCGTGTCCAAACTTTTGCATGATGCTACTTTCATTTTTTTCACTTTAGAATTGTATTAAACAAAAATAAAACACTGTCCATCCAACATCCCTCCCATCCGCCCAACTTGGACTCGGACTGCCATGCTTCCCCCTGACACTGTTAAATAATAATAGCGACTGGACATGTATCATGCCAGTGTGGAAGAGCAGCTTTTTCCCCCAGTTTCGAATGCCAGAAGTCACTGACCAAGCATCAGTTTTCAACGACTTCAGAGTGAGACCAGTTTGCAAAACCAGGTATTGAAAGCCAAAACATGACGTTTTCCTAAGCAAGTGTTTTTCTGCCTGAACCTAACCAAATGTTAACCACGGCATTGTTGTATCCACTTTGTAGCATCGTACAAATGTAACGTATCAGTGGTTTACAGAAATACACAGTGCCAACCTTTTTTAGGTAACTGGGTTGAAGATAGCATTCCTTACAGACACGTCAGCACGACTTCAGCTTCCTGGAAATGGTATTATGACACAGTCATGTTAACTGCATGTGTATGTGTGTGTGTGTGTGTGTGTGTGTGTGTGTGTGTGTGTGTGTGTGTGTGTGTGTGTGTGTGTGTGTGTGTGTGTGTGTGCACATGAAGAGGAAAAATGACTCCATGGATTAGGTCGTTATTGTTGAGTCAGCCCCTTTAGAGTAATCTCCTCTCGCTCCAAACTGTGAGGTGAGCGTGTGTGTGTGTGTGTGTGTGTGTGTGTGTGTGTGTGTGTGTGTGTGTGTGTGTGTGTGTGTGTGTGATGAGAAAAAATGACTCCACACGCTGTAGTCTGAGAAAAGTCTGCAGACTGACTGTTTATGATCGTCCCGTGTGTGTTCAGCATGTCTTTATTCATGTCTACTGTTTCAGCCTGGGGGCACACACATACACACACACACACACACACATACAATACACAAACACACATGCTGATATCATCTCACGCTCACACACACATTATTAATACGCCCACTCATTCTGCAACCACTTACACACACACACACACAGTCTGACCCCTGCAGCAGTGCCAGTCATATGTAACCACAAGTGATTCAACACAGTGAACACACACACACACACACACACACATACTCAGTCATTGTTCTTGCTATGTGGGAAACTGAAGGGCAATCCACACCCTCAGCATTTTCTAAGCATTTTTGGAGCTCCTTCTTTTTAATGAAATAATGATTATGTGAATAAATCATAAAAAATTAAAATAAAAATAAAAACTCAGCTTTTATTATAAAATGTTTTTCCTAATTGCAACAGGAATTAGTTGGAGATCATTTTTATTGAGTTACAGACTACGTTTCTTTTTTTTCAAGTCAATCAAACCTTTTTCTATCATTCTGTTAAGTTATGTCAAAATACGATTATTTTTTATACAAAAATGTTTTCTGTTCTGTCTCATTTCCTGTTTATCCTATTAAACCCACTGACAGTGAACGCAGCACGTAAAAAAAAAATATACACGCATTGGCGCTCCTGGATGTGCTACCCCAATGCATTTCACGCCACTGTCCTATTTCCTGCCTCGCCACATCCGCAATTAAATGCAATTGTGGAACAAGGTGTTGCACTGATGTTCTAAGTTTATCTTTAAAAAGATTATAAGCATGTAAACAAGCATGAAACCTTTAAAACTGACGCAGGAGGGTTCCTAGCATCCGTTATTTTGACGTGTACCGTACGTCCATGGTGTTTGACGAGCTGGGGCGAGAACGTGTTGTCTCATCATTATGTTCTTCTTGTGTCAGATTTGGATTTTTCAAACCACAGATCATAAAGTCCTGCAGACCTCACTGTCCCTAAATGTCTACTACACACATAAAGACTCCTTTAGGACCCGTGTGTCCCGTTGCCGTGGCAGCCAGGTGAGCTGTGAGGTGATTGGCTGGTTAAACGTTTGTGGCTTCTAATCACACCTGACCAGATTACAGAGCAGCAGGGTGTGTGTGTGTGTGTGTGTGTGTGCAGTCAGGTTTATAGTGTTGGATGATCACAAAGCTAACAGAACAATCAGCAGCAGACTGCAGTGCAGCCGTGTGAGGCGCCTGCACAGATCTCAAACCCACAGCCTATAAATTCCTCCTCTCGTTGATTAGAGGTCGGCTGGTGTTGATTCTGTGACACGGTGTCACTCAGGTGACGGCGACACTCTCTGTTGAAGACACAACAGTTAATGTTTAAGTGCCGTCAGTATCACCGTTCACCTGTCTCATGTTAACGCAGGTGTGGATGCAGCTGAACATGTTACAGTCAGAGTGAGATCAGCTGAGTCGCAGTGTGTACGGATCCCCTAAAAGGCCTCCCACCTCTTCCTGCCTGTCAAAATAAAAGCTACAGATGAGCTTTCTTCCATGTCTCTTCCCGTCACCTGAAGTTGGAGGCAGTCAGGGCAAAGAGGTCAGGGTTAGCAGGGGAGAGTCGTCCTTAATGTAATGTTTTTTATTTCATTCATTCCTGCTGTTTCCTGTTTTACTTTGAAACTCACATCTCCTCTCGTGTCAGATCAATTCACTTCCTGCCCCTGTGTGTTTTCCCTCCCTTCTGATGACCTCACCTGTGTCTGATTGTCTGTCCCGCCCTGATCAGCCTCACCTGAGTCTCGTTATCCTTCCCCTCACCACAGTATTCAGTGTGGCCCAGTTCCAATCCGGCCCCTAAAGACTCAAGCCCTGAACCCTCACTGACTTAACTGACGTCAGCTGTCAGTGATTGAGTGTG
Source organism: Epinephelus awoara (assembly GCA_035609425.1). NCBI lineage: Eukaryota > Metazoa > Chordata > Actinopteri > Perciformes > Serranidae > Epinephelus > Epinephelus awoara. The sequence continues at coordinate 42,467,519 of CM069297.1, forward strand.
AGAGTCTGAAAGGGTTCCGGATGCTATAATAGAATTGGACAGCACTTATTCCCCTCTCTACAAAATGTTGTTGACACTGGCGGCTCTGGGCGTGATCATTATTGGTTATTGTCAGCAGGCACAAGGCGTGTGAGGGATAGACTCCCTGATCAGTCAACCCTTATCCAAGCACTAGTGTTGCAAAATGGGCAAGAGGTGAGTTTTAAATAATGAATTTACTATGTTGCATGTTTTTTCTAAACTAGCATCCAAAGTGTTGTAAGTGATATAGTGATATCTATTTTATATATATATATATATATCTATATCGTTACCGTTTGCAGATCTGCCGACCGTGTTTATTTGTTTACTTTTTTTTTTTAACACTTCCAGTGTTCTGAGGGCAACCCCTGTTTTTGACGTCACAGTGCTATGAACTGTGGGTAATTTCCTTACCATAAGTCCGCACTGATGCTGACCTACAGTAAGGGGGCATGAAGGGCTCACTCACTGACTCACTGACTTGATGATTTGACTGTGGGACAGCCCTCACGCACTTCACATGAACGCTCCTCTATGTCAGTGAGTGTGTAAGGGATCGGACTGGAACTGGGCCTGTGTGTCTTGTTTTCTCTCAGTGTCAGTTTGTCTCAGCTCCTTGTGTGTCCAGTGTTCCTGCTTTTTGGTTCCCTGTGTGTTTGAGTCCCTGACTCACCTGGTTCACCAGTTGTTACACATCCCTCAGAAATATCACCAGGACTTGTCCACTGTGCAGAAAACTGCAGCTGAAAAAAAACAACAGTTCAGCACAGACGAAGTAAAAATAAAGATCCAGGGGTGTTTTTAGAATATTAAGTTGTTTGCATGTTGTGGAGCTAAAATCCACACAGCTGTCTTCACGTTATCTTCTTTATCAATTAGCATAGTTTTCACTTCATACATGCGAGCTCTGGTCTGTGGCACGAGTGCGACCAGCAGGTCATTTGTATTACATTTGTAACTGCATCGATTTACAAGCACAGCTTGATTACTTAAAGGTCCAGTGTGTGATTTGAGGGGATTCATTGGTGTCTGGTGGCGAGGACTGCAGATTACAACCAGCTGAAACTTCTCCTGGTTAGAATTCATTCAGTGTTCATTGTTCAGGAGGTTTCTACAGGAAGCTGAATTATCCTCAGTGATCTCGAGACCAAACACATGCTATTATGTGCGCATCTTTTTCTGATCCAGATGCCAAATTATATGCAGGGTCTCTTCCTCTCCAAAACAAATGGACCAGGTAACAACACAGAATAAAGTAGTGTCAAATTCAAATAAATAAAAAATAAAAGCTTTTCCCTGACGCTCTCTTGTGTGTGAGCCCGGTCTCACTCCAGAGTCATCAAAATCCGGCGCTTGAGCAGTGACTTACGGCGCCAAAAACCAACAACAAAAGGCATCCTTTAACGTCAGCATGAGACGCAGCTAGTTGCCGTTATGGTTTAATGGCGCCCAGCAGCCTCGGGGGGAAACAGGGCGGGGCAGGGACAGAAGTTATGGTGGAGAAAGTCCAAGGGGGGTGGGTAGGAGGGGTGGTGCAGGGGTCCAGCTACCACTGCCGAGAGTGGTGTTCATGTCCCATGAGATTCTAAAGCCAAACCTTGTTCTTTTGCTGTTTAAGGAAAAAAAACTCAATCCGTGGTGTTGTACCGATGCCATGCTTTTATTTTGAAAGAGACTGTATGCAAACTGTACATTTCCTGTGAAAACAGAAGTGTATTTTGAAAACAGACAATGCATGTAACAGGCTGAAGTTGACACGGCGTCCCAGAACGTCAACAACCAACACACCCAGGGTACCTTGGACGTCCTTGGTCCTCTAGCAGCCAATCACAGCGCAGGAGGGCGGGACTAGGCAGAACGCTCTGAGGAAAAAAAATAACGTAATGCAACATATTTGTTGACAAGTGGACCCGTTTTATATTCCATTAATAATTTACATATCCGCCTTATTTTGTTGTATCAGAGCTGTGATGAAAACGTCCTGCTGCTTCACAGTAAAAACTTTCCCACCATCAAACAGCAGGAGGTTTTTATTGTGAGGCAGCTGCAGTGGAGCTGTGTCGCTGTGCTTTATTAAAAATGCACGCGCAAACAAGAGGTGGACGTGTTTGGGTCGGTTGATCAGAGCGCTGCGAACAGACAGAGCTGCAGAGAGACGTTAGAAATCTGAAGAATGAATCAAACGTCTCTGAATCAGATCTGCTGAAGCTCTCTGTGTCGAACCAGACTGATGACGAAGGCCATCAGATATCTGTCTGTTATTTTCTCTGAGGTTTAGTCAGACGGTTAAAGAGGTCAGACGACACACACACACACACACACACGCACACACACACACACACACAGTCTAAAGTATTTTCCATCTCAGTTCTTTAATATTTCTCAGGCTCTTTATAGAAAACAACCTCTGATTCACTGTGAACGTCTCTCTCTCTCCTCACTCCTTGTGTTCTCTCTCTATCTTTAGCTCCGATGGATTTATTCCTGCCACTGAAGGGAGCTAATTTTAATGTCACATGTTCAGGTCAGTGATATTAAGCACGTCTGAAGTGTAGATATCAACACATTCTCACCTTCAACTCATCAGATACTGACGCTCGGTCAGTGGCCTGGCTTGTTAAAATGAGACATGCTCCTATGTCAGTTTTGGACGTTCAGGGACACCGTCTGGGTGAAAGTTGTGACTGAAATTACCTGCTATCAAAATTACGTCAATTGACTTTTAATTTGACATGCAAAACGAACAGCTGGTTCCAGCGTGAAAGTTTGTTTGACCCGTCCACCTCCCCTTCCCACCCTCCCGAAACAGACTCACTCAACTTTTATATAACAGTATATGCTTGCTGCATCGTGTGTAGCGGTGTGTGTCGGTGTCTGAAGCCAAGGACTACTGAGAGGGTGCTTGCTGGCCTGACCTTATCCCTAAAGTCGTCAAACACTTTTGCAGTAATTTCGGAATCAGATGACGTCAAAAGCCACCTCTCACGGGGGTATGATACGTCATCGGTCGGCCAGATGGCACCTGTTGCGGTGACTTATGGTTAAACACCTTGTATTTATTTCCCTCTGTGGTTAGGTAGAGGCAACAAAAGCACAATGTTAGGTTTAGAAAAGAACATCAAGGATTGGCTCTACATTCACACAGGAAGTGAACACCGAGCTCCTGGGTGAAAGTCCAGGGTTTGTTGGATCCATCCACCTCCTCTCCCACTGGCCTTATAGGCACTTTCCAGCTCCTTATGTTATGTTGTTACAGGCAGAGTGTTGGAGATATCGGGCGTAGACATGTCTGCCTTCTCTCCAGTATAATGGAACTAGAAGGCACTCGGCTCGTAGTGCAGCAGTGTCTCCTTTCAAAGGTCACGACCCAGTCGATAATCCACAGACCTTGTTGTGAGTAGTTTCATGGAGGAACAATTGACTTTCTGCTGAACTACACCCTGCAGAAGGAAGCGTGCTACTGTTAGCTCACCTAGCACCACTTAGCTAGCTAATGGTAACGTGTTAATGTTTACACTTCATGCTGCCATTAAAACAAACTTCCATTTCATGAGTAGACACAGTTGTTGTGTATACATCAGGGGACCGTACCTATGTTCTCCGGGTCCTATGTTCCTCCTGAAACGCGAAAGAAAAACACACTTACCTCATGTGATCACGTGATTCAATGCCCAAAGGCGCAGACAACGCTCCCCAAGAGTCACATATTTGGAAAGGGCTCATTTTCTCCACTATAATTGCCAAATTCTGCAACAAATAGCCTATGCTGGGCTTCCCTGATTTAATTTTCCTGCATAGTTGAATGCTGCATATAAGATATAGCCCATGTGACGCGCATATCCAAATACTATAATGTCGGTTATTCTAGGTTGTGATTGGTGGCTGGTCGATCGGTTTGATGTGAATGAATGAAGAAGCTTGATGTCTTCATAATGTTGACAGTGTCTGTCCCATTCATGCATATACCTATCTATCTTGCAGAACATAGGAGGGAACATAGGACCCAGGGAACACAGGGATGACCCCTATTGGGTGTATAATATGTGATATATAACAGTACAACAATCACAGGGGATGTTTTTATACTTGTAATACTATGACGATATTTTCCTGATACATACTTTCACTGCAGGAACATTTTCTGTACAGGAGTATCTGTACAGTGTGACTGTATTTTTACTGCAGTACAGGATCTGAATATTTCGTCGGTGATGAAAGGATGTGTATAAAGTGTGCTGGAGGAGGAAGGACTGAATGTGACTGACCTCGAGTCAGAAATTGAAAGCAGTTGTGGAGCTGTGTGTGTGTGTGTGTGTGTGTGTGCGTGTGTGATTTTTAGAGCCGTTCCCACGACACCAAATGACCTCCATCCCTCTCGCTCTTCCTCTCCCTCTCTCTATAAATGGCTCGTCTGGTGGCATTTTGGTGACCAGTCGGACTTAAAAAGGACAGAAAGAAACGAGAGAACGAGAGACGGAGGGAGGAGTGACAAGAGAGAATAAAAAATATCTGAAGAGAGACAGAAAAAAAGGCCCTGCTTTGGCAGGAACAAAGAAATAGTTCAACATTTTGGAAGCTTATTCTCTATGTTTCTGAGACTGAGATGTTCGGATGAATTTTAGTGTCATGTCTGTGTTAAAGGAAAACTTCACACACAGCAGGATCATGAGTTTATCAGATATTCACATTGTGTTATGTTATATTTGTGACTTAGTGTCTCTCACCAGCAACCCATTGAAATGTCAAACTTTGAATGGGCATATCTCATGCCCCGTATGTGGTAGAGACATGAAACTTTGCACAGAGATGCCTCTCCTCATGAGGAACACATTTGCCTCAAGAACCCATAACTTCCGCTTATATAGATTTTCCACCATTTTGAATGTTTTGAAAAACACTTCAAATGGATCTCTTCCTAGGAAGTTTGAGCAATCTGCATGAAACTGGGTGAACATAATCTAGGGACCAATATCTAAAGTTCCCTCTTGGCAAAAGTTGGAAAACTTACTAAAACTGAGCTTCTATAAGGCAATGAATATTGCGGAGGGCGTGGCTCATCACATAAAGGTGTATAACATCTCAAGGGTTTCACCCATCACCACGCAACTTTGTAGGCATATGACCACACATAATCTGAGGGGACCCCTCCATTATTGACCCCATCAAACAAAATGGGGGCGCTAGAGAGCTCATTTCTTATCTAGGCCTAACCGCCATATGGATTTTTACTAAACTTGGTAGATATGTAGAACAGGACGCCTCAAGGTGACTGGAGAAATTTAACTCTAATTGGCAGCTGGGTGGCGCTATAACAACAGAAAAATGCTTCAAAATGGCTAAAATGCATCGCTGTGGCTGCAATCGTGCTCTCAAATTCACAAACACTCTGTCTGAATACATTGCTCTTCTTAATGGGTTCAGTTGACTATTTAATCTGCAATTTCCTATGACCTGTATCCCAAACACACACCATGTGACACTGTACGTGGGCACCTGTGCACTCAGTGGGTATGGACTAGTATTGTGTTATTGTGTGACTTTGGTGAATCTGAACGAACTCTGCAATACACCAAAGTCACACAGTACACAAAGTATTGATTGAGGCAGCTGCAGACCTGCAGCTCTTGTGTTCAGCAAGGTAAAATTACCGATTTTGTCAATGGAGTCTGGCATTAAGGCGAGCATACATAGGTTTCATTTTTAGTATCAGACATTTAAAGCAGAGAACGTCTGTGCTTGTAATGATCTTCAGATGCCTGATGAGCGACAGGCTGGTAAACTCCAGTAAATAGTCTGCACCAGAATGTTTCGCACTGGAGAAGGTTTGTGGGTTGATGGTGTTTGACAGGCAGGTAGGAGGCTCAGTTATCTGTGAGTGGAGCTGTGCTGTAAGTAAACAGGCTGAACTCAGATCAGTTTTCTCTGACAGAGATGAAAGTTTAGTTTGAATCAGCAACTCTGTGAGAGGACACCAGTTTAAACCTCCAGACTAACATGTTGCACATGAAGAAACAAGTTATGTTTCTGCTTCTTAACAGTCACATGGATAAGTCAGAGTTTACAATGAACCTGGGGACAAATCCTAGTTGGCTCACATTAGTTATTTGTTGAGAGCATAAATAGAGATGTTGAGCTTTTCAGATGATGATCAGTAAGTGTGTGCTCGTAAATCAGCCCTTAAACCTTAATTTATGATACATGAATCAGCCTCACTGAATTAGTTTAAAGATTAAAAAAACGTAGAAGACATAACGACTAAAAATTGACTAAAATGTTCAGAATTTTTGTTGACCAAAACTATGAGAATAAAAATGACTAAAATGGAGGGAACTGACACACAAGTGGTCGTTCTGTGGGTAAAGTATTCCTAAAGCCTAAGAGCTTGAGTCAGGATGTGGTTCTTGGAGTTAATACAGATTGCAGTACAACATTCCTCGTCCCAGTTGCTCGGATGATGTCAGTGATGGTTTGACTGGTATCTCTGTTTCAGGACAAAAAGCAAACCCAGCTGAATCACTGTGTTTGTGTTTAGTTCCATATCTGGGAAGTGAGCTAATATCAGTCTTCAGGGTCTAATTTTAGAGCTGTGCGTTTTATTGCAACACCAAGGACACACTTGGTGCTCAGTCTCTCTTGCTGTTACACACACACACACACACACACACACACACACACACACACACACACACACACACACACACACACAGTCCAGATGTTTCCTATTGGATGGGTCCGGGGAGACCAAAGCCGGCTGGGCCGAAGCTACGACACCAGAAAACTTGGAGGAGCCACAGCGGAGCCGATCCACAGAGTGCTGGGTTTGACAAGATTTATATTAAAGCTTCTTCAACAACCAGCTGGGAGCTAGTTAAAGGAACAGTCTGACATTTTTGATGTTGTCCTGTGTCTCCAGGGTCAGGTGGTTTAGATTGTGTCTCCAGCCCGGGCACCAGGAAAAAATGTTGTCTTTGCACATTTCTGCAAACCACAGATATGTTACATTTGAACATTTCATATGTTTTGGCAGTGTCGTAGTATATGAGCTGATTTTGTCATGTGGAGGCGGAGGGAGCAGTGGATGGCGTGTCACCTGGGCGACAGCGCTTACTGAGACATGGCTGCATTTCCTATCAGGACTGTGTGACAAACAGTGGTTGTTATTTTACTGAAACATTGTGTTTCTAGCTGGGATACTGTCGTGAAAAGCTGTTGTATTTTCTACTGAGAATCAACTTTGTTTCCTGCCCGAAAATTGCCACAGAAATGGTTTTGAGCGAAGACATCGCTGCGTTTCATGCCATGACAGTGCCATAAAAAGCGATGTTTTTTACCGTTACATGGCTGCATTTCCTGCTGGGATAGTACCTTGAAAAGCAGCTGTTTTAATTGAGACATAGCTGCATTTCCTATCAGGATTGTCTGACGAAAAGTGGTTATAATTGTACAGAAAAATTGTGTTTCTAGCTGGGATACTGCAACGAAGAGAAACTGTTTCTTACCAAGACATTGATGTGTTTCTAGCTGAGATAGTGCGATGAAAAAAGGTTGTTTCCTGCTGGAATAGTGCCATACATACATAGTGTTGTTTTGTACAAAGAAATCACTGCATTTCCTGCCAGGATGGTGCCACAAAAAGTGATTGTTATTGAAAAATTGTGTTTCTAGCTGGGATAGTGTGATGAAAAGTGGCTGGGGTTTTTTTTTTTTACCAAGAAATGGCTGCATTTCCTATCAGGATAGTTTGACAAAAAACTGTTGTTTTTTTCTTACAAAAGACACAACCTTGTTTCCTGCTGGGATAGTGCCATAGAAGTATTTTTTACAGAGACATTGCTGCATTTCTGGGATTTTGCAACAAAACGTGGCTGTAATTTTACCAAGAAATTGTGTTTCTAGCTGGGATAGTGCAATGAGAAATGGTTAGTTTTTAATTAGATATCGTTGTGTTTCCTGCCAGGATACTTTGACAAAAAGCTGTTGTTGTTTTTTATTAAAAAATATCGTGTTTCAAGCTGGGATAATGCAATGAAAAGTTTTGGGGGTTTTTTCACTGACACACTGTCCCCTGCCGGGATAGTGCCATAGAAAGCAGTTGTTTTGTTTACAGATAAATGGCTGCATTTATGTGCTGCAGATATTTTAACCATGATCTTTCTAACCATATTAAGTATATTTTGCCTTGACCTAACCACATGTAAATGTAAAGTTTCAGTGTATCCGCTTCATAAGAACGTACAGAAATACGAGACAAGTCCAAGATGTGACTGGAGGCAGGGGAAAGTCTAGCGTTTTTCCACCCAAAGAGAAAAACACACTTTATTCGACCGTTATTGTTTGTTGTGTCTGTATCTTGTCACCTTCGTGCTGTGTTGGCATCACTTCTTTATTTTCACTGCTGTACATTTAAAACTTTAATTCTACCCTTTTAAAACTCTTCCAATATGTCATAAAGTATTAAACTGGTGACTTTCCTTTTGACCCAAACTGGACAAAATACAGGTCAGATTTGATCCTGACTTCATGTCATTCGGTGATCTTGTCCTGTGTCCTCCTGCAGCATGTGTTACACATATTTTCTGTATCCTGTGTATTTTCTGTGGTCTCAGTTTTTTTTTTCATCCTAATCCAATAAAGCCGTTTTAAAGTACATAAATCTGATTATCTGATTCAGTTCCTTTTCTTCACTACGTCTCCGACCAAAAATGCAGAATCGATTTCACAGAGTTTATTTTGTTACAGTCAGACTGTAATTTGTTCTCGAGCACCGTGAGACATAATTAAGCGTTATTACAAGCTGCTGTGGATCATTTTATATGTGTTATCTCCCAATCAGAAGGTCGGGCCTCTGGCTCCGTGTTCACTCCATTAGATCATCTCTGAAAGATGGAGCACGGACTGGTTAAAGGAACAGTCTCACATTTTAGGAAGGTTCAAGAACAAACTGTCTTGTTCTCCATTTTAAGAAGATGGATATCAGTTACAAATCTGCAACAGCATGCCACCAGTTTCTTGTTATATCTTTTTACTATGAGTGCATTCCAACGACCTCGTCACATGTCAGTGTTTGATCATGGACTCTCCACGTCCACATGTGGCGTCCAAGGTACCCTGGGTGTGTTGGTTGTTGACGTTCTGGGACGCCGTGTCAACTTCAGCCTGTTACATGCATTGTCTGTTTTCAAAATACACTTCTGTTTTCACAGGAAATGTACAGTTTGCATACAGTCTCTTTCAAAATAAAAGCATTACATCAGTAGAATACAGTGAATTTGCTTGTGTGAGCTAAAAATGATTACGTTTAGTAAACACACATGTGGTTGGGTTTAGGAAGAAAGAACAAGGTTTGCGATCTTACGGGAAGTGAACACTGGCCTCCTGGGTGAAGCCGCCCTACTTGGACTTCAGCCGCCTTAACTTGCGTTGTTGTACCACCACATTTCCCTCTGATGCTGCCGGGCACCATTAAACAATAACGTCAACCAGCCACATATCATGCTAACATGAAAGGACAGCTTTTTCTTCTGTGTCTGAGGCTGGAAGTCGCCGACCAAACGCCAGTACTAAACAATGTTGGAGTGAGACCAGGTTGGGTCAACATATCCTGGATCACATAGAGGCAAATAGTTAGCCAAAGCATCCACAGTCTGATCCTCCAGCTCCTTCGGTTTGTTTCTGAAAACACCTGAACAGACCAGCTCCCTAAGACCCTAACCAGTCTGCAGCAGATCCCAAGCTGCAGGGCAACACAGCTAAAAGCCAGTTTTCCCATTTAAAGATGAACTGTGGGAACAGAGAGCGAGAGACTGTTCTTTACTTATCAGAAGAGGGAGGTGGCTCTTTTGATTTTGACCCTACCCGAAGCTTTTGCCTTGAGCCTCCCTGACTGACTGATGGAAAATGCATGACTCTCCCTCCACCATAAATTAGTCGATTAGTTTTAAAACTTACTCTTTGATGTTTGAAAGTTAAAAGTTGAAGTTGAAATTCGTGAGTTGAACAAGCACTTTATTTTTTGGCCAAGTGAAAAAACAGTATCACCATCACATGTATAGCAATATCACTATTTTAAGCTCAGATCTGGTTATGATTTGTTTTTTTCTGACAAGCTTGTGTCGCACATGATGTGTCCAAGGACAATCTGGAATTTGAAAATCCAACAATGATTTCTGACTATGATATATGGCCTCATTTTGGAAGGCATGTAATGAAGAATTTCATTGTACGGTGTGTTTTCACTCTGCGTATGATGTCTTGAATCCTGAATAAAAAAACAGTACTGAGGGAACTGATGGAGAACTGAACCTGGTCACTGCTGCCACCTGCTGCCCTGAACACAGAATGACACTCTCAGCTCCATTTATTATTTATTGTAACAACATAATATATGAGAGAGAGTCTGTTCACTCCGGTTTTTACAAATATTACAGATGTAAAGAAACTTTAACGGCATCAGAAAGCATGAATCAATATAAATGAGGGACGATACATGTAAAGACTCTCAGAAACTCAACACCGACTTAACACAGAACAAGGATCATACTTGCAGTTAAATAATTATTAAGTCCTGGTGTCATGAGATTGATTTGGTGCATATACAAACTTTTAAAAAACAGTTTTTTTGTCCACGTGGAGCTGCTGAAGGTGTGTTGTCAGGTGAGCTGCTTCCATATGCTCCCTGTCTTTGTGCTAAGCTACAGTTAACATGTCCTGTGTCTCAGTTTCTGCATCACTCTTGTTCCATGTGTCTTGTGTACAGAACGTCTGTGGTTAGACAGCGCCCTCTTGCTGCGCGGAAGTTGCAGGTTGCATCATTTCCTCCGCAGCCTGTTTCTCTGTGTCGCTGACCGTCTGTCCCCTGCTGCAGGGGAACATCTTGCGAACCGTCTGTCTGAACTGTGCGTGGAGGTGGTAGAGGAGCAGGGGGTCGAAGCAGAGGTGGAGCACGGTCAGCAGCAGAGTCGACTCCTTCCCTAGAAACAGCTGCCTCTTGGTGTGGCAATCCGTGATGACTTTGGTCTGGGCTAACGTGTATGGCGTCCGGACGACGTGGTAAGGCACGAAGCTGAGGATGTAGGCCAACACCATGGCCGCCAGGCTCACTGCTGCCTGCCGGGCATCAACCCAGAGGTTGGGGTCTTTGCGGCTGTGCAGGAGTCTTTTGAGAGCCAGGCCGCTGGAGAGGAGCACGACGACAGAGGCGTTGAGGAACAACGCTGTGCAGAGGAAGACGGTCAGGGCGTGCCAGTGGAGGCCGATGTCATTCTTCAGAGATGAACAGCTGAGGTACCGCCGCTCCTGCACAGACAGGTTTCACAGTTACATTTGGCAGATAGATTTTCATTATAAATAGACTCCATGATGAAAAGCAGCTGAAGCTGCAGAACTAGAAGAAGCAGCAGTGTAACTGTACGGCTGCAACTAGAGAGCCACCTTGGATCACCTCCACGTATCAGACATATTTATACACAGACCTGCAGCAATTCAACAGCACCTTACCAGACGTGGCTGGACTGGAGCAGGAACTGACGCTGAGCAACAGTAGCAGTAGAAGTAGAGGTAGTGGTAGTCATAGCAGTAGCTGCAGCAGTTCTCTAATCAGTAGTACTACAGTACCTGTACTTGCTGTATGGGCAGAGCCATGTTGGGCACCATGATGAGCAGCAGCAGCAGCCAGATGACCACCGACAGCAGCCAGGCGAAGCCGACCTCCTGGAGCCGTAGAGAGCGCAGAGTTTGGCAGTCCTGCAGGAGAAGAGACCCATCAGCCATCAGGAACACCAAACACACTGGTTCCACATAAATCTTTGGTTCAGAAAAAATCCAGATATTGTTTCACTAACAGCAAATGTATCCGTGCGATCACCTGATGGAAAGCAAGTCAAGGTTCTGGATGCAGCAGTTGAGGCAGACGCAGGTAAAAATGGTGACACTGCGTCAACATTTTTTTTTTTTTTCTGCAAACCATGGATATGTTACATATGTGTTTTTCACTATATTTCCAATGGCGATTGCGCCACCGAACTCAGGTCATTTTTAGCCCCGATAGTTGCATTTCCAACAGTGATTGGGAGACCAACACCAGGTTTTTTTAGGCCAAAACATGATCTTCTTCTATATATAAACAAGTGTTTTTTGTTGCCGAAACATAACCACACACAAATGTATGGAAAACTTGTTTCAGCATATCCTCTACATAATAACGTAGACATTTTACATTCCTGTGATTTACAGAAATGTACAATGCCAGCAAGTATTCTGGAAAATGGGTTTGTGCTGTCAAATTTGCACAAATTATATAATTTTTTGTCAATAAATGAATTAATGTTAATCATTATATCTGTAGGACATATCAGACATAATGTTGCAATTCATTAAAATGATAAAAGTTTCCATACGGAAAGTCTGCGTAAGACAGTGCAAATGTATACATGTTTCCATCCACATCCGCGAGCTGTGGGAGCTAATCCTCCAGCTGGTACCGTAGACCATGATAGAAGAAGACGAAGCTGTAACAATGGAAAACCACGTGGAAGAAAACACGATGGAAATATAGTTCTGTTTTTTTTATGCTTTAATGAGAGGAAGGCTAGAGTCTCCTCATCACTCCACACACATCTGATGTTTTCAGCTCTTCATGCACATCATCATTTCTGTTGCATTTTGCTCACATTGATGCACCAATTTTTCTGCCTCAGCCAAGCGTAAAAACCTTTTTGCAATATTTCAGGTTTTAGACAAGCAGTTGATGATAAAGCTTTCTGTGTTCTCTGCTTAAAAGCTTATTTGATGGCTCCATGTGGGTCCAGTTTAAGAGTATGATTCGTTCACGAAGCTGATACATTGTCATCACCTGCCCCTGTGATGAAGATGTGTTCAGCCCTACCTGCAGGTAGCGGTCAGTGATGATGAGGGCCAGAAAGGCGATGGATGCGTAGAGGCTGATGTAGATGGTGACGCCGCTGGCCTGGCAGTGGAACACCATGAGGCTCCACGGCGCCGCCCCAAGGTCCTTCAGGATCTTGAAGGGCAGAGCGAGCAGCAGCAGCAGGTCGGCCACCAGCAGGTTGACCAGGTACACGCTGGTGCTCTGCTGCACGAACACGCACACAAACATATTTAAAAACTAAATAATATCTCATATTAACACAAATACGTTTCTAAACAGCGTCCTACCTTGGCTCTGGGGCTGCGGATGAAGGTCCACACAGACAGCAGGATTCCAGGCAGACTGATGATGAAGATGAGGATGTAGAGGACGGTGAAGGGTCCCATCTGGTCGTTGACGATGCATTGCTTTCCCTCCTCAGCTCCTACAGAGCTGGAGTTGGAGGAAGACGGCATCATCAGGAGCTCAACCTGCAGCTGAGAGACAGGAAGCAAGTTCAGCAAAGAAAGCTTCAACACCGTTCAGTTGCAGGTTGCAGGTGTGATAATGAGCTCACTGTGTGTGGTAAGAAGTCTGAATGCTCAGCAGCTGCTGTGATTGTGGTTTGGATGTCTTGTGTTCAGATTGACGGTCAGAGTGGAAACAGGAAGCAGCCTGTGGGAAGGAAAGCCACCTTTAAACACTGTTGTGTAATTAAGCTTCATCGTCTGAGAGACAGGTTTTTCTGCCAGAGTTATAAAACTTTTGGTGATTTTGGTGTCACTCCCGTGACCTTGATAGTTTGGTGTCAGGTGGTAATAAAACTCATTCCGATCCATCTTAAGTCAATCTTGTTCTTATCGTGACTTTCCGACAACGTCATCCATCCGTTCGTTTGCTTCTGGTCAGGTCAGGGGCAGCAGGCTGACTACAACACTCCAGGCATGTCTTTTCCCTGCTGCGCTTTCCAGCTCCTGTTGGGAGCCGCCCAGGAGGATCCTGATAAGACGACCAAACCACATCAGCTGGCCCCTTTCAATGTGAAGGAGCAGCAGCTCTACTCTGAGCTCCCTCTGGATGGGAGTTATTCCTGATATCACTAAGGCCGAGCCCAGCTGCCGCTTGTATCTGCGATCTCATTCTTTGGGTCACTACCTAAAGCTCATGACCATCAGTGAGGGTTGCGTACTGGTAAATTGAGAGATCTTTCCATCTCACACTCCATTTTCTCCTCACTGGTGAACAAGACCTGCAGATGTGCAGTAACTCTCTCCCAACCCAGTGGGGGGAGATCAAACTGCACCAAACCCTGTTTCAGATTTATTTAAATGAAGTATCGGACGAAAACTCAAATGCAGTTATCAGGCATCACAACAAGCTGTTAATTGCTTCCAAATTTAAAAACTGAAATATTAAATAAGAAAAAGAAATACAAAGGACTGTCTAGCAAAAAGGGGCCTCTTCCATGTGAGTGTTGTAACGGAGCAGGAGGTGACAGACAGGTAGCTGAGCTGCCGCCGCGCAGGATGCATGTAAACTCTGCGGTCACATATCAACCTGCCTGCAGCAGGAAGTCGTGAATCAGGAAACCTTCAGCCAGACACACAAAGCAGCTTCTTTCCAACTTCTGTACAACACTCACAGCTGCTTTTCTGATTCTTGTAACAACCAATACACGTATCAACAGACGAAGCTCCTCAATCAACCACATGATTAATTAATTCTGTCAGCTGTGCTTTTATCATTTTACAATTTGCCTGCAAAGATCTTAATTTGTAAAGTAGCTAAAGCTGTCAGATAAATGTTGTAGATTAGACAGTGGTATGAAAAGAAAAGTCTCAAGCTCCTCAAATTATTGAATATATTCAAAGACATACATTTCACCATCAGACACAGAACATCTCAACAGTGAAGTAACCTGCAGTTTCTGCACCAGAAGTGAAAACCTCATTCAAAACCACACTGACATTAACAGTGATGTACATTATTAAAGCTCAGCTCTGTAACATGATCTGCTCAACAGTATGAAGGGGTGTGTGTGTGTGTGTGTGTGTGTGTGTGTGTGTGTGTGTGTGTGTGTGTGTAGGTGTGTGTGTGTGTGTGTGTGTGTGTGTGTGTGTGTGTGTGTGTGTGTGTGTGTGTGCAGGCAGTGATGTACTTTTTATCAAAGTAACATAATATTCTTGTTTACTTCTGTTGTTAGTCACATTTAACGGACAACATGTCACAGACAGCCCACAGGAGTCGGGGGTTAAATGTCATCAGATGTGAAACCTTTAAAAACACACACACATGATTACTTTTATCAGTAGTTTCCTCAAACAGCTGCTCACTGAAGTTTTTATCAAACAAATAGGAGGACACAGGGACTTTGTCAGGGACTATTTTCAGCAGCGGATTGATCCACGTTTGGTGCACTACTGAGTATTTGTGGCAGCAGGACGGTGTATTTGGCATTGAGTCGAAATAAACTACAATATGTGTGTTCATGGTGATGAAGGAAGATGTCACCCAGTGATACACCAACTGGGTGCCTCATCAGTGGCTCAGTGGGTGGAGCAGGCGTCCTTGCCGCAGTGACCTCAGGGTTGATTTCAATCTGCGGCCCTTTGCTGCATGTCCTGCCATCTCTCTTCCTCTTTTATAGTTATACTGTGTAGCATTATCCGATTAAGACATGTGAGAAATGCTGATATTATCTGGGGTTTTTTGGACATGTAAACATTCAGAATATGCTTCTCAGTTGGGGTTTTTCTCACAGTTTGTGACACGCAGCCTCTTGCCTGTTTACCATCAGCTCTGTGCGTTGTAAACAAACCAACTAGCCCAACAGTTTGAAGGCTGGGGTGAAGATACACGCCCAATAGAAAAGGCTGTATGTCTGGTCGGAAGGAGAAACACACCTACGTTTAAATGTTATGAAAGCCAAAATATTGCAACAGACCTTTTGAAGAAGGTGGTTGACGGAGTAAAACAGGGAGGCTGTGTTGTGTTCATGGCCAACCAAATGGCCAGGATAAATGTTATATTACATTTGTGCATTATTAAGTAATGGGTAAAAACCTTTGCTGAAACTTAACGTTTCAACAATGCTGTGCTTAACGTGTGGTTAAGATCAAAGTATACAACGGTTCATATGATATTCTATTTGCGCCCCACAAAGACTAATAATGTCGTTAACGTCCTGAGCTGCGTAGTTAAGGTAAAGTTAAGCAGGTTAGGTTTAGGCTATTAAAGATGCTATGGAAGAAGTAACATGGCAAGAACACCACTGGGAGTTCACTTTGAAAAAATTCTATTCCAACGCAAAGGAGCAAAATGGCCAAAATAAATGTTGGCATTATATTTTTCTGCGAGCTACGGCTACATTACATTTGTACGTTATTTTGTAATGGATATGTTGAAACTTCATATTTAAACTTTACATTTCAACAACGCTGTGGTCAACGTGTAGTTGTGTTCAACATGTCCTCATTCAACAGTTTATATGATATTCTACGAATTGTGATTAAGTTTAAGAAAAGAAATATGGCAAGGGTATACCTAAAAATGACTCAGAGTTCACACAGTTCCAGTTCCCCTGCTTGGAAAAAAGCTACAGGTCATGAATTCACAACCGGTTTTGTTTTTTGTTGGTCTCTAACAGTGGTTGGCAGTTTGGCAGGCGCCATCCTCCATCTACCATTCTGATGACAACTACTGCTCATATACTACGTCACTTTGGAAACGCTGATATGTTACGTCTGAAACTGACAAATGTAATGTATTCGTGGTTTATAGAAATGTAAGATGGCAACATTTTCCTCTGGTGACAGGCTGTTGTTGATGATTACAAAGAAAATTCAAAAGAGAAGTTAACTGTGACTCCCAAGATGCATTTCGGTCACTAACATCCAAACATAAAGCTTGCGACTGGAAACTAAATCTTAGTGTCGAGAAAACAGCTGAAGGTGATTTTTTAATTCTGGATCAGTTTAGGATGAATTTCTCGACTATGGCGACGACATCCTTCAAACTCTCAGTCGAGCTCTTCCATTAAAACGTCTTCTTATTCCTGTTACTGTGAATCATCCGCGTGAGACTGAGTGAGGCAGGAACCCGCATCACGTCTGATATTTAACGTGGTTTGATCATCAGACTGTGAACGTTAAAAATAAATCTAAATAAGCCCTTACCTTCTGTGTTGACTTATCCAGTCCTCTCAAAGGTCCTCAGACCACGTGTTGGATCCCCTGAGGACTGACCAGGACTCTGGGTTCCCCCCCTCAGGTCCTCAGGGTGCGTTTGATTCGGTGTGTTGGTGCAGATCATGTGCTCGGGCTGTAGAGGGATGGAAGGTGTTTTCCCTGCCTGTTAGAAGTACGTCAGTCTGATCACTGGCCACGCCTCCCTGCAACACACACACACACACACACACACACACACACAGTCAGCTGTAAAAGGGCTTTACAGCAGTTGGGTGATGATTAACGTGAGTTTCAGAATGATTATGGACCTTTTTAGTGGGAGACAGGCAGAGGAGGAACTGACACAGATGACTAAAAAACAGTTCTGGTTCATCTCACATTTACAGATAACGCTCACTTTTTAAAGACAGTGTGTGAGGGTGTGAGCGAGAAGAGAAAATGAGATGTCATATAGATTTATACGATAACAGATACTGGTTTCATAGCCTATTTCTTACAGCAGAGTATCTCAGAGAACACTGCCCTCCATCAGGAGTGTTTGACAGACGGTTGAACAGCGCTCTAAACCTCCTCCCTACACACCTTTCACACATGTCAGCAGGGTCTGTGCCGACAAGTCAGTGTGTTCTCACTCCAGAGTCATCATCAAATACTTCTGTTTGTCAATGACTGACGAGTTTGAAACGCTGCCAGTGACGACGTAACATAAGGAGCTGAAAGGGCGGCCAGGAGGGGTGGTCCAACAAAGACCGGACTTTCACCTGGGATGTGTTCGCAGGATATATTGTAGGACGTTTAAGCAGTAAAACTAAAAACTTGTCAGGGTTTCAGCTTTGCATCTCCCTTGTGTTTCCTGTTTGTTTTCAGTCTGTCTCTGTGTGTTCGCTGGGCGTGGCCTCCTGGATCCTCCTGAGTGCCAGCAGCAGCTGAACCAGCACACCTGAACCTCATCAACAGTCAAACCACTGCAGTATAAAACCCAGCTCAGACATCAAGACTCTGTCAGGTCGTTCAGTCTCCTCTGCGGTTCACCACACCAGCTCCAAACATCACAAGCTAAAACCAAACATTACCTCATGGAGGCTGGAACTAAGTTGATTTTAGAAGATAAGATTTTTAGAAACTTTGAATCAGAAATTGTATTTAATCATAAATAATGATGTAATGTTGGACATCTAGCCATTAAAATGTAACGTTCACGAGACCGCTGAGACCCTGTGTCCTCATTTTGGGTTTACTTGACCTTATACTTCATTCCACTGAACTTAGATTGGTTGTGTTCATTCACGGACAATTTTTTGCACCACCTAGTGGCAGTAAGAGCACAATACACTAACCCAGGTAAAAACAAGATGGCAGCGATGTCTGCCAAGTCAGTCAGCAGCCGACCCCACACAAAAGTGGACATGGTCCAAAACCTGATCAGATTTTACGGTTGAATCTTGTTTATTCATGATTAATGATGTTTGTAGATAGATATGGCAACAAATTTGACCAATTTTAGTAACAAATTAAGATGCTGTTACTTAGGAAGTACTCGTTTGAGGACATTGGGACATTATTATCATTGACAATATCTAGATTTTTATACTTATCCGACACATTCTCACTACAACCTTGTCACATATTGACATTTTGCTCATGGACTTTCCACGTCCACGTGCGATGTGCAAGGTCGCTGAGACGCCGTATCAAGTCCTCTTTCAAGGTACACTTCCATTTACATGGGAAATTTCACATTTACATACAGTCTCTTTCCAAAATAAACGCACTACATCAGTGCAACCATGAAATTACATTTTTTTTACCTTCAACAATGAAAACGTGGTTAGTTTTAGGAAAAACAAACAGGGTTTGGCTTTAGAATCTTACGGGATGCGAACACCGCTCACTCAGTTGAAATTCGGTGTTTGCTGGACCCATCCACCCCTCCTGCCCGCCCCACTTGGACTTGCCGCCTTAACTTTCGTCCTTGTTCCGCTGCATTTCCCTCTGACGCTGCTGGGTGCCGTTAAACTATAATGGCAACCAGCTGCGTATCATGGCAACGTTAAAGGACGTCTTTTTCGTTGGTTTCTGACGCCACAAGTCTCTGCAAAAGCCCCAGATTTCGACAACTTCAGAGTGAGACCATGCTCACTTATCGGGTCCTACTTATCCCAAATAGGAGAAATTGAAAGTGCATACCAAACAAAATTTCCAGTCTCAGGAGGACATGGAGCAGAGAGGACAAAAATTAACAATCTATTGACAATACATTTTATTTCTGACGTCTCTTCTCGCTACATTACTAACTTTTATTTCAATGCGAACTGAATAGAACACGATTGTCACACACATGCACGAGGACGTGAAGGAGACAGTGAAAACATCCTGAGTTTTACAAGCATCCATTGTCCATTGTCTTACAGTTCAACATAAATAATGAACCACATTTCATCACAATCCATCCAGTAGGTGTTGAGATATTTCAGTCACTGACCGACTGAACAAAGCCAGGAGCCACCAACAATACAAAACATTAATTATTTTTTCCAAGCTACAACTTCTATCCTATTCAGAAATAACACATTATCTTATTTTCTTATTAAAATATACAATTAACAGAAAGTAAATACAAACATAACATGTTAATATATTGTACAGGAAACACGACACCAAACCAGAGAGCAGTTTGTGAGCAGGCTGCAGCTCAGACAGTTCAGATCTCTAAGATTAATAAACCAGCAGTTGTCAAACTAAAACACTAACCACTTGTGTAAGTACGAATGTGTCTCATAAACCACAATTTTGAGATAGGAGAGACTTTAGTTCCAAATTCAGGTTAGCAGCTCCACCTTACAGAGGAATTATTGTGCAAGAAAACGTTCTGCAACCGACAGAAACAGGACGCACATACAACCTGCCTGATGCAGCAACACTGAGACCAACACATTTCTGTTGGAGGAAATGTTAAACTGTTAATGATGATGAGTCACTTCCTACATACCTATGTATTTTTTTAGGACTTCCTCTTTAAAGTTAATTTACGCATTTGTGTGACTGTTGGCTTCAACCATGCTGAAAGAATTATTGGTAACCGTTCCTCCTGACCACACAATCTGTTTGCCACCGTCATGAGTTCTGCAGACATGTAGTTCTCCTATGGGTCCTGACAGGTAAAAATATAATGTTTTAACACGTCAAATGTGCATTAAAGCAGCACTTAAACTTTCTGGAAATGTTATGCTTTTCTTTCTTTAGGTTAAGATGCTATTAATAAGCTGATGGCACACTAAAATGTAAGTGAACCAAAAGCAATGATTGGCCGAGTGTCCGGTCTGTCTTCCCCACGTGGAGGCCTCCCACTGACGTAACCGCTCGTGTCACATGAGTGTGTGAGACAACAAATAGGCGAGCAGCAGGGACACTTGTGGGTATAAACTTTTCTCCGTAACAATGACAGATAAATGCAGACTACTGCTTCCACCTCCAGCCGCTCCAACGGGGAAATCACAAAGAGTATAGCAGAAAAAGCTAACACTAAGAGGGAACTCGATGCTACAAGAGCCAAAACTCGGGTCAACATCGGCTCTGCTTTCAAGCGATGGCGAAGACTGATGCAGCTTCATGTTGAGCTAAAAAGGGACGAGATGGTCGCAGAGTTTCTGCTGGGCAGGAATTTTTAGTTTGCCTCTGATGTAACATAGACTATAATATTATATAGACAACACAGCATCCAGTTGCTAATGGCTAACGTTAGCCTACTGTAGCGTAGCCTGAAACATTAACGTTATCTTCCTTGTGCGTTTCCACTTACTAGTAACGTAATGCTAACGTCAGCACTGTAACCTTATTCTAAAACTCATCAGTCATCACTAGCTGTGTTTCCATCCAAAAGAGATTTGTATCTTTGGGAAATGCGCATTAAAAGAAATCCTGTGTGTTTCCATTAAATGTACGGACTTTGGTGAAAACTACAAACTCGCGTGTAGCTTGTAAATGCATTACCGCCTTCCCGACCCGGAGTGTGGACATCAGCATGCAGAGAGGTGCGCTACGTCAGACTTCATTCGAACATAACTGTTTCCATCCCCCGTTTTGCGAATTTTTCCGGCTAAAGCGAGCGTATTTTAGTTTGTGCGAATCAGGGGATTTTAATTTGAGTTTTGGTGTTTCCGTCATAATTTTCCGATGCGATACTTCTAGATGTGCATCTAAACAGGCTGATGGAAACATGGCTACTGACTCTGGTTGAGTTTTAAAACTCTGGGGTTGCATTTGACTGTCTTGGTTGTAACATTACACTCGCTCTCCTCTTCCGTGAATCTAACGTTACCTTTCCGACGCCTACGTCTATCGTAGCCGTAATGAGGACGTAATGGAGGAGAGAGGCGGGAGTTGTAGATGTTCAGATTTTTTCTATGTGATGTGTGAAATGCGAGAAACAAAAGAAGCTTTAAGATGACAGAAAATGTCCTAATTGTAACTTCAACTTAGCATTTTGTGCAGGTCTTGAACTCCTGGTGACTGAAGACAGTGAATGTCCTCTGGAAGCTTTTTAAGCCACTGTGGCCGTAACGTGCTGCAGCCTGTGTGTTTTCATCCAGTGTAAATTATATAGAAATTCTTCTTAAACACAAACGTGGTGTTTTATTCAGGAAAGTTGAGCTTTGTATCCACCTTATTCCTGAAACTTTGCATGAATTACAGGCGCTAAACCCAAACTGGCGCTTTCCTATGGTAACAGTGTAGCATGGTATGCTAACGGGATGCTAGTCGTCTTTTCTGGAGCAATTACGAAATAAAACGTGGAACACAGCGCCTGTTATAGCTCAGACGGTATAATGTGATCCTTTTTAACCAAGCGTGGTAGCGATTAGCTTGCCTTGCTCTGTTAGCATATTGCTAGCTAACGGTAAACATCTACTCCTTCTAAAACATGATTTATGATTTCTTACAACTCATAAACAGACAATATCACACGAGGCAAACAGTTTGCATAATTCAGTGTTAATTTTAGCTCCATGTAAAGTGAGTAAACGTGATGTTTACCAGCTAATGCTCCGCTCATCTGCCTTAATGACACATTTTATCACTGCTGGCTTATTAAATCTGAGTTCTGCTGAGTGAAGCATGACACTGAATTCAGCAGCAGACCTCAGTAATATCAGGTATATGAAGAAGTGGTAAAACAAATCATTTTAGGAATTTATTTTATATGATAAGAAAGAATTATTGCACATCAGTAACACACTCAGAGTAGATCGCTAAACATGACGTCCAGTGTGATTCTACCATCTAGTGGACAATGTACACCGAATACTCTTTAATCTGGAATATCCGAAATATATTGCACGTGTACTGTGGCATTCAAAAGTTAGGGCCCCCTGGTCAAAATTTCGTTTACTGTGAGTAGTTAAGTAAGTAGAAGATGAACTCATCTCCAAGAGACATGACGTTAAAGATGACACATTTCTTCAATATTTTAAGCAAGATTACTTTTTAATTTCAATTTTTACAGTTTCAAAATAACAAAAAAGAAAAAGGGCCTGAAGCAAAAGTTTGGGCACCCTGCATGGTCATTGCTCAGCAGCGCCCCCTTCGTCTAAACACTTCTTGTATCCAGCTCAGAGTCTTTCAGTTCTTGTTTGGAGGATTTTCAGCCATTCTTCCTGCAAAAGGCTTCTAGCTCTGTGAGACTCTTGGGCCGTCTTCATGCTCTGCTCTTTGAGCTCTATCCACAGATGTTTAATGATGTTTAGGTCGGGGACTGTGAGGGGCGTGGCCAAACCTTCAGCTGGCTCCTCTTGAGGTCGTCCATTGTGGATCTGGAGGTGTGTTTAGGATCATTGTCCTGTTGTAGAAGCCATCCTCTCTTCATCTGCAGCTTTTTTACACATGCTGTGATGTCTGGACTTTAACTGAATCCATTCTTCCCTCTACCTGTGAAATGTTCCCCGTGCCACTGGCTGCAACACAAGCCCAAAGCATCATCATCCACCCCGTGTTTAACAGTCTGTTCTCCAAACATACCTTTGCTCATTGTGTCCAGAAAGTTCTGTTTCACCTTCATCAGTCCACAGGACTTGTTTCCAAAAAGCATCAGGCTTGTTCAGATGTTCCTTTGCAAACTTGTGACGCTGAATGTTGTGGTGAGGACACAGGAAAGGTTTCCTTCTGATGACTCTTCCATGAAGCTCATGTTTGTCCAGGTGTGTCTGCACAGTAGAACAGTGCACCACCACTCCAGAGTCTGAGAAATCTTCCTGCAGGTCTTTTGCAGTCAAACAGAGGTTTGATTTGCCTTTCTAACAATCCTACGAGCAGCTCTCTCACAGAGTTTTCAGCTTGACCTCCACAGTTCCTGTTAACGTCCATTTCTTACTGACATGACCAACTGAAAACACTCTGCTATCTTCTTCTAGTCTTCATCAGGTCTTTTAGTTTTCAGAGTGCTAGGCAGCTGTTTAGAGGAGCCCATGGCTGCTGGTTGTTGGGACAAGCTTTCAGGAGTCAGTTGAAATCAGCATCACCTGACGATGACTGTGAACAAGCTCATTAAGGTCTGAGACCCTGGGAACAGTTGTCTGAGAGCTCGGGGTGTCCAGACCTTTGCATGACGCTGCTCTTCTTTTTTTTTTACTCTAAAATTGTACAAAGCAAAAATAAAACACTGATCTTGCTTAAAATGGTGAAAAGCATGTTCCATCTGTCACTTCATGCCTTTTGCAGATCAGTTCATCTTCTTCTTACTTAACTAACTAACACAGTAAATGAAATTTTGACCACAGGTTGCCAAACTTTTGCATGCTATTGTAAACATAGTCAGTGTAACAGATATTTTGCAGAGGCAGAGCAGCATTTATAGATTAAAATATGAGGGGTAGCTTGACCTCATTATGTTTTGTTTTCCTCTAAAGAAACAGAGCACACTTCTGACAACACCCAACCAGTGATGCTGTCTGTGGTTAGATAATAAAGAGACTGAAACTTTCAACCAGAGAAGACAGAGAGCCACACACAGCACTAATTTAACACCCTGCAAATGTAACTGCAAACAGAATTATACTTTTCTCATGTTGAAGACAAGCTGGTGTTTATTTAATGAATTAAGTTAATGAATGTTGTTTAGAAAGTTCTCAGTTTCTTGTCCTTTAGTTTACTGATATCACTTCTCTCTGACGTCTTTCAAACTCTTCAAAGAATCCACCGTGGCCATGCTAAAGTGCACGAGTAAATCAGCCGACCACACGTCTGTTAGAAGCCTGAAGTTAAAGTCTCCACTTTAACCAGCAGATGTTGGTCTTTGTATGAATTTGCAGTTGTAATGTGAATGTTGGTTTTTTAACAACACAAGTCACAAGTGTTTGTGTCTTTAAGCTAGAGCACGCCGGGCTGTTTCATTGTCACAGTGAGTGACGTCTTCCTGTTGATTCTGAGGGTGCTCATCCGCCCGTCACTGCTCCTCCTTTCAGCGTTTGCACCTTGTGTTGCGTCCTGTGTGATGCTGAACAGCCTCCTCGGGCTCAGATGCGCCCGGAAGGCTTTGCAGAAGATGAAATAGATAAGTGGGTCCAGGCAGACGTTGAGAATTGACACCATGACGGTCAGCTCCTTCAGGTAGTAGAACACCTGGCTTAATGAGCACCGATGCCTCAGGAAGGCGTAGGGAAGGCGCACCAGGTGGTACGGGACGAAGCAAAGGCAGAAGAGGCTGACCAGCACCAACATGTTCCTGCGTGATTTGGAGAGTTTCTTGGAGTTGGAGGATGCCGGCTGCCTCTGCTGGGCCATTGACAGCCTGCGGGAGGTGCTATAGTAGAAGAAGATCAGGGAGATGAGGACGAGCAGGAAGATGGCGGCGGAGCAGGTGTGGATGATTTTGTAGAACAGGCTGAGCTGCTCGCTGTGCAGGACGTCACAGGTCACCATGTCAGGGACGGAGGACAATTGTTCCTCGGTGAGGAGTGACACGATGACGTAGGTGCTTGTTGTGGCCAAGAGAAATACCCAGGTCAGCGTGGAGATGATGTGAGCGGCTCGCACCGTCTGCAGGATGTGATTTCCTAAAGGATGGACGATCTTCAGATACCTGGAGAGAGGAGAGGCAGGTAGATGAGTCATAGCCAACACTGTCAACACACGACCTAATCGCTTGAAAAAATGTTGGCATTGTACATTTCTACAAACTTAGCAACACCTATGATTGGAGGCTAATGAGCTGCTAGAAACAGCAACAAGTTGCTTAAAAAAACATATTTCAAGGCTAAAAAAACCACTGAAAAAAGCCACTGGTCCTTAAAAAACACCATGTCTGTTGCTGAAACACTGCAGGAAAAGAGCAAAAGATCGTTTAAAAAAAAGGGCTTATAAGCTGCTGGAATAACACTCAAGTTTTCGTTTCGAAAAAGCATCTGATAAAAGGCCATGGGTTACTAATCAACACTCAAGTTTGGGGGCTAAAAAGCAGCAGACAAAAAACACCCATGTTTGTTGCCTAAAAAAGCTGATGGAAAACAGTCACATCGGCGGTCTAAGAAGCTGCAGGAAAAAGAGCAACAGGTTGCTAAAAATCACCCACACTTGCTAGAAAGCACAATTTATTTTTAAAAAGGAGATGAAAAAGAGCCTTCAGTCACTAAAATTCACTGATGTTTGTTGCCCAAAAATCCACTGTTAAAAAAAACACTGTTTGGAGGCAAAAAGCTGCTAGAAAGAGCCACGAGTCGCAGCAAAACTAAAACCATGCTTGAGGAGGTCAAAGCTGCTGGAAAAAAGGCCATGGGTTGCTAATCAACACCCAAGTTTGGGGGCTAACACACTGCTGGAAAAAGAGCCACAGGGCCCTAAAAACACCCATGTTTGTTGCCTAAAAAGCTGCTGGAAAAACAGTGACAGGTGTATTAAAAACAGGTCCTTAAAGACACCCACATTTAATACCTAAGAAGCTGCAGGAAAAACAGGTACAGGTCCCTAAAAACACCCATGTTTGGAGGCCAAAAAGCGGCTGGAAAAAAAGCAATGACTTGCTAAAAACCAACCGGTTTTGTTGTTTGTCGGCCTTGGCAGGCATCTCGTCTTAGTCACACACCATCCACCGTCCCCTCTCCCTCACGATGACAAAGTCAGCTCATAAACCGCGTTACTTTAGAAAGGATTATGATGTTTCTCCTTGTGACAGAGCTGCACCAGACAAAAGGTCAAAATACAATTCTGCAAAACCCAAAATTATGTTTATTGATATTTTTTATGTCTAGTGCCCAAAACGTTAAAATGCATTAAAAGAGGCTTTATTTATCAAATAACACAGGGCTGTTGGAATTCAGCCTTAGCATACCAATCCTTTTAAGTGCTGCTTGTTCTACACTATCTGCACATGCTTATCAGGGTGTGTTTAAAAGTGCAGATAGACCGCCCTGTCCTCCACACCACTTCCTGCACTGATGCTAAATGTTTTGCACAGACTGGTGCATCAGCTCAGTCTGTGGTACTGAATTTGTTTTTTGACATGGGACACTGAGTTAATGATACGGTCGATGTGCAAATACACATGAGGTCAAGTTTACTCAACACCTGAGGACAAAAGCAGACACAGCTTTGTTTCCTCTCTCTGAAACACTAAGGTACTGCGTTTTCTGCATCTTACGAAACAAGAAAACAGCCGATAGAAGAGGTGTGTTTACGTGTGTGTTGATAGACGTGTAGTCGAGTTTAGAAGCTGCTTTTATGCAACATGACATCTATGATGTGGTCAGGACAGCTCTGAAACCAGATGTTGTGAAATAGTTACTGCGATCAGACTGTTGTGATCTGCAGACAAGCAGCCATCAGTTAAGGAATCAGGCTGTCTGAGGGGTCATGGGAAAATAAGTAAACAGGAAAAACAGGTTTGGTTTCTAACCCAGGTTAGAAGGGCATTCAGGTGGTAACCAAGAGTGGGTGTTTTTGGGCAACCAGTGTTGTACAGTGTTTGTACCACCAAATGTGGGCGTGTTAAACTGATCTTTTTAGCGAAATGTCACCACATTTCCAGTGGCATTTTTGCATTTGGCTTGTTTTTTTTAGCAACCTGTCACTAAATCCTGAGCAGCATTTGTGCCCCAGAAGGTGGGTGGGTTTTTTTCCCACAACCCATCCCTGTATTTCTAGGGGTGTTTCTATCACCACCAACACTGTTTCCAGTGTCATGTTTGCCATTGAACCCAATGCCTTTCAGTGAACTGTCACTACATTTCCTGCAGTAATTGTTCCCCTTCAGGTGGGCATCTAACAATGATCTCTCACTGCCTGTCCAGCGTTTCTGCCTCCAAACATGGGTGTTTTTTACTGATCTGTTGCTGCAATCCCAGCGACTTTTGTGTCACCAAAAATGGCCATTTTTTAGTGAACCATCACTGTGATTCCAGCAGCGTTTTTGCCATTAAACAAGGAGAAGATCTTTAAAGATTTTTACCTCCAACTCAACTTTGACCAAACTAACACTACAGTCTGCTCAGTCAAAACATCTTCTCAGTGCTGCAGCACGTCTGTCTGTATTAGAAAACCACATCCTGATGCTTTTTAAGCATAAATCTCACATCCTTATAATGATGAGAAAGCCTGTTCAGAGCAGCAGTTGAGGCCACATATTTATAGTCATAGTTCAAAACTGTTGAATTCAGTCTGTTAGTTCACTTCATCTTTTAATCTTATCTTGTTTCACATCTTCATGCAGAAGTGACACTCCGAGGTATTTTTACTTACTGCTGACATTAACTAAAGGCCTTAACGTGTCACAGGTTTCTGTCTCTCGCATTTGATCTGTTTGGATGAAGTGTTACAGGGTTTTCTACTCTCACTGAGCTCTCAGTCAAAATGAGGAAGGGGGAAACCTCAATGAGCAACAAAAAAAAAGATAGAAGATAAAAACATTTTTTCCTTGGTATGCAAACACATCGTGGAATCACTCCTGAAAGTGCAGAGAACTGTTTGATTCAAAGTGTTCAGTGATGGAATCAGGAAGTGGTCAACCAACCAGCCAAACATGGTTGTGTGAAGTGCCTCCAGTAACATGCTGCCTCGGTGTGGTGCCCTGACCTCAATTAAATCAAATGATGCAGAGAAACATCCAACCCCATTTAGTTTTCTCTGAAATTACTGCAATACTTGGTTTTGACTAAAGTGATGTCAAACACCCTCCAGAAGACTTTCACACTGAAACCACAATTTACGTTCTCACACAGGGGTGTTAGTGACGAATGCCTTCCAAACTCTTAAAGATTTTGAGATGACTTTTGAAAGACTGAAGTGTGACAGCCGCTCACATCTAACGACAATGTGTTTTAGTCAAACACGTTAAGATTTTGCAAGGACTGGGGATCTTGCAGGGTCACTTTTTGTAAGACTCCAATTAAATTGTACATATTCGCAATTCAATCACATAAATCTAGAAACACAAGATAAAAGGTGTCACATGTCGACAGTATTCTTGTCAATCCAACATCAACATAATCCATAAAGATAACTGTAACTTTACATTTTGGATTTTTCACATTAACTAACTACCAGCCTCTGTTGGTTAGCTGGGTTATTTTAGTGGGAGGAGAGACAGAGACTTGTTCACATTCTTGCGCCTCCTCAGAGTCACCTCCAACATTTACTCTCCATGTCTGTTAAGCACTGTTTGCAAGAAATGTAATGCATCAAAATGAGTATACTGTATATTCCATGTAATCATGAGCCAAGACTAAAAACTTAGGATAATGTTAAACATGTTTGATGTTGTCACATTGTCGAGACGAGAGAAAGACCGACTCAAGAGATCGGACTAAGTTTTATGACCACCGTAAACCACAGGTATGAGCTCATGAAGGCGCGCCAACTGAGGTTAAACTCCCAAGCTTTTATTCTGAAATCAGCAATTTGTCTGACAGTGAAATCACTTGTGAAGTTGTTTGGTGAAAGGCGGCATAGGAGGTGCCACAAGGTCGATTTTGTTTCAGTTGGACAAAGCCAGGCTAGCTGTTTCTAGCCTTTATGCTAAGCTAAGCTACCCAGCTACTGGCTCCAGCTTCACTTTCAGTGTACAGACATGACAGTGATACCAGTCTCAGTAAGATGCTTTTCCTTTATATTCAATGTGAAATCAAAATCTCACTGACCCTGACACCAGCTAATAACAAGCTCCTCCACCTTCCCTCAACGCCCTGTTGCAGTCCAGCCCAGTCCTACCTGTTAGCGGCGATGTAACCCATGAACAGGATGCTGGCGTACATGTTAAGGTAGAAGGCGGAGGCACCAAAGTTGCAGTAGACCCGACGTATGGAGACGGAGCTGCTGGCGTAGTTGGTGATTCGGAGGGGCAAACAGAGGCTGATGAGGAAGTCGGCGGCTGCCAGGTTCTTCAGGTAGATGGTCACGCTGCTGGACACCTGCTGCTGAGCTCGACAGAAGTAAACCTTCAGGGTGAAGCCGTTCAGAAGCAAACCCACCTGCAGGGGAGACAGGGTGTGGCAGAAATGCATTAGACATGAAGGAATGTCATGGTTTGGTAATGTTAGGAAACTGTGGCTGTTCGGAGGGAAAGACAAAGACTTTGATGGTGTTCCTGCTGCCATGATAGAACTGTCTTAAACCGGGGTTACACATTAGCTGTCTTCTCACTCAATGGTCAAGGTGAATTTTAAGAAACTTTTGAAATGTTGAAAAAAAAATATATATATATTATATGCCTCTGCAAATCACAGATACATTACATTTGTACATTATGCAAGATGTTGACAACAGAATCACCTGATCAGTTGTGAGTTAAATGTTCACTATGCCAGAATATAATTAGCAATAACATTTCCTTATCGCTCTTCTTTAACAATGGCAGAGCCCCAATCAGGTCTCACAGAAGTGCGTGTAATACTTATCAGTATTGCATGTCGTGGTGGTGGCATGTATTGTGTTGAAATTATGTGCCGGCACCAGGGAAACAATGCCTATGGAAAGTAGGATCCTTGGTCATGGTCAAATTCTCTGGTTTAAGGACATCACACAATGGCTGGTGGTTAATGTTTTAACCCCGTAGGGAGTATAAAGAGCTGGAGAGTTGGTGTAGCAAGGAAGTCGGGCTGGTGGATGCATCAAACAAACACTGGACTTTCACCCATGAGACCGCTGTTCATTTATCGTGTGAAATTAAAACTCAACATTGACTTATTTTAACTTGACGTTCTCACAACTTAGTTACATCATTTGACATGACATACTTAAGCCACTTTACGACATACTTATGTCCCGTATGTACAACACATTTTCTCCCTGGGCCTCATCACATGTCCACCTTTGGTCATGGACTTTTCACGTCCACATATGACGTTGTGATGTTTTTTTCCTTCAACAACAAACGCACGTGGTTGGGTCCAGGAAAAAAGAGCAGGGTTTGGCTTTACAATCTTACAGAAAGTGAACTGACCTCCCGGGTGAAAGTCAGTGGTTGCTGGTGTGATGTTCTGTCTAGTTTATGCTCATGTGTTTGTGTCCACTTCCTGTTTTATTTTGAACTATGTTCTCATTGTGTTTAGTGTTTCATTTTACTTTTCCTGCCTTTGTTAATTTCCTCAAGTGATTTACCTTTGTCTTGTTCCGCTCACCCGTGTGTGTAGTTACTGATCAGGTCTTTTGTATTTAAAGTCCAGTGAGTATTTCCCACATTCAGTTGACAGCAACTGAGTCCCAGTTTTGTACTGGATCGTTACAGTTGGACCCATCCACACATCCCAGTCAATGACCGTGCGCCAGTAATCCACGACTTCAGAGTGAGACCGGGTTGGTTTGTAACAAACGTATTTATTTTAACGAAAAACTACAATCTTTTTGGTAAAGCTAACCAAGTAGTTTTGGAGCCTAATAACAAACTGTGACTTCACACCATAACTTCAACACATTACGTGCCATTACCATGTAATGCAGTGTTGGGAGGTCAAGAGACCCCTGTGAGATCATGTTGCAGAAACCACGTCTAGCAAGTGTAAAAACTCTTGCCATATTTAACATGATTTATATGTTGCTGTTTCCACACAGCTTTTCTAAAGCAGCACTTCAAACTGCACATAAATATACATTCATTGAAACACAGCCATCGTCTGCCTCCTACTATTATACAAGAACAACGTAAAGCAGAGTGAAATTTAAAGAAGCTTTAAGGATTTGACTGCGTCCATGTCTGATAAATTTATTTTCAACAACAGTTGAGGCTCATCGGGTTTGTTCTGTTCAAGTTTTCCAGTTCGCAGTGAGAAGACAGGAACTGCATTTACAGTCAGGATTTGATTTGACAGTCGGGATTCATTCTTACAAAAATTTTGCAAACAAATCATGTAGTTTCCTCAGACAGTGTAAAGAGACTCACCAGGAACACCAGAGTGCAGACCAGCAGGAAGAAAACATTGGCCGAGGTGTCGACCTGATCGCAGTGAGTCAGGTTGGACACTGAGGACTGGTTGGACTGGAACAGGGTCACTCCCACTCCTCCGAGGTCGCTCATGTTTCTGAATGTTCTGCGAGAGTGGAACCCAAACAAATGATCTTTGAAGTGTTTCAACAAAGTCCGTCTGCACACAGGAACTGATTAGAGCTGAAAGGGAAGTGACAGATCACCACAGCAGCAGCAGAGAAAATCTCACGATCAGAGCACGGACTAAAATACACCACAACCATCAGACATCTAAATTTGACATGTCTGGTTGGTGGAGTCAGGTCCTGAACCACAGCTCAAAGTTAGCACATCCCATCTGTCTCAGTAACCTGACTCCACCTGTTTCCACCTTCTCTCATCAGAGTTTTCATACCAGCTCATTTCCTCTTGTTTCCTGCCACAGCATCAGTGTTGTTATGTTCCTCGTTACCTGTTCCTGTTCCTGACCTGCTCACCTTTCGTGCCCTCATGGATTCATTTAACTGTTGGGACTCCCTCATGTTGCCAACCTGTAAGCCTCTTTACTGTTTGCCTTGTGTGTGCATTTGTCTGAATCCTACTTCTTCTGTTACCCCAATTTACTAACAAGACAAATGTCCTTTTCAAACATCCTTAAGCCAGTAACTTTTATCTTTAAGTGCAGTTTTGAAGCAGTTACTAGTTTCCTTAGTTTGTTAGTTTCCCTGACTTAGTTCTACTTAATAAATATTTTTCATTTCATTTATTTGACTCACGATCACATCGCATGGTGTGGAGTTCAAACATTACATAAGATAACAGAACAATGGCACACGGCGCGGCTCAAAGTACCTCAAAGGTTACTTAAACAAAGGAAGGACATTCTTCATAAAAGCACCCAGTTTATAAATCAGTTTTGGCTCATCTGATTATAATGACAAAACTGATTTAAACGCAAATGGAGCATTCTGAGAAACACAATGATGAGGTTATAAATAACATGACATCATCAGCAAAGAAAAGTACATTAAAATGTATAAATCCTTACCTACACTGAAGATACTGCAGATACTTAAACTTCACAAAGCTCAAAATACTTCTGCAAACTTACTGCTGATACTTTAACTACAAGAAGCTGAGACTACATTTGAACTTTTA
This sequence comes from Epinephelus awoara, assembly GCA_035609425.1. Lineage (NCBI taxonomy): Eukaryota > Metazoa > Chordata > Actinopteri > Perciformes > Serranidae > Epinephelus > Epinephelus awoara. Next base: position 42,500,133 of record CM069297.1, read on the forward strand.
ACACTGATACTTAAATAACACGAATCTGAGAATACATCATACTTTTAGTGCCAAAGTTGAGAACACAAGTACTTTTACTTCAGGTATTATAACTACACAAAGCTGAAATTATTTCTCTACTTTTACTGCTGATACTTTAACTACATGAAGATGAGAAAATGTCAGCACTTGCTTCTGATATTAAAAGTACACAGAGCAGAGTTACCTGCTGCACTCACCTGTCAGTCCGAGTCTCTGATGAGAAAAACTATTGCACTTCCTTGACAGCAAGAAGGAGGAAGACTGATGTGGTTTTAATTGTGTGTGACACGGCTGTTTATTTGCAAGTCAAACTCACTCACACACACACACACACACACACACACACACACACACTGCTAGCTAGTGATAAACAGGTCAGGTTCTTCATTACAGACACTTTCAAAGTTGATTCTGTCTGTATTATTACAGAGCGATGTGTCTGGTCTGTCCTTTGTCTAGATTTAATTTGATAATATATTTGTATTTATTTTTATCACTCACGTTTGCTCTTGAAAGATGTGACATAAATAAACTTATTTAATCACATGAAATTTTTTTTTTTACTTTATTGCAAAAAATCTTTTTTTTCCAGAATCATCAGATATCAAAATTAACTTTAAGTCCTCCTCTTTAACATTTTAAGTCAAGATATAAACATTTAATTAATGTTTATAACACACTATAATATAGTAATAAACAGATCTAAGGGTTTATTAATGCATTTGTTAACAACTATAACTTCTGTAGACTCCCATAACTGTTGGAAAAAAGTGTACATTAATGCAACACTAAACACTATTTTTATATATCTGCTTAAAACTAATATTATAGAGTAGTGTTTGTAATTAAACTGTAATTAATGGTTATTTTATTAACAAAAAATGAAATGCTGATGTATGTTTACTTATTATTAGTAATGCTATGATTATAACTTCTTATTCTTACACACATTATAACATTTTAAATATTATCAAGTACTTGTTAATGGTTAATAATATGTTTGTAAACAGTGTATAAACATTAAATGGGTGGCTATTATGAAGTTGTAACTGATGATTATAATGTGCTGTTAAACTGTTATTAAATACTGTGTGGTGCATCTGTAAACACTGGAACTTAATAACAGAGACCTAAATAATATTTATGGACAGTTTACAAACCACGTGTGCAACAATAAACTGTTAAAGTAACATAAATTATACTATTACCAAAAAGTTTTTATTATTATTTATTGTTTGTTAACAGTAAAATAACTATTAACCAAAGATTTTTTAGCTTTCAATTTACCATTTATTAATGATACTTAAACACTCATCAGCCACTTTATTAGGTACACCTGTTCAACTGCTCATTAACCCAAATAGCTAATCAGCCAATCAGGTGTCAGCAGCTCATTAACATTTAGTCATGTAGACATGGTGAAGACGAGCTGCTGAAGTTCAAACGGAGCATCAGAATGATGAAGAAAGGTGATTGAAGTGACTTTGAACGTGGCACAGTCAGACTCGCTGCATGCCCATCCACCACATTGAGAATATTAAACAACACTAATATTGATAAAATATTATATCTTTAGTTGCAGACTATTCAGATGCTTCATTTCTATTCTTACTGCAGATTCTCAGTGCACAGTGTACGTGACAAAACATGTATAAGTAGGTCAGTGAACGCCACATCCCGTTCATGTTTGCTTTGTTATTTTTCATAGATAGGCCTTTATCTTTCTGTGTAAATATTAGAGGTTAAAAAGAGAAGAGAATTAGAGCGGGACGAGGTGTCTCTGTGCTGAAGAGGAAAGTGTTTCAGGAACAACTTAATTGTTTGATGGAGGAAGTTAGTGTGGAGGGATTCTCCCCGGCTGACCTGAGAGGAGGAACAAGTTCAGTGAGGTCATAAAGTCCTGATGTAGCTCTGTCTGTGGTGGCTTCAGCAGGAGCCACAGTGACTGTAGTCATGGCATGTTTAAAGTCATGTTTGCACACTGCTGCCTGGTGGTCACAGTGACTTATTACAGTCATATCCATTGGTGCAGTGGATAGTCACTGTGGCGTTGTAATCGTGTGCCCTCATGTGGTCACACTTTGTTACTACAACTCCATTATGAGAGTTTTATTTTGAAAGTGAATATGTTGTTAGTGTGATTTGACACCTGGTAGATTTCATTACCATGATCAGTTAATATTTATATTCATTTTATATTCATTTCTAAAATGACGTATTGATATTTTTCAATTTTTGATATTTTTTAGTAATTTAGTTTGTTATATTTTTCACCCTGTTCTTATCTATTCTTTTGTATTTTTTTAATTATATATGTAAACAGTTTGAATGACCCATTGATTTTCCAAAACTTTTTTTCTGTATTATATTTTAGAATAAATACATAGAAGAAAGCAGGAAAAGCTCGCACACTGATCAGAAAAATTGATTGTCCACTCCAGAGGTTGATGGATGTCAAAAACCTAAAATAAATACATAAAAATAAATAAACAAGACATTAAACAAAAAATTTGAAACAAGCTAAAATACATTCAAAATAAAAACGAATAAATAAAAGGAAATTAAAAAAGAAATAATATTTGTGGTTAATTCAATGGCATATTTATTTATTAGCAAGTCATTTTGTTTGTTTATTATTATTATTATTATTATTATTCACCTTTGTATTAATTTTCATATAAACTTATGAATGTTTTCATTTTTAAATCAATATTTGTATTTATTTTTTGAATTGATGTATTCAATTTAGAATTTTGTATTTATTTTAGTATTTTATTAATTTTTTTGCATCCCAAACCTTTTTTTGTATATTTTTTAAAATGAATACATTTTTGAAAAATAATTTTTAAAAAAACAAAACATTTGACAATAAATGTAAAACACATAAATGAAAATGATATAAATGAAAAATAAAAATATGTGTAAAAATGCAAAGGTAAATTAAAAAATCTAATTTATAAAAAACAAATCATATATTAATTTCACATTTTACCAATTAATGCCAACTATTCATAATTTTAATTGTAGCAAATTTTATTTATTAAGTAATTTATTCTTTTATTATTGTGGCATCATCATCACTGTAAAACACCCTCAATTCAGATGTCTCAATCTTAAAGTTATTAAAAGTCCAGCGACTCAGAGAGAGGAGCGACTCGTGTGACTTGAACCCCAAAAAACCAAATCAGCTGACCTGAGTGAAAAGTTAACGAGTCACAGTAACGTGATGAGTCGGTGTCGCAGGTTTGATGCCCAGTCATCACCGTCACTTTCACTTCCACATCAGCACTTCCTTCTCTTTACTCTTTACTCTTTCCTTCCTTTAACTTGGTTCTTCAACAATAAACAACACCGTGTTATAAACATGTCATTTAATAATATTTACTGTTTGTTATTTACAACTTTTCAAACACAATTCTGCATTTACACACATTTCATCATGGTGATAAAAACAATAAGTAAACTGCTTGTTTAGGAACATTTACATTCATTTAAGTTACTTTAGTTCACTTTGAAATCTGAGTCACAATAAAATTAAACCTCCAGGAAAAACACACAGAGGTGAATTTACTGACAACTTTCTTTTTTAAATTACTCCTACAACATTCACACGACACCACCGTCTGATAGGTTCAGGGTTCCTCTTGTTTCCTCTCCTTGTCTCCTCTCTTGCTTCCCCTTCTCCTTGTTGCTAACATCTGCTTCCTTGCATCCTCTCTCCTTCAGTGACCCAGAAATCACTCCCCCTCTGCAATCATGGAGGATGTTCCAGTCTTTTAATGTTTCTCCTCCCCTTATCTTCTCTCTTGTCTCCTCTCTTGTCTTCTCTCTTGATTCCTCTCCTTGTCTCCTCTCTTGTCTCCTCTCTTGATTCCTCTCCTTGTCTCCTCTCTTGTGTCTCCTCTCCTCCTATATGTGGCTCAGACTCTGGGCGGTGGTCAGGGACCTCCTCCTCTCTCTTCCTGACAGTTTCCTCAGCAGCGACTCTCTGAAGGTTCGGCACATCAGGAAGTAGATGATGGGGTCGAGGCAGACGTTGAGCGCCGACAGGAAGAGCGTCCCTTCTTTCAGCTGGAACAGCAGGAAGCGGGCGTCCCAGCTGAAGCCCGACGCTGGCATTTGGCTCAGAGTGTACGGTATGCGGCAGACGTGGTACGGCACAAAGCAGAGGAAGAACACGCCCAGGATGCTGAAGATGCTGCGGTTTGACTTCCGACAGACATCGCTGTTGTCGGTGCGGACACGGCGGTAGGACTTGTAGACCCGGCAGGCGATGGAGGTGTAGCAGTAGGCGAGGACCACCAGCGTCGCCCAGAAGAGGCTGTTGCTGAAGAAGGTGGACACCCGGTGCCACTGCATGCCCAGCTCCGTCTTTAGCTGCATGCAGTGCCGTGCGTTCGTCTCGTTGGCTGGCCGGCTGGTCAGCACGACGTTGGGCAGCACGCAGAGGAGGAGGAAGCCCCAGGTGAAGAATGCCAGCACCCGGGCGAAGACGACGCTCTGCAGGAGATGCAGCAAGGAAACAATGCCACACCTGGACCTGCAGGAGGACGACGAGGAGGAGGGAGAGGAAGTGTGTCGGAAGATCTTGACGTAGCGCTCAAGGCTGATGAAGCCCATGAAGAGAATCCCCACGTACATGGAGGAGTAGAAGAGCACGGCGGTGTAGCGGCAGATAACCACGTGGAGGCGCCAGCCGCCCACTCCCAGCTGAGTCATCAGCTTGAAGGGGAAGGTGGCGAGCATGAGGAGGTCGGCCACGACCATGTTCTTCAGGTACACCACCAGGCCCGAGTCACTGGGCACTCTGAAGAAGATCCAGGCGGCCACACCGTTCAGAGACGCTCCAATAACGCAGATCACCAGGTAGAGCGGCGGGAGCACCTGCAGGGTGAAGGTGCTGCTGAAGTCTGATTGGTTGGTGGGGGCGCGGTTGGAGTTCAGGGGATCCATGACTGGAAACACACAAAGAAACACAGTGAGAACAGAAGGATCATGTTTATCCTTTGGTTTTGTTGTTCAGGTCATCATATCAGATAAGCTTAGGAAATAGATCAGGGTTTGGCTTTAGAATCTCACAGGATGCAAACACCGCTCTCTCGGGTGAAAGTTGGTGTTTGTTGGACCCATCCTCCCCCCTCTGTCTTGTACTTACTCACCACACTCGGACTTTTGCCGCTTTAACTTTGGTCCTTGTCCCGTCGCGTTTCCCCCTGATGCCGCCAGGCACCATTAAATTGCGTATCATGCCAATGTTAGACGTCTTTATTCGTTGGTTTCTGACACTGCAAGTTACTGTGCAAGGACTGGATTTGGACAACTTTGTAGTGAGACCGGGCTCTACTGTCTGGCTGCGCTACAAAGTCACGCCGCCCTGCGGTGTATCACACCACCACAAAGGCATTCTCAGAACCCATCGGCTGTATTCCGCGTCTGACTTTCGGCAGACGACTTCCGTTTATATATAAGTAAATATGCTGAACCATTGCGATGGATTCAGAGTTTGCAGTGACGCTAATTATGTTCCGCCTCGTTAGTTCACCGCACGGACCGTTTAACCTGGCAACAACTGCAGCCAGCTCAAACGTGATTGGTCAATATCACGACTACAAACAGCCTACAACCGGAAACCAGGGCTCTTCCGCTCTTCTTCCGGAGGCAAGATCTCCGGGGTTTGCCTACAGACTCTGCATTCACTGAATGTAGAGTCTGTATATAGAGACTACCACAAAGGTGGCTTTTGGAGTCAGGTGTCTGACGTCAAAATCACTGACAAAGCGGCGGTATTTGACATCTTCGCAATGAGAACGGGCTGAGCACCACCCTCTCGTCCAAATATGGGCACTTCTGGCACCAACAGTCAAAGATAGTGACGACCAAAATGCCTCAAAACAATGCGTGACGTCATCGTATCTACGTCTTTTATAAATAGAGTCTGCGTTTCTAACTTTTCCTCAAACTGCATCGTTCTGTGAGACTAAACACAATTTACAATATTAAATACTCAAATAGAAGTTTGTCATGTTGAAACCTAGTTTTACTGACCGTTCTTAACATCTGTAAATATTATTAACATAATTTGTTCTAACGCTGAAGGACTTTGGATCACTTCATGTATTAACCAAACACCATTCTGACACTTCAGGGTTGTGATTTTAGATTTTATTTTCAGACTTTTAGTCAGATTCACGACCTGCTATAAAGACACTTCTTCATCTGTTTTTACTGAGTTGTGAAAGTTGTCAAGATGAGAGCACCTGAGCTGTTGAGAGGCTTGTGGAGCTCAGGTGTGTGAGCCTCATTCTGGATCTGTGAACATTCCTGTGCACATTCACATCTTACTGTTTCTTTTAGTAAAGTGTCCTAACAGTCCACGAAGATAACGTGTTGTGTTCGCTGCTGATTGCAGTTTATTTTATATCTGCAAAGTGTTTTATCTGTTTTCTAGTAAACTGAGTTTATTAGCGTTTGGTTTTAACTTTTGCTGCTGCAGTTGGTGTTGGCCTCCAGTCACAGGAGGAGTTCACATGGTGAGTTGTGGTGTTATAATGTAAGGGTTAGTGTGTCACTGGTAGAAGTTTGAGGGTTTTTCTGTGGAAACTTGTGTTTATTTGTGTGTGTAGCCACAGATGGTATACTTCCTGTGCACTGGTCTATATATTGGTGCGCCACACCCTGCAGCAGGATGCTCTACCTTTTGAGTGCTTTTATAACATCACTGTGAGGGACTAATAAAAGCCTGTTATGGTATTTTGACCCAAACTTGGGTTCATTACTGAATTTCACCTGTAGTTATATAGGACAGTGAACTCGGGTGTTACATTAAGAAGCAGAAGGAGCGTCTGTACTTTTGATATCTGGGCGTAACATAACATGCCACGAATGAGTTTAAATCCCAGGTGAAAATTCAGATTTTGTGCGTCTGCCTCTGAAAGTCTCTGATTAGCTTAAAATACACAGTAGATGTATATTTTCTCTGTCAGGAGGCTGCAGACGCTTCACATATAGATATGAACAAAGGAGGCGTAGAGGAAGCTTGTGTGTGTGTGTGTGTGTGTGTGTGTGTGTGTGTGTGTGTGTGTGTGTGTGTGTGTGTGTGTGTGTGTGTGTGTGTGTGTGCAACTCCGCTGAAGATCCCCGTTAACTCCCCACAGACACCTTTCATGTTCATGAAGTGAGCACACAGCGCTCTGTTTACACGGGGACACATGCACAAACAAAAAGCATCTTCAACTGCCGTTTGTCCTGCTGTTCACACACACACTTCCCTCCTGACGCCGATTAATCCCAGTCCAACACACACACACGGTCCTCCTTACAAAAACAGGACATTTCCAGAGAAGGACGACATCAGGCTGCCTTCGGTTTTCCTGTCTTTTATTTTTAGCCCCTGTCTCGGCCCGACCCGGTCTCAAACTTGTGATTTGTGCCGCCTCCGTCCTAATCCTGTCACATTTCCTCTGAACCCAAAGTGGCTGATCATTACAGAGGTAAAACCCAAACAACCTGGAACATTCCTGAGCGTCTTCCTCCTGCGCTGATCTGAGCCAGAAACAGTTAATATCAAGTAAATATCTTTAATAAGGATCATGTCTGAGGGTTCCTCTCACTTCCTGTGTTTACTCTGAGCACTTTATTTCACATGAAGCAGCTGTGCAGTGAGATTACAGCAGACAAACATTCCTCCCAGCTCAGCGTGTCTGTATACACCACCACTCTGTATCGAAACAGCTCCAGTTTATAAAACCACAGTCAGGTTTCCACCCAGTGTCAAACACACGCAGCTATAAATCCACAGTGTGTGACACTGCAGGTCGCTGCCCAGGCGCCAGATTCCACCGGAGGCATTATACATCTTCAGGAGGAGCTGGAAGGTGTAGCTGGGGAGAGGACCTTACTGACCCTGCTGCCCCTGAGACCTGAGTCCAGATCAGTGGATGAAAATGGATCAGTCTCTATCAGTGTATCAGTGACCAACTCGCTACCTGGTCCCTGGTTGCAGAGATTTGAGATGCTCTTCTTTTATCACTCTCCTTTTTGCTCTTCTTTGCCTCCTCACACAGAGGAGCTCCTTTTCTTTGGCTAGGCCGTTTTTCACTTGTCTCCAAACTTTGTGCGTCTGCCATTGTGCTCGTGACTCAACTATCTCATGCCCAGCTCCTCATAAGGACCAGCTCCAGGCCCTGATTGGCTGACCGACCAATTTCACAATACATGACGTGTTTCCTGCCGTAAAGCAGATTTTTTCCATGAAATTTCGCCCCCAGTGGCAGAAGCTTATTGCAAAGATTGCACAGCCACTAAGTAACCTATGTAAACACTGATAGTGTGATTTTACTGTGGACACTACCCTGTGCAACACACATTATTTTCATCATGATATATTTAGGAAAAGATGCTGTCTGTTGCCTCTTTAAGGGCTCTGCATAAAAGAGAGATAGCCAACGCTAACTAGCCCCCCTCCTTCCATTACAGCAGCATTAAGCGTCAGAGCTGCTGGTGATAATTTGGAACGAGATCAGAAACCAAATGTACTTTTCCCCCCACACAGACCGTGGTGGCCTTTACTCAGAGATGACTCATACGTTATTAGTTGGTATTTTGTTGGTGCAGATGCAGGAGATGCTGATTGGCAGCAGAAAAGCAACAACTTCTGCTTTCAGCCGAACACAGGAAGTGATGCAATGACCCTGTGAGCTGTTTCAGAGGAGCTGGTATCAATGTTCAAAGGAAGCGTACGTGTAGCTGTAAAGATTGTTTAGATTACATCATTTGCAAGAGATATTTGTTAAGCAAAACTGCCTCTGTCCAGCTCGCTGTGTCACGCACACAAGTGTTTGTGTGAAGCACTCGAACTGAGTCAGTCACTGGAAACGAACAGGTAGTATTCAAATCAGTGAGTCTGGCGCCAACATTTTGTTCTCTACGTGGTCACTGCAGCATGGTTCAGGTTAGGCAAAGACTGGAAATGATTCCATTTTGTGGGAAACACGCTTCTTAATTTTTTTTTATTTTTGGACTCAGAATCAGGAGCAGATTATCAAACAGCCGGCCCCTGGGCACAGATATGCAAAAGGCCCCCAGCAAGACACACACTTTTTAGCTGTTTAGCCTCATTTTGTGATGTTGTTTGACATCTTTTTGTTGCCGTAATGCATCTTAGTAGTACTTGATGTTGTCTCTTTGAGGTAATGCAGTGTCATATTTGGTCATTATGTGTTAGGGCTGTCAACGAATATTCTAAATTCGAATTTAAATTCGAATTTGAAAAAAAAATGGACCTTCAAATGTGAAAATTGATATTCGATTGTGGAGGAAAAATGTGAAATAAAAATACCTACAAGTAGTTATGTTTCCTAGTTTGCCCTCTTGTGGACATAATGCGGGGAAAAAAATATTCGAATGGTTCGAACCTATGAGTTATTTTTAGAAAGAATATTTGAACGTCATTGTTGAGCAATTTTGACAGCCCTAATATGTGTCTGTAGTAGTTTTGTGCAGGCATGTGCACAGATAGACCAGGTGGTGCTCAAGCAACTGCCCTTCTGCCCTCTGTCAAGATAAGTGCCCTTTTTGCAAGACTTGTTTTGTCTATTTCTTTTCAGTAATTATATATGACATGAATTATTTTTTACACAAAAATGACACGCAGTTTGGAGCTGTGCTGCGCGGAGGAGGAGAGGAGGAGCGCAGGGTGCACGCGTGTGTTCTCCGGGATTCTTTAAGAATATTCAAAGCTTACCATGATATGGTTCTCATTACAGGCTTGAGTGTTGTTTTGTCACGCCTTGACAGTTTCAACGACTGTGTCTGTCGTCATCATCAGAAGCGTCACGTGATGTGTTGTGAGTGTTGTGATGGGTCACGTGACGCTTCTGATGATGCTCCTCCTCTCCTCCTCCGCGCAGCACAAACTGCGTGTCATCTTTGTGTAAAAAATAATTATGGGAGGCGTGGGTCAGGGGCTCGATTCAGATGCAGTTGTCGTGCATACAACACACTTTCAATTAAGAATTGATGCCATGGGCTGAATTTACAAAACAAAATATATAATTATCAAAAAGAAATAGACAAACAAGTCGTGCAAAAAAGGCACTTATCTTGACAGAGGGAAAAAGGGCAGTTGCTTGAGCACCACCTGGTCTATCTGTGCACATGTCAGCACAAAACTACTACAAAAATGGGCAACACAACCACAAAGAGACACAGAATGACCAAATACGACACTACATTGCCCCTATGTAGGAGAGGCTGGGGGCCTTTTGCATATCTGTGCCCAGGGGCCGACTGTTTGATAATCCGCCCCTGATTCTGAGTCCAAAAATAAAAAAAATTTAAGAAGAGTGTTTCCCACAAAATGGAATTATTTCCAATCTTTCCATAACCTGAACCATGCTGCAGTGACCACGTAGAGAACAAAATGACACTCACAACACATCACATGATGCTTCTGATGATGACGACAGACGCAGTCGTCGAAACTGTCACAACTACATGAATTTGTTTGGACTGTATTCAAAGCTTATTTAAGTTGATTGTGATGTTATTTACTTCACAGATCACTAAAGTGTGCACAGTGTGTTGTTGTTTTCTTTGTTGTTGTCTGTTATAAATAACTAACAAATATAGAAAGTGAATGTGCAGCAGCTGCTGGGTGTATATAGTATAGACATTAAGACACCTCATGTATCAGCTCGGCAGACATTTCCCTGCTCGTTACTGTGAACAAATGTGCTGTTTGCACTTAGGCCTCAATAAACCCTCTGGTGCTGGCAGATAGACACCAGCACCAGCACTTCGCACATGCACACACAAAAAAAATCTATACTTTGGGCCCATGGTTCTGTTCAGTAAAACTAATACAGGAAGAAACGTTATTAAAATGTAAACAACTTCATCGCACATGTCACAAACCCTCTTGTACCAATGTGAACTAATAAGATGTGTTGGTGACGGATGAGTTCACTGACAAACTAACTACAAGACAGATAATACACCACTATACATAAAAAAATCCTGTAACTAGCTAGCTGACCCTCCCACTGTGTCCTTTTGTAGTTTTCTATGTGGTCTTCAGGATGGAAAAGTATGGCAAAAATTAACTGCAAAATAAAAACAAAGAAATGGTTCGAAACACTGATTTAAAGATAACAATGAAGAGCATCAAATCTTCACATTTGAGAAGCTGAAAACCCACTTGAAACAACTGATAGATTATGAAAGTTGTCAAATAATCTTCTGTTGACTGACTAATCCAGTAATGAGCTCATCTTTCAGCTCTTAATACGTTACATGAATACATTTGGCACATCTTTGTCAAAAGCCACTGACAGTTATATTTCAACAGTTAAAATAACAGACTTCTTTGGGGCTGCGACATTTGTTAAAGAAAAACATGTTATAATTAGATCATGTGTTTATTTTCCAATGCATATCACTTGTGTTTCGTCAACTGTCACTTTCCTAAGGTCAGTACGCCCTGCGGCTGCGGTTTATGTTTCCTATTTCACATCCTGCTCTTTTATTATCACGAGTTATTCTGCAAATATTTTGATTCGTTTTTTTTTCTTTCTCATAAAATGACTTTTTCACCAACACTGGCCCCAAAACAAGGCAAGAAGAGGCTCCTTCAAGTCATGTAGAACTCAGTGTGAAAATGCACACAGACAAAAGAAAATTTCAGAAGTCACAAACCACCAGAGCTGACAAATAAACCACAGACACACACACATGGCCACAGTTCAGATCAGAGTACAATTTTTTTCCCTGACATGATACCATCAACACAGACCATACATCCAAAAGAGTTTAGGTTACCAAACACTAACGTCAATCAATCACCTGGACTTATGTTTCTACAAAGATGCTGTGACCCTGTGCAGAGAAAGGTGTGAAAGGTACCTGCAGGTCCAGGGCCGTGCAGAGAGCTTCGATGAGTTAAAAGGGGCGCACATGAAACAATATTTACAGCATAACCTGTTGAATTACTGCAACCCATATTAAAACTGAATGTAACAGCGAACCTTACAACAAACCGCAGCACATGCACGTGCCTGTGTAGGTCACAGAGGAGGTGATGAGACCACCTACTGAATCTCAACATCGCATTAAAGAAAAAAAGTAAATGTTTCACAAGTTGTACATAAAATATAAAATAATTATTTTGAACTTCTCATTCTTTACTGATTCTGTATTCTGCACCTTTGAGTTACTTTGTAGATTTAGAAGAAGAAAACAACATAAAATCAACACATAAAACATGATGCATTACTGCAGATTAACATTTACAGTCACTACCGGTGTCCCTCAAGGCTCTATCTTGGGTCCACCTCTGTTTATAATCTGCCTACTTCCTCTCGGCTACAGAGACTCTTGGTGTCATCCTACAACTGCTCCATCCAGTCAGTGCTGAGCTAAGGCATGACGCTGTGGTACGCCAGCTGCACTGCTGCTGAGAGGGAAGCGCTCCAGAGGGTCATCAACACCGCCCAGAAACTCACTGGATGCCCTCTCCCCTCTCTCTGGAGGAAATTTACAACACTCACTGCCTCAGGAGAGCTCAAAGCATCCTCAAAGACCCTTCCCACCCTGGTCACTGTCTGTTTGAACCGTTACAGGAAAATTAAATCAAAAACTAAGAGACTGAAAAACAGCTTCTACCCCAGAGCTGTTATCACACTGAACTATGCACAAACCTGAAATAACTTTAACATTTAATTCTGGCAACGTCTGCTGGCTGGTGCAATAAATCCTGATGTGCAATATCTATCGTGTGTGTGTGTGTGTGTGTGTGTGTGTGTGTGTGTGTGTGTGTGTGTGTGTGTGTGTGTGCGTGGGCGTGTGCATGTGCGTGTGTGTATGCGTGTGCGTGTGTGTGTGTGTGTGTGTGTGTGTGTGAGAGAGAGAGAGAGAGAGAGAGAGAGTGTACAGCTTTACATAGTATAGTTGTATACTAAATAGCTAATATGTTTTTTTCTTGTATTTTGTATTTGTATTTATTTAATTTATATTGTGCCTGTTGTTCATCTTGTTTGTTCTCATTTGCTGTTTGTCTTTAGTATCCTTTAAATAGCACTGAATCTGAGAGCTCTACCTCAATTTCGTTGTACTTGTGCAATGACAATAAAGATATTCTGATTCTGATTCTGATTCTTCTTCTTTTCTAACATCCACTTCCATTATTATGCAGATGACACCCTGCTCAATCTGTCCACCAAACCTACCTCCACCCTCCAGCCCTCCACCTTCTCAATCTGCCTTCAGGAAATCAAATCCTGGTTCTGCAACTCCTTCAAATTAAACAGTGATAAAATGGAGTTACTTCTAATTAGCACCAAATCCACCTCAGCAAAAACTGACAGTTTCAACCCTGGGCCTCTAGTTTCCTGGTGCAGCGCAGGGTGGCGAACCCCACGCAGAGCTAGTGTCGAGCAGCGCGACACGAGGTGCACTCAGTTTGGTAGTTTGGCAGACCGAGGTGCGCTGAGATGGGTGTGGCGGCGCAGCGGGGGGAGGTGTCGACAGATCCAGTTTGGGCAGTGACAGTTTCGTGCCAAAAGGCTTTGCCGAAGGTGCGCTAAAAGCACCCCAAACGGAAACCAGGTCTACTGTCAGCGCAGGGGGAGCGGAAGGGGAAGTTTGGCTGACCGGCGGACAGTGCGCACACGTCACCAAAACCTCACAGGCAGGTTTCCAGAATGTCAGGCACATTAACGATGCAATAAAAACCACTATTCAATGCAACTATCTGCAATCAGCACATAAATGTTTCTCTATATCGAGTGTCACGTCACATCTGATGTCAGATCAAAGGGGATTGGCACCGTTTGGCATGTTTGGCACGCGTAATGGAAACCCAGCCTGATTTGATTAACAAGCTAACTGCAAACTAATGAGTTCACATCCCTCTCAGCCAACCACAAACAGCCACAGCATCAGATAGGGAGCATATATTCAGCACCTGTCATCTTAGAAAAGTCAAAAGAAAAGAAACAGAGTGAGACTGCAGAGAGAAAGAGAGAGCACGCAACATTGATTTACAATTGTGGTGACCTCCTCCCAGGCTACCTTTGCATCATCAGCCCGTGGAGGTCTGCTCACAGTTCCGTATATTCAGACACTGCAGCTTGGACCTCCTGGACCAAAACATCAGTTGGCGAAGCGCAGGTGCGCTATGCCTCCGCCTCGCCCGGTCTGCGAAACTAGTGGCCATTATGTTTATAGCTCCTCAGTTTCTCCCTCCCCGCAGGTTAAGATTCTTAGTGTTATCCTCAACAGCACTCACATCAATAATGTCACTCTGCCTGCCTATTTCCTCTTACGCAACATTAACCGCCTTCACCGGTCCCTCACACCACACAGTACCACCATTCTTGTTTACAGCCTGGTTACACCCTATAATGGTTCCTGTAACTCGCTTCTTTTCGGTTTCCTTCTCAAGTCCATCCACAGAATTCAGCCAGTCCAGAGCTCTGCCGCTCGCATCATCACCAGAACCCCCTCCACCAATCACATCACTCCTGTCCTTCAGCAGCTTTGCTGGCTCCCTGTTAAATAACGCCTTGACTTTAAGATCGTACTCCTCACCTTTAAGGCCATCCACAGCCGAGCACTCTCAGCCTTCAGCCGCTCCGCCGCCATCTCTGGAGCTCCCCATCGGACAATCGTAACATCAACTCCACCTCTTTCAAACAGCCTTTTCAGTCTGACTGCGTCCGTCTACCCACACACATCCACTATTTACACAGAATGTTACTCACTGTAAACTTGTTTTGCTGACTCTTTATTTGTGGTTATGTTATTATTATTTTATTATGTATTTATTAAATGTTACTTAATTCCATTGACTTTATTTATCTGCTGACATTTTCTCTGTGTTTACCTGTAAGGTGACCTTGAGTGTCGTGAAAGGCGCCCAGAAATAAAACGTATTATTTTTATTATTATTAAGATCCAGGAGCTGTTTCCCTGCTTCCAGTCTGACAGCAGCTTCATGTACACTACAGATAAATACCCATCAATCAATGTGGCGTCCACCTGTTGGCAGGTTTTGACCTTTGAACCCACTCAGCGATCTTGCAAGAGGAGCTGCATCTCTCTATTCCTGTGTGAAAGGGTAACCACGTCACAGCACAGTGTTTTTAAAACCACGCTGTGCGATTCTGCTCTTTGTTTCCAGGAAACACAGGCAGCTAAATAAAACCATCTGTCATCATTGCATTGGTTTTTTTATTCGTTTTGAAGTGACTTTATGTTGTATTTCTTACCCTGTGGGTTATTTCTTTGATATTTAAGTCCTAATTGCTGCAGGTAAACAGAAGATCCAGAACCCTGATTTACCTGGTCTAAAATGCCATCATGCTCCAGAGAGGGAGAGGCAGGGACGAGGACTGTGTGTCTCCAACTCGGTGCCAGATAACAGAGCAGCACTAAATGTTTCACAGAGAGTTGCTGGAGCAACAGGAGCACAGCTATAAGAACTTCTTGACAGTGATGACTGAGACAAACAACAGACCTGAGCTCACTAAGGAAATCAGTGGACTACGAGAAAGCCTTCAGTACACTTAGAAAGATGTGGATGAGCTTACTGCCAATGAATTCTCAGAAATGAATTCAGAAATTTCGAATTGTAGTGAAAGCATTTGCTCATTCCTGCCGAAAATAGACTTCTTGGAAGGTCAGTCCCGACGGAGCAACATTGTGATTGACGGCATCCAAGAGTCTAGCAATGGAAGCGAAGGAAGCGAAGGAAGCTGGGCTTAATCAGAGACTAAAGTGTGAAAACGTCTCTCAGACAAGCTCAAAATCACCGGGATCGAGCTGGAACGGGTGCAACGTACCAGGCGTTCAGCCGGTTCAGAGAGAGCTCGGCCAACTGTGGCAAAATTCCTGTGATTTAAGGACAGAGTCAGAGTCATGGAGAAAGCTAAGGATCCAAAAGGATTGAACATGCACATCAATAATCTCATACCAGCCATGAAGACTGCGCCAGAGTGAGGGGACATTGTTTTACTGCGATTTGACTCATTGTCCACGCTGCCTCTCATCGCCTGAGGAGTGACAGACAAGCCCAACGAGGGCGTCAGTAATCCCAGTATAGCCACTCCTGCTGCACTGCGCTGCTGAAGGTGAGGACTACGGGACCTTTGTGACACACCTGGCTATTTATATAAATATAAATAAATATTACATTGGAGAGGAAAAACTCGCTCTTTGTGAATTCATCTTTGAAGAAGCACCACAGACCACACCACACATCTTGATGAAACGTCTCTGTCTTGCATCAACCACATGAACTTTTGCAAAATTTGGTTTTATGTGCCAGATATAGTAAATGTGAAGAAGCGTGTGACTCCTCACGTTCGATGCCTCTGTCTTGTGACAGTGGGACTGTAATCTCATTACTTCATCTTCAAAATTATAACCATACTCTTGAAGTGTCAGATGTTTTGTCCCCCCTAACTATCGTTAATCCTCCGTCCTTATGCTCTTTTTAAAGCTGCTGTAATTTTCTAAGCCTGTGGAAAACAGGAGGAGTTGCTGCTTTCTTTAAAAAATAAAATTACAGCAGTCTCTCAGCGTCATGAGATTGTGTCTGTCTCACATCTCTGTCAATGTCAATGACTCTGTGTCAGCGCTGTTTTAACTGCCTGCGCTAATAACTCACACACACATCTTTGTTTTGTTTTAACTGCATTTTGTCTCACATCATGTCTGATAGACGTTCACCTCTAGCTGGGGGAGAACATTTTGTTATTGTGCATAAAATAACATTATCACCATCATTTAATGGAAACTTGAGTGTCCACTGTTTGAGATTAAAGCTCTATCTCTCAGCCTGTAGTTGAATTGAGTGTACTCACCATATAAACAGTGTTGAGTCAGGTTCCCACACAGCTGTTGTCTCTGCCCGTAACATGAGCCAGTGCTGTGTGATATGGAAAGTCAAATGAAGCTTGGTTCAGATCTGAAAGTCTGTGGAGGAGTTCCACTTCCTCTCTCTCTCTCTCTCTCTCTTCAGGATACTGCTGACTCTGTTTCTCTCTCTGTCTAACAACAGTCTGCAGTCGTGGTCGCAGCTCCACCAGCTGACCTGAGCTCAGTACATCACAGTGACAACACTGCTATGCTGATGATTAGCAGGTGTAGTGTTTACTGTCTTTGTGTTAGCATGCATGAGTTAGCAGCACACAGAGGCCAGCTGAGGCTGATGGGAGTGATATTAGCTCTGCAGGTATGTGTTGACCTGGTGATGGCGCTTAATGCAAACAGGGCTCATTTAGATCGTCTGTGTTAGCAGCTTATTACAACCAGCAGTTATCTTCAAGATCTGCGTTCTTTCATCTGTGTAATATTGTGAAAATTAGGCCTATCCTGACCCGAAAAGATGCAGAAAAATTGGTCCACGCTTTTGTTACCTCGAGGCTGGATTACTGTAACTCTCTACTATCAGGTAGGTCTAGTAAATCATTAAAAACTCTTCAGCTAATTCAGAATGCAGCAGCACGTGTACTAACAGGAACTAAGAAACAAGATCATATTTCTCCTGTTTTAGCTTCTCTGCACTGGCTCCCTGTAAAATCCAGAATTGAATTTAAAATTCTACTGTTAACGTATAAAGCTCTAAATGGTCAAGCTCCGTCATATCTTAGAGAGCTCATAGTGCCTTATTATCCCACCAGAACTCTGCGCTCTGAGAACGCAGGGTTACTCGTGGTCCCTAAAGTCTCCAAAAGTAGATCAGGAGCCAGAGCCTTCAGCTATCAGGCTCCTCTCCTGTGGAATCATCTTCCTGCTACGGTCCGGGAGGCAGACACCGTCTCCACATTTAAGACTAGACTTAAGACCTTCCTCTTTGATAAAGCTTATAGTTAGGGCTGGCTCAGGCTTGTTTTGAACCAGCCCCTAGTTAGGCTGACTTAGGCCTAGTCTGCCGGAGGACCACCTATAATACACCGGGCACCTTCTCTCTCTCTCTCTCTCTCTCTCCCTCTCTCTCTCTCTCTCTCTCTCTCTCTCTCTCTCTTTCTCTCTCTCTCTCTCTCTCGTATCCTATTACTGCATCTTGCTAACTCGGCCATTCTGGATGTCACTAACTCGGCTTCTTCTCTGGAGCCTTTGTGCTCCACTAATCTCTCAGGTTAACTTATCATTAGTCATACTTCTACCGTTATTATACACATATGATTATTGTCACACATGGATACTATCAAATACTAATATATACTTTCAACATATTGTACCACAGTAGCCAGAATTATAGTTATAATATTATTACTTAAACTATCATTACTGTCTGTCCTGCATCTCTCTTTTTTGGGGGGCGTTTGTGAGGGTCCAAAGGACAGAGGGATGTCGTATGCTGTAAAGCCCTGTGAGGCAAATTGTGATTTGTGATATTGGGCTTTATAAATAAAGCTGAAGTGAACTCATGTTTATTATTTGGCACTGACATCTGGTGGCCAAAGTAATTATTTAAAATATAAAAAGCAACACACACACTCCATATGCATTCTTCAGGATCAACGGCCCAAAGGCTGAAACATCATCATTGAAATATATGAAATGCAAATGGAGCAGTGTTAATTTTGACAGCTATGTTAGATTTAGATTAGGTCTTGAGACGAAAATGCTTTTTAGTTTATCCCTCATAGTTTTAGTCAACTTCTATATGTTTGTTTTATCTCATATTCTGGCTGCCGCTCTGATCTGAAAGTTTCACCATTCTCTGCTGCCGCTCTCTCTGCCTCAGGCGATCCTTGTTTGCACGTGGAAGGGCAGAGGGGTGTGCTCTCTCACCTGCCTCAGGTTTCCGAGGAAGGGCAGAGGGGCCCCAGAACAGAGCCATGATGCCAAATATAATACAACCAGCAATGTAATAAAGTTCTGACAGTGCTCCTCACTGACTTTTATTTATATAGCATGTTTCAAAACGGAGGTTACAATGTGCTGTACAAAAGGAAAGAAGTTAAAAGAATCAGGCTGATCTAACCAACCTCACAATGTAAAATAGCGCCTGTTTAGGAGCCTTTGTTATAAGATCTGACCTCTCTCTGGAGCTATAGAGCTTTTTTGTTTATTTTTGTTGATTGTTTGTCTGTAATAATATTTGACCAGACGTATCCTTCAGATACTGAGACACCCCCAAACGTTCACAGAAGAGTCCGAACTTTGTAAAGATACTCTCGTCTGTATGTCTCTGTCTGTCTGTCTGTCTGTCCCTCAGCAGATAACAGGATGCGTTTCAGACTGATGTGTTTTTAGCTTCCCATCTTTCCACTTTTAGCCTCACAGATCCTCCTCCCTCCCCCACCCAGTCTGACCTGCTGAGGGTAAAGATCTGTTGGTGGGAGCCTCCTTCCGTCCTCCACCTGACTCACATCATTTGTGTTTGATTAGACACAGCCTTATTTTAACCTTTATTTGTTTTTGTGGCACTAACCTGGCAGGAAACGCAGCAATGTCTTCCACTTTTGCTCACCTGGTGGAGCAGGTGCCCCGTGTGCAAAGGCTGCGTCTTGCTGCAGCAGCTATGGATTCCAAGCTGAAGCGCTTTGCTGCATGTCACCCCCCCTCTCTCACCCTTTCATGCTGTATCTGTCCCACAAAATAAAAGCAAAACCCCTCAAAAATAAGCAATTTTTGTGGTACTGTCACAGCTAATCTGGCAGGTATTGCAGCAGTGTCTTGGAAAAACAGTGCACTTTGTGGCGCTGTCCTGGCTAGAAACTCAGCGATGTCTTGGTAAATTTAATCACTTTTTGTGGCACTATCCCCGCAGATAAAACAGCGACAGGTAGCTAAATATGTTAACGTTTAGTGGCTAAATGCTGCTGAAAAAATGCAAGAACTCCATAAAACACTGCTTTTATTGTTTGTTGGTATCAAACTGTGGTCTGCAGCTCGGCAGGCATCTTACCTTCGTGACACACCATCCCCTCCACCTCCAGATGACAAAATCAGCTCATACATCACTTTAGAATTTTTAACATTGCTTTGTTCCCTTGTAGTCTCTGGGCAGGTTGGTCAAACACTAACAGAGTAAGAAAACTAGACATTAAAAGAGTGCAGAAATACTAACAAACAGAATCACCCCCACCCTGAAGCACAGGTTGGTTTTATTTGGGTAATATTTGTGGCTCTGACACATCACATCACCTCTGTGCTTTCACGTTTCAGCAAAAACAAATGTCAGTTTTGGAGCTTCTGTTGAAAACAACACGTTTGCATCTGCACTTTGCATTTAACACATTTTCTTTCTCTCTCTGTCCTGTGTCACAGTGTTCAACCTCCCCCGTCACACTGAGACTCCTGTATATGTTATGGTTAAAGATAAAAGTTAAGATAAGGGAAAACCCCCGAGCAGACCTCAACACCTCACCAGCTCTGCTAACTTGTTATTACAGCAGAATATTGTGCAGACGATGATGATGCACAGGAGCCGGAGTGCGTCTCCCACCCACGCTGCTCTGTTCTGGAGGAGAATGGGAGGAAGAGGAGTCCAGCAGGGAGGAGGAAGATATCAGACACGCGAGGAGGAAGTTGAGCATCTCTGATCGTCTCTGCTGAAACAACAGTGAGCATCTGCACAGCTGCAGTGATGCCGGAGAGGCGGAGAGATGTGTTGATCTTTGTTTAGAAGATGTGACACTTTACAAACATGAAACATCTGAGGTGACGTGTCTTTAATCATCTCTGAGAACATCAAATTAGATTTATTTTAAATATATCTATTATACATATTTTTTAAAAAAATATATCCTATTTATTTCTTGACTGTTGCTGTCCTCACTTTTATCTTTCATTTTCTCCCTGATTCTTTTGTCTTCATTTTTTTCTGCACATTTTTCGCAGATTTATTTCCACATTTATTTCTTATTCCCAAATTTAAATAAATGTGTAAATACATATATGATTACATCATAATAAATACATTTAGAAAAAATATTTATTAAAAAATATTGGGGTTTTTTTGGCAAATTTTTGTCTTTATTATTTTTACTTTTATTTTCACTTACTATGTTTAATGTTATGCACCAAAACAGAGGCAAATTCATTGTAATAAAAAGCCAGATTGTGATATTTTTTTGTCTTTATTTTTCTACATATATTAATAGATTTAAATACCCGTGCATGTATTTATTTATTCACAATTTTTCCACATTTTTTTTTAACTTTCTTCCACATTTAAATTAATGTGTAAATGAAGCGGCACTCAGCAAGGCTCCTCTGTTTTCTTCCGGCAACAAGCAAAGCTCTCACGAGATGACGTCACAGCCGGGAGGAGGTGAAGGGTCAGGGAAACGCTTAGTGTGCTATTTACAGAGATAACACTGGCGATCTGAACCGGTCAGTGGCGAAAAAAAAAGCACTTTTAATGCACAAACTTATACGGGATGCATTTGCTCCCATATCTACCTCGCAGCTGCATCCGCCTCCCTCAATACTGAACCAATTTTAGAACGAGTTGTACCTATGAATCATACGCACACATACACATGGGGAAATAGGGCCCAGGTTGAAAAATACCAAACTTGTCCTTTAACTTTGAGTGCTTTATGCAGCCGGCCGCAGAATGTTAGCATGCTGATGTTAGCATTTAGCTCAAAGTACCACTGTGCCTGAATACAGCCTCACAGAGCTGCAGACTCTTCAACCCAGTCGCCAGAAAACATGTTGGCATTGTGCGTTTCTGCAACCATTCTATATTTGTACGTTATGGTGTAGCGAGTGAGTGTTGTTGAACTCAATGATTCTTTACGTTTCACCAATGCTGTGGTTAAAGTGTGCACGATTTCAGGGCTATGATATGGTGATTTTAAGTTGCTTAGCAACCTCAGACACAACCTGCCACTGCACTCTTGAAAGCTGGTACTGAAAAGGCTCAAGAGTAGCGCCAGCTCCTGACCTCGTGTTTTCCAGGCGGTTAAAGACGTGACATGTGTACAGCCCTTTAATCTACATATAGAGCAGGTCCTCGTCTTCGGAGAGCTCCATGTTGCATTGCCGTGTTTCTACAGTAGCCCAGAATGGACAAACCAAACGCTGGCTCTAGACAGGAACATTCATGTTTTCACATTGATTTCTTTTAATGTCAGACTGATTTATTTTGTGTTTTACCTGTTTAAATGACCTGGTATGTTTGTCTTAGAGAGGAAGAGACATCTGCAGATAAAAATGAGCTCCCAGTAAAAACCTATCTAATCTGTAATCTGTTTAAATGTGCTCTGCCACTTAAATATAACCCTAATATCTTAACTTATATGTGGTTTCCACTACACTCTCAGGCGAGTGACGTGACTGCCATGTTGGAAGGAAGGACTGAAGGTATTTCTAACCAGGAGAAGCTTCAGCTGGTTGCAGTCCTCACTGTTAGATACCACTAAACCCCCTAAATCTGACACACTAGACTGTTAACATGTGGTTAAGTTTAGGCTAAAAAAAACACTTGATTTTGAAAAGGTCGAGTTTTGGCTTAAAATATCTGCTTTCCGGGACACTATCCCGACAGGAAACGCAGCAGTCCTTGCAGTTTTGTTGTTGGTTGAAATCATACATATGAAACACACAAATGTCTCTGTGGTTTGCATAAACATACAATGTCAATATCTGATTCTTAATTTTAACCAGAGATTGAAATTAACACCTGCCGCCAGCCAGATCTGGGTAAGCTGCTGGCAGTGGCGTTAAATCATCATGCTGACGGTGAAAAGGCTCAACAGAGAGACGTGTTTATTAAGGTCAGCGTATGACTGGATCCATCTACACATTTAAAGGACGCTTGCAACTGAACTGCTGAATGAGAGCAACACTACTGGGCCTTAATCATTCTGACCGACGGTCGAAGTTCACTGAGCTCCAGCCAGTTACCCTCAATAAAAGGACACTGTATCAGCTGTTTACCCAAGTGTCTGTTTCACCTGAAGGATGAGCTCAGTGTGCAGCCAGTGTGAGGTGAAGCTCAAGGCAGAGAGGTGTTGGTGAGTGGTCTGTATGAATTTAAACGTGCTATAGCAAGTATATGTAGTATAGTAGATCTTATTTAATTGTGCATGTGTGCAGAAACTGTCACCCCTGATAAATGCTGCTCTCCTGAAAGCCATGTCATAGTTAAAACACTGAAATATATTTTTCTCTGTGTTGATATATTAAACATTTGATTTGCAATATTTACATTACGTTAAATGAAGTTCATCTTATTTAAATGTTGTCCCTTTATTAAGGATGTAGATTTCAAAATGGCAGATGAGGCTGTTGAAAGCTGCAGGCAGAAAGAAACGTTAGTTTCAGACCCTGATTTTGATCCTGATGCAGCACTGAATGTGTTCATATTGAACTGCAGATGTGTATCATTATTTTGAAAAACGTTCAGGTATTCTGTTTTATATGTTATAAACAGTATGACGATATTGCACTGATTAATGTATGCTTATTAGTATTTAAATGAAATAAAAATAAATAATAAAATACAGGTCAACTGTGGGGGGTTTTTCACGTTCTTCAAAAACATGTTTTAAAAGATAATTTACAATTCAACCAAAAGCAGAATAAATTTACACAAAATTACAGAGATAAAAAAAAAATGTAAATTGTATTTTAATCATAATTAATAATAGTTGTAAATTATCTTTTTATCCCATTCATTTTATTTAATTTTCTGTATTTATTATTTCTTGTCTCGGCGGAAGTTAGTCTCCATAAAATAAAATAATCCCTCTAAAATAAAACTTGCAGTCCAGTTCCGGTTCCGGAAACTCCGGTCCGTCTGTTATCTCTTCCCCGCGATCCAGAATTCCACTTCCGGGTTTCCCCTCTCACCCTCCGCCTCACTGCGAGACAGGAAGTTGGGATGAAAACAAGAGCGGAAACTGATGTTAGCTAAAAAAAAAAAATGGACTAAATTCAAAAGTATCGTCACTGCGTGTTTTTAAGGAGCCTGTAGATGATGTCTAACTCGCCGAGGAGCGGAGACATCATCCACCTGAATGTCGGGGGAAAGAGGTGAGGCACCGGGGGGTGTTTGGGGAGTGTCGGCTAACCTCGGCTAGCTCCGGGGATAAAGGGGAGCAGCACCGGGTTAACACTGATTTTAATGAGTTAAAATCATCACAAAGCATTTAACAGTTGGAAGACTATTTAATTAACGTTTCACTAATCAAACAAACTCCACTTTAGTCTAGTTAAAGCCCAAATCTGACGTCACTTGAGCGTCAACTCATTGTGATTTACTACATAAATATAGTTAGCTAATGCTAACATGTAAATACTATTATCTTATTATTCCTTGGTCAACACAAGCTCATGTTAGACATTTACGTTACGTTACCGCAGACAGTAACGTTAACCCAAACTGGAGTCACCATGAAGAGTAAGTGCAGTGTCCGATAATGGAAGCACGGTAAACAAACGTCGAGTTAAGGCGCAACAACGTGAAGTTAGCTCATTGTGTTCTTTGGTAAATACGCACAAGCAAGTGATTAGTAACTCATTGGTGATCATTGGTGGTATTTAAATGGTGTGTAAAGTAACTTTAACATGGAAGAATTTGTGTAAAGTACCCTGTCCGATAATGGAACCAGGGTTAGCATCAGGCTAAGTGGTGGATCAACAGAACACAAACAGGATTAAGCTTCTTCAGCTGTTCCGTGTTTTTAAAGCCAGATGTGGTTCAGTGAGAACAGACAGATGTTTCGGAGGTCAGGTGTCTGTTTATCTTTCTGACCTGTGGTGGAAGAAGTATTCAGACCCTTTACTGAAGTGAAAATACTCCACTACAAGTAACAGTGCTGCTTTTAAAACTTTACTGAAGTCAGAGTATTAATTGTGCAGTAAAATGTTCCCTCAGTGTTTTCATGTTATTATATCAGATGTGTTTGTGTTAATATAACTGCTGCATTAATGTGAATGTTGCATTTTACTCCTTTAGATGTTCATGGTTAAGATTTAAACAAAATAATACAAACAATAACGAGGATATGAAAACTCTGTAGACGAAGACAAACAGTTAACAATGTCATGTTTGCTTGTTTGCAGGTTCAGCACCTCCCGACAGACGCTGACGTGGGTCCCTGACTCCTTTTTCTCAAGGTCAGTAACAAAACACACACACACACACACACTCTCACACTGCCAACCCTAGTGTTATTGTTATGTAAATGAATATGTTGTATGAATAAGATGAGTTACGGGGCTTTGCTGGAATTATTTTCGAACAATAACAGGACGTCTTTATTGGACGTCACACAACACTCAGTCAGTGACTGAATAAACTGACTGTGAAGCCCTGCTGGTACAGCCAGCCCTGTGCCATGTTCAACACCAAGCTCCATATAAAACTGCTAATTTTTATGTTGCTGTGACAACTAGCAAAAATAGATGTTAATTAAAATGTAGATTGAGATCCTAAATGACAAAGATGGGTCTGCATAAAAATAACTGCACTTATACAGAAGTTAAACTCAAGATTTTTGCTTTTAACAACAGATCTCGAGCAGTGTGAGTGTTAGTTTGATGAAGGAATTCTGTGTTTAATAAAAAGTTGCTTATTTTATTTTCGTGGTATTTTTACCTGGAGTTTAATGTTGTCAAGATAATGACACACACCTTTATTAAATGAAGCTGCGGCTGGTTTGTGTTTTGTGTTTCAGTCTTCTGAGCGGGAGGATCTCGACTCTGAAGGATGAAACTGGAGCTGTGAGTACTGTGACTCTCTGCGACTGCGACTGTCTGCGACTGTGACTCTCTGTGATTGTGACTCTCTGCGACTGTGACTCTCTGCCACTGTCTGCAGCTCTCTGTGATGATTTATCTGTTGGTTCAGTGCCATGATCAGACCCTAACATTGTCATCATGTCCCTCCTCTCGCGCTGTAGATCTTCATCGACAGGGACCCTTCTCTGTTCGCCACCATCCTCAACTTCCTGCGGACCAAAGAGCTGTACCCCCGCTCCATCAACGTGCACATGCTCATGCACGAGGCCGAGTTCTATGGCATCACGCCGCTGGGTGAGGCACACTGAGACATACTGAGACACACTGAGACACACTGAGACATACTGAGACACACTGAGACATACTGAGACATACTGAGACATACTGAGACACACTGAGACATACTGAGACATACTGAGACACACTGAGACATACTGAGACATACTGAGACATACTGAGACATACTGAGACACACTAAGACATACTGAGACACACTGAGACATACTGAGACACACTGAGACACACTGAGACACACTGAGACATACTGAGACATACTGAGACACACTAAGACATACTGAGACACACTGAGACATACTGAGACACACTGAGACATACTGAGACATACTGAGACACACTGAGACATACTGAGACATACTGAGACATACTGAGACACACTGAGACATACTGAGACATACTGAGACACACTGAGACATACTGAGACACACTGAGACACACTGAGACATACTGAGACATACTGAGACACACTAAGACATACTGAGACACACTGAGGAGATGTGAGTTAAGAAAATAAAAGTTGCTGCTGCATGATAAATTATCTCATTATCTCAGAAATCGGCCTTTTGTTTCTTGAGAATCGTCATAAATGAACCTGTGATCACAAGAAAAATAGCTCTTGTGAGAACAGCATTAAAAAAGTAATGCTTCTGTAACATCGTCACCGTGTTATATTTAATCCATAAGTGTTGAAACTGATGAAAATACTGTTTTGTTGACAGTGCGTAAGCTGCAGCTGTGTGATGAACTGGATCGATCATCCTGTGGAAACGTGCTGTTTAATGGCTACCTGCCTCCACCAGGTAAACCACGCTGACATCACGGCACACCTCGTCCTCATGAGACGGGTTTCATAAACTATGTAAAAATATTCATAAATATATCAAACACAAATAAATAAAAGAAATCATTAATAAATCAGTATACCATTATATAAAATTAGAAATAAATAGACATGAATTAACAATTTTTATTTCCGTATTTGTTTGTTGATTTATGTATTTATGTTGTTTTTTTTAAATAATACATTTTAAAATGAATAAGTATGTAAAATACATCTGAAATAGGGAAAATGAAATAGGAAAGTAAAAAAAAATCATTAATTAATCAAAACGTAAATTAAAAAACAAAAACATAAAAATTAGTTTATGTCACATCATCTCAATTAATTAATGGACAAACAAACAATTCAAGGACACTTCTTTCTTCTGTCCCCTGAACTGAGACACATTTTTTGTCTGTTTCACCTTCTTGTGTTCTCACTTCCTGTCTGCTTCATCCCAGTGTATCCGGCAAAGCGGCGTAACCGTCATAGCGTGGCGGGATCGCAGTTCATGGCGGGCCGAGTCGCACCGGCAGAGAGAGCACCGGTCAGACGCAGCAACACGATGCCCCCCAACCTGGGGAACTCTGGGATCCTGGGCAGAGCGAGCACCGAGGAGAGGACGCCTGGAGGTACAGAACATCCCTGCAACATCTGAGCAAATTTTAAGGAAGGGTTCTAACAGTACAGAGTTTTCTAATGTGTGTGTGTGTGTGTGTGTGTGTGTGTGTGTGTGTGTGTGTGTGTGTGTGTGTGTGTGTGTGTGTAGGTCAGTTATCAGACACCGGCATGGTTCGGATCATCTGTGGTCATCACAACTGGATCGCTGTGGCCTACGCACAGTTTGTTGTCTGCTACAGGTAAACACTTGTCATCAGGATTGTTTACTACACAAACACTCACAAAAGATCCTGTTCAAACGATATTACAGCACGAACATGACCGTAGAGTTAAATTTCAGAGAGAAACTGTATTTGGGATTTAATATCTCAGCCTGTCAGTGCGCAGCCGTCGGGCTACGGCGTAGACTACATGTCTACGCAGAGCCTTCGCCATACCCTGACGTGCACCTCCCCAGAAATGTAAGGTTCAGTTGCAGCGACACCGATCTCCTGTCTATTAAACTGAAACCATTTCCCTCAGTGGAAACAAAGCTGTGATTTACTTTAATTTCACAGATGAGAAACAAAGTTTACGGTCGTGTTTATGCTGTAATGTCATTTGAACAGTATCTTTTGTAAGTGTTTGTACAAAATAGCATTTTAAGTCTTGTGTGTGATTTATCCTGGCTTCATATGAGGAGAGGAAATCTCTGCTAGCTGCTAGGCTAATTTATACAATGTGAAATGCCATAGGCTTGTGCTAATAGTGTTAGCATGTTGTATTCATTCAGTCATTTTCAGTAGTCTTCCAATTAAACGTTCCTTAATATCAGATCAATAATTTCAGCTGATCAGCTTTATAGTTTTGAATCAGGACCTTCAGAAGCTTGTGAAAAACAAGACGTGTCACATTCAGTCGCTGTTTTTTCAATGTGTCAGATCTATATTGAATCAAAGTATTGGATCAGGATCAATATCCAGTATTAGAAGACTCAGATTTGGACCTTAAACCCTGACGGACTCTCCTTGTCTTGTTCTCAGGGTGAAGGAGTCCACCGGGTGGCAGCAGGTCTTCACCTCTCCCCGTCTGGACTGGGTGATCGACAGAGTGGCGCTCAACGCCAAGGTGATGGCCGGCTCGCTGGGAGACAACGACAAGATGGTGGCTGTTGCCTCTGGGACGGAGATCATCCTGTGGGCCATCTGCCCGGACGGCAACGGGAACGAAATCGGTGCGAGTTTCTGCACAGTCGTGAATGTTTCAGGATCTTAATACTGTTCCAGTAGCACAGAATTATGTTGTGTCTGACATCATGTCTGTGTTCCCGCAGGCGTCTTCAGCCTGAACGTGCCGGTGGAGGCCCTCTTCTTCGTTGGTAATCAGCTGATCGCCACCAGCCACACGGGGAAGGTCGGGGTTTGGAATGCTGTCACCAAACACTGGCAGGTGGGTGATCAAAGAGTTCAGGCTGCACGCCATCGAGCTCACGTCATTTCCTTGTTCCTGTCATGAAACTATGAAAGAAGGAAAGGACGTGACGTCAGTGACGGCGTTTGAATTTTGCATCGGAGCCAGGATTTGGTGTCAGTTCTGTTGGAGTCGAATCACTCTATAACCCATCATGTCTTTGTTGTTTATAAATTGAACAACAAAAATCAACAGCTTCCATTTTTTTTACTCACTGTTGTCGTGTGATGTTCTTCGTCCTCTGTGTGCAGAATCAGGACGTTGTTCCCATCAGCAGCTACGACACCGCCGGCTCCTTCCTCATCCTGGGCTGCAACAACGGCTCCATCTACTACATAGGTGAGTCCTAACTCACCTGTTGGTTCTCTGTGTACGAACCAATAAAGATCTGATTGAGCAGAGGTCGTGATGTTTGTTTGTTTGTTTGTTTTTCAGATGTGCAGAAGTTTCCTCTCAGGATGAAGGATAACGACCTGCTGGTGACGGAGTTATACAGAGACCCGACAGAAGACGCCATCACCGCCCTCAGTGTCTACCTCACGCCCAAAACTAGTATGTTCAAAATACTGCTGCTCCTTTAATGTTCCACTGATACTACCTGTACTAATACTGCTGCTGGTCATGTGATCAGGTGACAGCGGGAACTGGATCGAGATCGCGTACGGGACCAGCTCCGGGACGGTTCGAGTCATCGTTCAGCATCCGGAGACGGTCGGCTCGGGGCCGCAGCTCTTCCAGACCTTCTCTGTCCACCGCAGCCCCGTCACCAAGATCATGCTCTCTGAGAAGCACCTCATCTCAGGTACAAGTCACAGAGACACCTGGGTTTACCTCCACATACTGAACCACCCATTTGTCCCCTCGTCCCTCAGTCCAGGTTCTTCTTCACATTGCTGGTTTCTTTGTTTCTAAAATTGTCCACATCTGTCTGTCAGTTTGTGCCGACAACAACCACGTGCGGACATGGACGGTGACTCGCTTCAGAGGGATGATCTCCACCCAGCCGGGATCAACGCCGCTCACCTCCTTCAAGATCCTCAGCCTGGACGACGTGGACGGACACGGAGGCTGCAGCGCCGGGACAGAGATAGGTAACACACAGACACCACCACACACAGACACAGGGGTTAAAGGTCAAAGCTTTATCCAAAGCATCGTTGTTTGTTTCCAGCTTAAGCCTGATTTATGGTCGTGCGTTGAATCGACGACGACGCTACGTCGTAGGGTACGGGGCTATGCAGAAGGCTCGCCGTAGCCCCCGGCGTAGCCTGACGTGCACCTCCCCAAAAATGTAACTATGCGTCGAGGCGACGCAGACCCAGCGCAGACCGGCACGGCTGTGATTGGTTTGCTTAATAGCAACACATTTCCGGTTCCGTATTTCCACCGCCATCCCCGCCATCTTTAAACATCTTCTATTGCCATGTAGATGTTGTTAAGGCTCATTATATATATGCCATTATGCACAACGTTCAATACGGATA
This sequence comes from Epinephelus awoara, assembly GCA_035609425.1. Lineage (NCBI taxonomy): Eukaryota > Metazoa > Chordata > Actinopteri > Perciformes > Serranidae > Epinephelus > Epinephelus awoara. Next base: position 42,530,535 of record CM069297.1, read on the forward strand.
CGGCCGGAGCCGTCTGTCCGTGCTCAGCGTTCATTTCTCTGTGACCGGAAAAGCCGGAAGCTAAACGAAGAATCAACTAGAGACGGCCATAACCACTCAGGAAAGGAACGAAGCCTCCTACTGCTCTGGCGGTGAATTGCACCGCGACGAAACGGAGTGACGGAGAAGTTCGAAGGGTTCACGACGGCGTCACGGCAACCACATAGCTACGTCGTCGATTCAACGCACGACCATAATTCAGGCTTTACAGTGAATAAATCCTCACGTTTAATGGCACCACAGTAACAGTATAACCTAATGAGATGGACGATAGTGTGAGCAGAGGAAGTGTGTGTCTTTGTACCTGCAGGGCTCCAGACCGTGACCATTGAGTCATATTTTGCGACCATGGAGCACCATGGAGACCTTTTGGTTTGTTTCCAGCTCACACTGAATAAATTTTGTATTTTAGTAGTCCATAATACTTAAGAGCGATGTAGCTTAAAAATATTACAATATTATTTTCAAGCTGTATCCCCCAGCCCTGTGTCGTATTAAACATCAGCTCCGTCACGCTTCTTTTGCTTCAGAGATGTCGGGATGTTGTCTGAATCACACACTGAAATGGCAAGACGCCAAATCATTTGGTTCTGTGTAAAAATGCAAAGGTGTCAGAAAGAAGGGACTTGATAGTAGATCTGTAGCTCCATCGCTGTGTAATAATGGCTTTAGATAAGGGTCGTTTAGTGGAGGTCAGAGGTCACAACAGGGTGAGGAGGTAACTGTGTGTTTGTGGTTTCAGGTCCGTATGGAGAGAGAGACGACCAGCAGGTGTTCATCCAGAGAGTCGTACCGGATACCGATAAACTCTACGTCAGGCTGTCGTCCAACGGAAAGAGGTGAGTGTGCGTGTGAGTGTGTGCACGGTCTTTCATTTAAATGTTCAGAAAAATGTCTACAGAGAAATTAACGAGACAAAAGAAGTCGCAGACTGGAGCCACGACGTGTGAGGAGAACTGATGTGACTGGACACTGATGAAGGTGTGTGTGTGTGTGTGTCAGAGTGTGTGAGGTGCGATCGGTGGACGGCACCTCCATCACAGCCTTCATGGTCCACGAGTGCGAGGGCTCGAGTCGCATCGGCTCTCGGCCCCGTCGCTACCTGTTCAGCGGCCATGGCAACGGCAGCATCCAGATGTGGGACCTGACCACCGCCATGGAGATCGCCGGCAAGGTCGACATCAGAGGTGAGACTGTTCAACAGACACAACTTTATCGCTCTCTGATGTCGACACAGAAGATCACGTAGCTTTAGTGTAAAGAACAACATGTGACTGCTGTGAGCTCTGTGATTGGTCAGTGAGTGATGTGGCTCTCATTGGTTGTCTCACAGCACTGGGCGGGCCAACAGAGGAGGAGCTGCTGGAGCTGTTGGACCAGTGTGACCTGGCTCTGACCAGAACGCCTGACAGCACGCCGAGAGCCTCCACCTGCAGGTACACGTCTGCACTTATATTCATGCTCAGCTCGTGTTGTTGTTGCTGTTGTGTCACATGACTTCCTGTCCCCGCAGCCTCCACTCGCAGCTCAGTGACGTCCTCAGGACAGAGCGGCTGCACTCTGCAGGAGGAGGACGAGGAGCTGGAGCTTCAGGTTCGTCAGCTTCACTTTGCGGCAGCCTCCCCCGGCAGCCTCCGCCCCCCGTGCCCCTCACCAAACCTGTCCGTGACCCCGCCCACTCCGGGCCGCAGAGCCTCGCCATCCCTGCCTACTCCCACAACTCCACCTCCAACCATAACGCCAGCCCGCGGCCCTCCAGACACCAGGACCGGGACAGGGAGTGGGGGTCTGTGCGCAGGGGGAGCTTCGTGGAGCGCTGCCAGGAGCGCGCCAAAGGTTCAGAGGCGGCGGCGGGCTCTGGGTTCGGGGTTCCATCAGGGCCGGAGAGCGCCAGGCGGAGCTTAGCGGTGTGCACCGAGTTAGAGGCCAGATTCGGCCACAGGACCCCCACCACCTTCTCTGTGTCACCCGGTTCACGCCACTCCCCAGGAACGTCTTCATCCCTGTCATCAGCATCGTCATCTTCGTCACACCACAGGGCCACGCCCACTCCCCCAACAAGCCCCGCCCCCGTAGCTGTGAGCCCAACTCGTTCTCAGGCGCCTGCTTCACCCCGCCGAGGTGCCACCATGTCTCCTGCTGACGTCCCAGTGTCCCCTGAGAGCCCGGTGAGTCCGGAGAGCCCCGCCGCCGCCGCCGCCCCGCCCACCAGCCCCAAACCACACATGAACGAGACCAGCTTCTGATTGGCTGTTCAGACCGAGACTCTGCAGACACATGAAGGAGAGCAGCTTCTGATTGGCTGTTCAGACCGAGACTCTGCAGACGGTCAGATGGAACCAACAAAACGTTTGGTTTTCTGTCGTCACACTGAGACATGAATGTCTGAACAGTTTGTGGCAGGTTTGTGACGTCTTCAGCAGCCAATCAGCTGCCACACAGAGCTCTGTTGCCATAGTTACCACATGCTGGTTAGCTGTTTCCTGACTTCAGGATCGGGACAAATTAACCGACTAACTTAAGGAGGGAAAATGGTTCATAAACAGCAGAAAAACAAATCAAAGTTCCTACATGATCAATAAATCAATCGACTGTAACGTGAACAGACTCACTCGTGGACCTTCAGTCGACCCAACAGCACAAACACAGTTTACAGTGATGGCGAAGGCAGATTTACCATAAATATTTGATCATTTTTTAGATACTGGATCAGAAGTTGACACCGTATTTTATCAGCTGTAGCTGGCGAACGTATTCTAATGTCGTGAGGTAACGTAGGCGTCCTGCGTCTCTGATAGGGATGGGTATTTTAAATAATTTCCATGTTCGAGGACTCGCAAGTACAAACTCTACTATCAAAGTCACAACCAGAATCAGAAGCAGGTTTTCACTTACAAAGAATTTGTTTTTTTTTGTAGCATAAATAAATCTATGAAGAGCAAGTAAAAATAAGGCGAAGTACTGATAGAAAAGTTATAATAATAAAGACATGATAAAGATAATTTAAGAAGTACTACAGCAACCACTGTGTAGTGCTGTAAAGTTTAGTTGATTCAAAACACACATTGAACACTCATTAAACACACATTAAACACACATTAAACATGGCTTAATAGAGACAATTTCAAACACAAGTACACAAATCAGCTTCACTATAACTCGCAGCATTCACAGACAAACACTTGTCTTTATCTGGACACATTTTCCCCACAAATACAACATGCTAACGTTATTAGCACAAGCCTATGGCATTTTACATTGTATAAATTAGCCTAGTGGCTAGCAGACTTTTCCTCTTCTCATATAAAACCAGGGACAACAGCAACATTTAACAAAGGTAACGTTACAGAATTCAGCTCCATTACAGCTCACAAGGTTCACTGACAAAACAACTGTGTGATACTAAACACGTTTTGCAAACAAATACAACATGCTAATGTTATTAGCACAAGCCTGTGGCATTTTACATTGTATAAATTAGCCTAGCGACTAGCGGAGATTTCTTCTGCTCATATGGTCTGCGGTCCTCCTGTTTCCCTTTTTAAATGACAACTACAGACTGCCGCTGCCTGCTCATGTGTAGAGTTATCTCCTCTCACTCAGGTGCAGAACGTGCGTACTGATTGGCCGTCAGTGAGGTGATGCAGATGGTTTTGAGGGCACAATCCACACATGAGAAACAGCCACTCTTCATAGCGCTATCCCCGCTGAAAAAACAGCGACAGGTCACTAAAACAATCCGTTACGTAATTAATTGGTCTCTTACAGTGAGCTGCAGCTCGGCAGGTGTCTCACCCAGGTGTCACGCTCCATCTGTTTAGCATTATTAGCATTGCAAGAATTCCTCCTCTTGAGTATTTAAGCTCTTTGGTAGCAAGTGTAAACAGGACAGTCTAACCACAGAGCGTTAGCTTTAGCATTAGCTTGCAGTAGCTAGCTACAGCTGCTAGAATACTTCTTCATTTTAGTCGACAAAACATTTTATATTTTAAGGTAAATCTGCTGTTTTTGGATTTATAAACTGTGAGTGCAGAAAAATTGATTGTGAGTGTCTGTGTGGCCAAAGTGACATCACAGCATCAGATTCGGCCCTTAACAAGCGCACAGCGAGTATTTATCTGTAGATTTTCTACACCGAACACCGTGCACACACTGCCTCCTATATTTTGGGAGAATGTGAGAAGAAACTGTCTCGGTGTATAAAAGATCCAAACGTTATCATCATGCTCACGTCCCTGCAGAGAGCGTAACTAAGGCCTGAGGTGGAGACCAAACCGGAGCTCAAAGGACAGGACGTAGTGGACTCCAACTTTATCTTTGTTTCTGCAGCTTTTTTATAACCAACAGAGCAAAAAACAAAGTTTGAGTTTATGTTTTTTCCTGTCGGGACCTTTTTGTATCTGAAGAGTCTGTTAAAAAACAAAAGTTTGTACAGAAGCTTTATTTTTGTAATTTTTATGATTGAAATCCGACAGCGACGTTTTTTTTCAAGAAGGGTTTCTTTTCTCTCTTTGAGTCCTGACTGTAAACTGTCGTCAGTCCGTTCATTTCTTCACAGAGCCGAGCCTGAACGCCCCACGGTCACGGCCAATCAGGTTTCAGCTCCGTCTGCTTTTGTTCTTTAATTTTCTGTCAGTGCCGCCAAATTCACATCAGACGTATGACGGAAGTAAAACAAACCCTTCTGTCACACTTTTATTTTATGGCTCCATATTTTTCAAACAATCTCCTGTGAAGAACTTTTTACGTTTTATGGAACAAATTAAAGAAAAATATTCTTTAAAACTCTAAAATTTTAGACACATTGAATTTTATGTTTCACATTTGTGCAGTTACTTTAAGACTCTACGCCTGCAGCTGACAGACATTGATTTGGGAGAATTAAAGTTAACTTTCTACTTTACTGGAGTATCCATAGTTTTTGCTTCTTTATTCTTCGACTCTCAGAGGAAAACATTTTACTTTTTACTGCACTAAATTTATCTGATAGCTTCAGATACTAAAGATTATTAACACAAAATATATCAACTAATAAATGACGATGTATTATCATAGATTAACTACTCGGCAAGATTCTGAATTCAGCAGCAGAGTATTTTTACTTTACTTTTAAATGAGCTAATACATCCATCAGTTTTCATCCTCCTCCACGTACAGGTTGTATTAATTTAGTTAGTTATATAATTAGGGATTATATACAGCTGTAAACAGAAAACATTAGTGACATCATAAATAAAACTGCAGGTTTTCCATCAAACTTTTATTCTTGATGGTGAAACACGTGTTAAAAAGGTTCCACATTGAAACGTTCCTTCCAGGAAACTTATAATTTTGAAGTTATTGAGTGGTATGGATCCATAGAATAAAGTGTTTCCAGCTCTGACTGTTACACAAAGATGTTTTTTGTCTTTAATGTGATTTATTTCCTGTTGAAACAGTCGTCCACCATCCAAACCTCCGTCACTGCTGTTTCCTCCTGTTGTGTTCTTGTATATTCATCAGTGTTTCTTTATTCTTTGTCAGGTTTGTTTCACTGTGTTCTTTGTACAGGAAACAGTTTCAGTGTTAAACCTTCAGTTTATCTGTTTGTTCATTTGCTCTCTGGTCTGTGATGTTCAGAGTCACACAGATAGTTTGGGTTAAAAACATTTATTGTTTAAATTGAAATAAATCAGACATGAATTTAAGCCCAAGTTCATTTTCAGGCTGCAGCCAACAGTTATTTGTGTTTTCTATTAATCTGACCAATATTGTCTTTGTAAAGTTTGTTTTAAAATTTTCTTGTTTTTTTTGTCTGAAGAACAGTTTGAAGCCCAAAAAGTAACATATTTATTTATTTAATATGAAACAGAGAGAAGCTGAAACAAAAGACTGTCATTTTATTTTATTCTTTCACATGGAATTGACATTAAAAGGTTATTTGATTCTCAAAATAAATACAGATAAATTAAATTTTTTGGTCAGTTAATAGTTTCATGTCAAACCCCCAAATCGTCAATATTTAATACATAAAACATCATAAAATAAATAATATTAATAAACTGTGTAAAAATATGACCCAACAATTTAGCATAGTGGTTTTTATTATTAATTTTTATAATAATTTTTAATGCATTATTTACATTCTTATTTCAAAAGTGTGGTGTTATTTCATAATGTCATAGAAAACTGCATGGGCTGGAAGTGTCTGTCACTGTTCATTAGACCAGAAACGATTACATTAATCAATTAATAATAATAACAATGATGCATTTTATTTAAAGGCACCTATCAGAGCACTCAGGGACACCTGTAAAGACACAGTTAAAACACAAGCAGCCATGTGTCCATAGATCATGAAGTCAAACAATTCAGTAATATAAGATAATAAGTTAATAAAATAATTATTACAACAATTAGTCAATTGATAGAAATTTGGCTTTTTTTTTTCCTTTTTTTTTTCTAAAACAGTTGATTTGCTGCTCTTTTTTTCCTTCCAAATATTGTATCTGTGTATTTTATATTTTGGTTTTGGGATCTTGTGACATTTAATCCACCTAATGAGTAATTTCTAATTTTATTTGTGAATTAATTCTTGTAATTTTATTTTTACTCTTACTTGGATTTCCATGTTTCCCACAGCCTGTGAACGCAGCACTGATGGCTCTGAACTCTTCATGTTTTGTTTTGTGTCGGTCATTAAACAGCTCACGGTGAATGCAGTCACACTGTCGCTCCGGCTGATCTCAGGTCAGCACGCAGGAAGGATTTTAATATTTCTGTGTAACATGTGTTTGATACTTCAGATTGTTTGTTTGTAAACAGACTTTGTATTAAAATAATAAAATAATTGACTCAGATAACATCATCGTGTTTTTTGTCCCGAGTCATTTAGTTCACCTGAGTCGGCCTGACGTCTTCAGTTGAGTTATTAAAACTTATCAGCAGCCAATAATCAGTCCTGCTCCCTGGCTGTTGCTATGACAACCAGCGTACCTTTTAATGCCACTGTAAAAGACATTTTAGACCAATTTTACATCACCAAATGTTTACTGTAACATAAAACACGACCTTTTTGTCTCATGGCGGAGACGAGGGTAAAACAGAACTGGGAAATACCCGCTGTCTGTGTTTGTCACCTTGTTTCATGTTTAATTTTGTAGACTCCTCATGTGTCTGGTTTTACTTCCTGTCTCTGTGTCTCTTGTGTGTTTTCTGTCACACCTGTCTCGTTAGTCCTTCCCTGTTCCCTAGTCTTCCCTTCAGACCTGTTCTATATCACTCTTTTAATTCCTCCTCCTCCTCCTCCAGCTGTGTCTCGTTCCTGTGATATGAGATGCCGCTTTACCTGTTAGGCCCAGAGCAGTGCCGTGCACAGACATTAGGCCTGTTGGAGATGAGCCGGGCCTGCACAGACTCGATCACCAGCGATCGCTGCTCAATGCATGTTGGGTAGTTTGTGTCCGACCTCATCCCAACTTGCTCTGACGTCATACATAAGTGGACAGTGACATTCTCGTGAGAGCGAGGCAGCTGCAGTTTTTAGAGCCAGGTGCTGCCCCTTTGTGAACAGCCCTGGACTAACAGCTTATTGGTTTAAATGTTGACTCAACATGATAGATCAACAGTCGTCCACCATCCAAACCTCCGTCACTGCTGTTTCCTCCTGTTGTGTTCTTGTATATTCATCAGTGTTTCTTTATTCTTTGTCAGGTTTGTTTCACTGTGTTCTTTGTACAGGAAACAGTTTCAGTGTTAAACCTTCAGTTTGTCTGTTCATTTGCTCTCTGGTCTGTGATGTTCAGAGTCACACAGATAGTTTGGGTTAAAAACATTTATTGTTTAAATTGAAATAAATCAGACATGAATTTAAGCCCAAGTTCATTTTCAGGCTGCAGCCAACAGTTATTTGTGTGTTGTTGATAAAAGTAAGGGTGGGTTATTGCCTAAATTAGTCCGGCCGTGTTGATATTTAATAGTGATTTAATTTCACATCACAGTGCAGAGGCTGAGGGCAAACACTATTGTTACCTGGCTGTCTGTGAAGACCGGTCAGGGAGATGTGATGCTGCTCTGCAGGGCGCTCGATTTGCATGCAGCTGCACCGAGGAAAGTTAAAGAGGGAGGAGCGGGGACTCACCTTAGATGCGGTTGTCGGGCAAGATATAGAATTATTAAAAGAAATAGAAAAAAGCACATCTTGCAAAAAGGACACTTGTCTAGTTAGAGGGCAGCAGCTTGAGCAGCACCTGGGGTCTACCTGTGCATGTGCCTGGTTCAGACTGAAGGCTCCTTATCATGAAACATTATGTTCGTCAAACAGTGGTTAAACTCTGCCTGACTTCAGCCATGAGAGATAAAAAAGCATAAACCGGCAGGACAAAGTGTCATAAAGAGGGTGATGAACTCACACTGGGTTTAACACCTGAACACCGTGTGTGTGCGTTTTCATCAGGAGGCTGCAGTGCAGGCAACCATCCCATCACCTCCTCACCCTGACGTAAACTGTAATGTGTGGTTAATGCTGTGAAACCGTTGTGCTTAAGTTTAGGCTACAAAACTACTTGGTTGGTTTTAGGTTTAAATAAGTAATGTGAACAACAGTCATATGTCAATTGCCCGATGTTACATTAAAACAGTGTAGATAACCTACTGAGATCTAAAAACATCTGAGTCCTGTTGGGAAAAGCCTTCGTAGCCTCGAGGTGAACCGAATCTCTTAAAGATAACGTTATGCACAGTGACACCACATCTACAAAACAATGATGTCAAAAGTTGAAGCAGGTCTGATTTGCAGTTCCTTCTTGACCTGTTTTCAACTGAATGCAGTCCATAGACAAAATTTAATATTCGTATTCATAAACTTTGTTTTTATATAAATACACACACATTCTGAATTTGATGCTGCTTCTTATTCCACTTGAGCGATTCTTCGTCACCTTGACTTCTGTTGGAGTGTCGCTCATGTGCCAATCATCATCATGTTTTCTGGGCCCCAAAAATACAACCACATTGATAAGAGACTGCAGCTGAGATTCATAAAATAATTTAAATGGATTTAGTCTATTCATTTTCTACATTATACTTACGAAAAATACCTGAAACTGTCCGACACAAAGCCATAACTCGCCAGTGGTTGCAAGTTGATCTTCCAACATCAGAACAACAGAATTTGAATATTAAATAATATCTTGTCTTCAGAGTCAGAAAGGATGTGCAGATCACTTCTGTTTTGTTTTTTTACGTTTCATGCAGCATCCCAACTTTTTTTGGCATTGGTGTTGTAGATCTGCCCCATGCTACCCTCAAATATGATATGAAATATCAAAGTTGTAATTTTTTGTAACTTTTAGAGTTGTAATGATCACATTTCCCCCCGATGTCTGTGTGAGTGGATCTTTGTGAAGCGTACGGCCCACAGGGCTTCACGCCACAGGCATCCAACGTGCTGGGCAAGGAGCAGCTGGGATTTTCCCTCCATTTTCTGCTCCACTTGTCTGCGCCAACAACAAAATAATGTATCAAAGGATGGATTGACTGCCTGTGATGCACCGTATAATAAGTTTTCAAAAACAGAACTTTTATTGTCCGCTAATGATGATATCATTCACGGCTTTGTTACCAAGACTCATCACGACTCTGCTTGATGACTTATTAGCGTTATTTCTTCGTCTCATGTTTGTGCCTTTTTAATACGCAACTTATCAGGGAGATTAGCTTTGCTTTGCACAAAGCTACACAGCCTTAACAAATAGAGGACGAGGTTTTGAATTTGACACAATTTCAACACTTTAATCATTTATTATGGTTCATGGTTTCACATAAGCTTTTAGTTACGGTTGTCAAGACTTTAGGGATATGAAGCATCCCGAGTGATCGTTAACAGTGAGCTGATTGTTGGTGTTTTAGTGATCCTGTCACCTCATGTCAGAGTGGATGGTTACGGTCATGATGTTCTGGACTAATCTATGAAGGGACCAAAATAAAATGACTAACACAAGGTTGATGCAGTCGAAATAAGTCTGCTTACACAATGTCTGTCAACACAATCCTTCTTTCTCAGCTCAACCCCAAATCTGAAGCTAAAGTGCTAGAACTCTAATTTGGGATGTCATCGAGCATGAAGTCTGGAACCTATCCACTGAAAATGAATTAGGAAAGATGTTCTAGATGAATGAGAGCACCAAGGGGAACGTGCCATAGTGGGGGGGCATACACTGTCATGTCTCTCTTGAAAAATGGGAAATCAAGTTTCCAAAAAACAAAAGAGAGAAACAAGAAGGCAAACTGAATTTACACTTTATGACATCACAAGTTTGAGACTGTGGCTTTGACAGAGCAGCTCATGTTTACAAACCCTGATTAACTTTCATAGGACATGGAAATATATTATTAGACTCTTAATTTAGTGGTGTTCCCCCTGAAATGAATTCGTTCTGCTTCTGTTTTCATGTTTGATATTCACTCACTGTTGTGACCGCTGCAGGGTGCATGGGTTGTTTTTGTGGAAAGGCACGAGTTTGTTTTTAAGTGGCTCTGTTCAGCCTAGTGCCAAATGAAAACTGGAGTGAGAACAAGATCTGCAGATGTTGTGTTCATGGACATGAGCACATGTGTCCAACTGCTGACTGGGTAAAGGTGGCAGGCTTTTGTTTGTCAATAGCTTCAGCTCCAAAGTTGCAACATGCCGTCATTCTTGGCCATGACGTCCCGACCCTCCTTGATCTTGTACAGAAAATACCAAACCTTTGGTGGTATCCCAACTATCGAAACCTGACTGACCTGTTAAGAAGAATACCCTCCTGCATTTACGTACTTTGTTGAAGTAACCTGTTACTAACGAGGGATCGAGCAGGGGTCAGTTCTACACCGTCTCTAGATGCATGTTCCCGGAACAGGAAGTAAGGGTGTCTGCAGGGTTTCTCCCAGAGGGTTGTTTAGCCAAGGTGGTAAGCCACCCAGACTGTGACACAACCCCTGAATAATTTAGTGGTGAGTTAGTGGCCTTTGCTGCCTCTGCTCCTCTTCTCTTGTTTGATTTCCTGCTGAATTTCATTAATGTGTGTTCAGTTTAAAAGTCAGGGGAGGTGGTCTGTGTTTGAGGTAAAAGGGTCCAACACCACTGCAGGAAACACTGATTTCTAGAGGAGTCAGTTTCTGAAGAACAACATTAATAAGCCCGTCTCACTCCGCCTTGTCAGTGATTTTGGTGTCATTTACATTTATTTACTGCTTCTGCTCCTGCTCTGTGGAGGACTCACTGTTCTGGAAATCCATGCCCTCTGTTTCACCCTTAGCACATGTGTTGATACAGATAACACCAGGTGAGAGCTGATAGAGCTTCTTCAGTGTGCTTTTAAACAATGAACAATAAAAAGAAGGCAGGTCCGCCCAGCCTGGAAGATGTTCTGTCCTGCTGAGTAAAGGAACATTAAGAGAATCTGCTGAAGTTGATGATCTATATAGATTACACGGACATGGATGTGTCTAAATTAGCTAAATTTAAACTCTGATGTCTATTTGGCAAGTGCTGGTAATGCTCTCTGGGTTGGACTTTCTGGCACACTACCAAACTGGTCCAATTTGTACAGATAGGGAGGGACCACTTTGTATCTATAAGTATTTACATGTCTGAGCAGACAAAAACGGCATGCAGAGTTCCCCAAGGCTCCATTCTGGGACCTCCTCTGTTTAGCATCTACATGCTTCCATTGGCTCAGATTATAGAAAACAGCAAAACGTATTACCATAGTTATGCAGATGACACTCAAATTTACATGACCATGTCTTCAGGGGACTATGGTCCAGTACAAGTGCTGACTGAGTGCATTGAACAAATCAACAACTGGATGTGCCGCAATTCATTAATAACGTTAGCATGTTAGCATCCAGATAAAGACAAGTGTTTGTCTGTGAATGCTGCGAGTTATAGTGAAGCTGATTTGTGCACTTGTGTTTGAAACTGTCTCTATTAAGCCATGTTTAATGTGTGTTTAATGTGTGTTTTGAATCAACTAAACTTTCCAGTACTTCACAGAAACCCCACTCTGAATAGTGTTTTGGAGGTGTGTGTATAACGAACAAATATCAGTGACCCACCTGCATATCAACTGACCTCCCTACGACTCCCTGACTCACTGAGCATAATCTATAAAAAGCTTTGTGCCGTCAGTAACCTGATCCACCTCCCAGTGTTCCCACACAAACCATAAAATGTTGAGTACTCCTCTTTATGAGTGACATACATCTGTGATTTGTACAGTGTCAAGAAGATATCAGGCTTTCATTTTGCCAGTGCTCCACTTAAACCTGAAAGAAAAATCCCAGTTAGAAAATTCCTTTCATTGTTCTAGAAATAGAAGTTTGCAGAACCAGAGATAAAAACAGATTTGATGTTTTGGTCACACTTGATTTCGCGCTTTTTTTTTTTTTTCTTGCTTTATTTAACTGTATGATTTGCACCCTAATTATAAAGGTTCCAGAATTTCCCAAACAGCTGTTCACAAAGATCTATTTGCGATGCTTGGTGACTGCTGCGACGATTATCTCTGTGAATAAGTTACGTCTTGTGATCACCATGGACTTTTCTTCTTTTTGTAGAGGCTTATGTAAGCATGAAATCATGGAGTGCTTGTCTACTTATTGGACTGTTTCTATGGGGAGGGGGGGCCCTATCAGTATAAAGCTGTGCCAACTTTAGAGAAACACATACTCGAGACAAAGCTGCAGCGATGACGACCATCACACATCAACGGAACACAGGTAAACATCTGACTGAAGCAGCTCTGCACAGTGTCAGTTTGCATCAGTTATTTTCTTAATTGATATCAATGTACCTTGTTTTATATGGTTTTCACTTACATGGGTAGTTTGGTTTCACTGGCTTCTAGTAGGTTGTTTTTAAGGCTTTACATGGTCAGGCATCTGATATCTCTGTCATGCTTGTGAGCTATGAGCGAGCTGGACCCCTAAGGTCACCTGGAACAGGTCGCCAGGTTATTCCCCGGGTCTCCATGAATATGTGTGAAGGTGCCTTTAGTTTATATGCTCCACACCACTGGAACACTTTACCTGATGACATTAGGAGTGCCCAACATTATCATCTTTAAAGTTAAGTTGAAGACATTGCTTTTTAGCCACAAGTTTCAGTAGCCTGGTTTGACTAATTTAACTTATTTATTTTACTTTAATTTAATTGACTTTTTCTTATTTTATTCTATTATTATTTTTAATTTTATTTTACTCTATTTTATTTTCTAATAAATTTTTTTTTTTTTTTTACTTATTTTATATTGCTTTTTTTTTTTAAATTTTATTCTATTGTTTTTGTTATTTTATTTCACTGTTATTTCTTTGTGGGTTTTAACTCAGGTGTGCTTTTACTTTTATTAATTTTATCTTTTTTTGTTGGTTTTACTTGCATCATTTGTTATTGGTCTATTTATTTTATTTCATTGTGTTTTTAGTTTTATTTTAATTCATGTGTCATCCTCTCTCCTCTTTAAATGGTCTACTTTAATATTCTATATAATTTTAATAGTAATTAGTTCTGAGTCACGTCTTTCTATCTTTTATTGGTTTATTCTTCATCTCAACTAGTTTTACATGAGATTTTATTCTTAGTTTTAATAGATTTGATTCACTCTAATGGCCACTTTGTTTTGTCCCTGTGACTTCAACCTTGCAGCACATTGTTGCACAACATTGTGCTTCCACCTGGAATGAAATGTGCTGTATGATAAAGTTTTGCTTGCTGAAGTGTTTGTTAATCTTTATTCCAGTCTTCAAAATGTCAAAGTGCAGGAAGAACATCACCCACTTCACAGATGTGCACGGTTTGCCCTCCATTGAGAAGATCGTGAGGTCAGTGGAGGAGACCCCCGAGCCCATCAGCACCGTCATCACTGGAAACATCCCAGAATGGATCAATGGAAGCTTCCTCAGGAATGGGCCTGGGAAGTTTGAGATCGGAAACCAGAAGTGGGTTTAAGATCTTAAATTGTTGATACATCTGCCGCTGCGTCACAGAGCTGACTCCTCTCTCCTCCTCTCTGCTCTCATAAGGTTCAACCACTGGTTCGATGGCATGGCTCTGCTGCACCAGTTCAAACTATCCAACGGACAGGTGACGTACAAAAGCCGCTTCCTGTCCAGTGACAGTTACAAAGCCAACAAGGAGCATAACCGCATCACAGTGTCGGAGTTTGGCACCATCACCATGCCGGACCCCTGTAAGAACTTCTTCAAGCGCTTCCTGTCAAGATTTGAACTCCCAGGTGAGTTTTTTTGTCAGATCTTATGAACAGGAACAAGACTCTGTTCGGGCAGAAAATTGAGCCCCTTTTCCACTGCAAAAAACCCTCACTAACATCTGGGTTTTTAATGTAATGGAAAAGGTTACACCCGGGTCAAATGACTCTGCAGCAGTCATGGGTAATTATCAGCCCCGGCTCTGATCAGCACTGATGGAAACAACACCCTGGGGAGCGCGTTAATTTTAGCCCCTTTACTAGTGAGATGCTGAAGTTGACACGGCGTCCCAGAACATCAACAACCAACACACCCAGGGTACCTTGGACGTCATATGTGGACGTGCGAAGTCCATGACCAAACATCAATATGTGACGAGGTCACAGTGAGAACGTGGTGTTTCAGCAGGTTTACCCATGCTCTAAACACGTTAATTGTGGTGGAAAAGGGGCATTAGATGTAAATTAAATTCTTTACAGAGTTATTGTTGTGGTTGTCCTATGCTAACTTTTGCATCTTCTTTTTCCCCTCCAGAGGGCACAGATAACGCCAACGTGAGCTTTGTGACCTACAAAGGCGATTACTACGTCAGCACGGAAACCAATAACATGCACAAGGTGGACCCTGAGACACTGGAGACGACAGAAAAGGTAACATGACACAACACAACTAACACAACGTTGTGACTTTACAGCAGGCTCACAGGCTACTGTCGCTCCTCATTGTGTGATTAGCTGCTGGATAATGATCATAAAACAACGAGTTAATGAAACAGTTGATGTGTTTGTACCTGTAAGGTGGACTGGAGCAAATTCATCGCTGTGAACGGGGCGACTGCACACCCTCACACCGAGCCCGATGGAACAACTTACAACATGGGGAATTCATACACCCTTAAAGGTAATTTAGGAAACATCCAATCAGTTTATTCACACATCACCACATTCTGTATCACTGTACAATATATAAGTGCAGAACACCGCTCCCCACGTGTCTGATGACCTTCAGCAACAAACTACTTGTGTCTGTGTTGTCAGGAGCGAGCTACAACATCATCCGAGTGCCGCCGACCAAAAAAACAGCTGGGGAGACCCTGGAGGGAGCCACGGTGCTGTGCACTATTCCCTCGGTGGACAAGAGTAAACCATCCTACTACCACAGCTTTGGTGAGTTCACACAGTCAAATCAAAGTACTCACAGCTGTCACCCATGAGCCTCGACTATAGAGACATTTAAGAAGTATTTAACTGCAGGAGTCGTCTCATAAAACTCGGCTGGCTGTGCAGCAGGCTCTGTTCTAGACTGCTGTAAATGGGCAGTCAGATGTTGGTGGATGATGCAACGTTGCCTAATGCCATTTAAAATGGCACGTAGTTGCATATTTCTAAATCTAAGAAAGAAATGGTTGTCCTCTGTTCTCTGTGTGACAAGTGTCAGTCTAATGAAGCCACTCTAAAACACTGTTACATAATGTGTCCTAAGATTCAGAAGTACCAGCCCAGTCTCACTCTGAAGTCGTCCACTTCCAACGTTACACACTGATGAAAATCCTGCCCTTTCACGTTGGCATGACACGTAGCCTGTTGCCTTTGTTGTTGCACCATGTTTACCCCTGAAACAATGAGTTAATGCAGAGAAAGTCCGAGTAGGACAGGTGGGGGGAGGTGGATGAGTCCAACAACCACTGACTTTAATTTGAAAAGGCACAATCCATGTAAGTGACACACGTGATGGGGCTAAAAAATGAAGCCAACACGTAAGTGCCAAAAACTGGTTCCTCTAATGTCCACTTGAGTCTGGCTTCAAGAGCGAGCCTATCCCTACAGACCCCCGATGCACAGCTTTACAGCAGAAATAAACATGTTTACAGTCTTGACATGACAAAAGGTGACGCATCATAGAGGGTGAGGCCGCTTTGAGTGGCAGGTTGTTTGCAGATATTGTCCTCAGCTTCTCAGTGAGATCCATCCCTTATACGGTTATTTCTGGCTCCAAAACTCAAATTCCTCAAAACAGAAGTTCACAAACTAATGTTTGATGTCACAGGAGGGGAGGGGAGGCTGGTGGATGGGTCCAACAACCACAGACTTTCATCCAAGAGGCAAGTGTTCACTTCCTGTAAGACTGTAAGGTCAAACCAAACCACCTGAAGTTGACACGGCGTCCCAGAACGTCAACAACCAACACACCCAGGGCACCTTGGACGTCATATGTGGACGTGGAAAGTCCATGACCAAACGTGGACATGTGACGAGGTCGGAGTGAGAATGTGTTGCTACATTAATTAGTCATGCCGGGTTACCTTGAAATGCTGAAGAAAATGCGGTCTTTCTCGAATTCTTTGACATAAAATGGCAAACATAGATTTATTGATTGATTGGGGACCACGTTCTATTCTCTCTTCTAAATCAGACTTCAATACTGACACTTTAGGTGAAAATGTACGTCTGACCTCTCCACCACCTTCACCCGAAATCTGAACAGAAACTAATACAATCTTCTCAATCCATGACAGCGATGTCTGAGAACTACGTGGTGTTCATCGAGCAGCCCATCAAGATGGACCTGCTGAAGATAGTGACCGGTAAGCTGACGGGGAAAAGCATCAGTCAAAGCTTTTCCTGGGACCCCAAACTCAACACCATCTTCCACCTGATTCACAAGCAGACAGGAGAGGTGAGGCTCTCACAGGAAACACTGAGTTCTCTGAAACGCAGTCTGTTCACTGTGCTTGTACTGTCAATAAAATTCATTCATTCTTCTGTTTAATCCTGTGTTTCAGTTAAGCTCCATCAAGTATATCGCCAAGCCGCTGTCGACATTCCACCAGATCAACGCGTACGAGGAGGATGGCTTCCTGATCTTAGATATGTGTGCTTCAGACGACGGCCAGGCAATCGCCAACTACAACATCCAAAACCTGAGAAGGTCTGGAGAAGACCTCGATGAGGTGAGCAGGTTTAGTTAATGTCAATATCCGACGAGTTCTACACTCCAGGATTTGTCTAATTTAAGTCGAAAGTTTGGTTTGTTGAGACTGAAAAGATATTTTCCCATCAGGTGTATAACACCTTGTGTAGAATCTTCCCACGGCGTTTTGTTCTGCCTCTCAACGTGGACGTGGCAACACCCTACAACCAGAACCTGAACCGGCCCAGCAGCACAGCCACTGCTGTGAGAATTGACAACACCAAGGTAGGCAGCCAACATGCTCTACAGGTGCGTCATCGTGCTCTCTGACTCCAGACTGTCCAGTTTCAGCCCAACAGCAGAGCACTCCCTCCTCACCACCTTGCAGTCTGGTTGCCTCACCAGCCTTTGTGCGTCCTGTAACAGCCACCAGAGGGCAGCAAACTAAAGTCTCTGAAACTCAAAGTTTTCAGGGGGACACCTCAAAAAACCAACAGATGAGAAACCTTTTCTTCTTGAGCCTTTGATTTTATCTTAATGACTTACTTGTTGAGGATGGATACCTTTAACTGAATTTTACAACAGTTCATTTTGGAAATGTGTAATTAGTGTGTGTGTCATTAACCATGTTGCTGTTTTTCTCTGTCCAGGTCTTCTGTACCCACGAGGACCTCCACGGAGAGGACCTTCATCAGTATGGAGGTTTGGAGTTCCCTCAGATCAACTATGGCAAATACAACACCCGCCCCTACCGCTACTTCTACGGCTGCGGCTTCAGACATCTTGTAGGAGACACACTGATCAAGATGGACCTCCAGGAGAAACACATGAAGGTACGTTTGGTATCTGTCTCTCAAAGATGTTTCCAACATTGTAGCTACTAAAATAGCATCCAGTCTTTATTACAAGTCAAACAAAAATCATTCTCAGCTGAAAAGTTACACGTGATCGCAGTACATTTATATGATCAATTACATTCCTTAATATCTAGAGAATGTTAAACTATGATTGTGAGAACTTGAACTGTGCGACTCCAGAGTAACTCCTGCATTTTCTCACAGGTGTGGGAACAACCTGGTCTTTATCCCTCTGAACCAGTCTTCGTACCCTCCCCTAACGCCACAGAGGAGGATGATGGTGTCATCATGTCTGTGGTCATCACACCCAATAAGGTCAGTTAAAGATTTTGGAAAAGGGACCGTGCCTCAGTTTTTCATTTTGTAATGGTAACATTAAACTTTAAGTCTTGTTTTAAATACACTCATAGTAAAGGTCACAATACCTTCAGAGATACAGTTTATGAATTTGTTACCGTAAGTTCGATCGTGCTCTCCCTGTCTTAGACTCTCCCTGTAGGCGCATGGAAGGGCAGGAAGGTGTGTTCTCTCACCTTAGGCTTTCTGTGTATCAGACGCGGACATCCACTGACAAAATGGCAGTACTTGACTAGTTTGGTTGTTGCGTGCTGCAACTGCTGCTGCCCAGTGTGAAACATTTTGCTGCTAAAAGTGCCTCTGTGTGTCGCTAAATGACACAGCTCTGGATTTGGAGGCACTATGACAAAATCAACAAGTGTATGTTTAAGAATACCAAAGCACATTTTGGTGCTCAAATACATTCAGGGTTCCTGCACATTTTCATGGATAAAGAATCAAAACTTTTCTTATGACTTTTCAAGGACCCACAATTTGTTTTTCTTGCCCCACTTGTCTGGGGCTTCTCAAACATGTCAGGTGTGTTGAAACATTTTCAGCTCGCTGGCATACATGAAGGAAGAGACGGATAATGGGGAGAATGACGAAACGTACGCAATGGTAAACAGAACGTTGTCACACAATGATGATTGATTAAAGTCACGTTTTGTCGTCGGCTACAGAAAATAATTTACCGTTACATTATGTTGAAGGTACTCATGAAAGATTACTTTAGCTATTTTATTACACACAGCAAAATTCCATCAAAACTTTTAATGACTTCTATTGATTCCATGACTTTTCCAGGTTTTCCATGACCTTGGAAACCCAGTTTATCAAGTCTTATGTAAAATGTTAATTGAAGCGTCTGATGTCTGTCTCTGGAAAGCTTTAAACACACTGTTTCTCATTGTTTGTGTCTTCACTCTCTTCAGGACAAGAGCACGTTCCTCCTGGTTTTAGACGCCAAAACGTTTGAGGAGCTGGGCAGGGCTGCGGTGCCGGTCAACATGCCCTACGGCTTCCACGGGACATTCAACGCCACGACATAGACTTGTGAACATGAACACACCTGTGACCTCACATGCACAGATAGATGGTGGAAGTTGTAAACTATGTAAATATTGTTTTAAATGTTTTGGATGTGGATTTTTGAAATCGTGGATTTAGAGGTCACTGCCCAGACGTGAATGTACAGTTATTTTGGACATCTTAGGAAAAATTTAAAAGATGTTTTGTATGAAAGTTTTTTCTTTTTATACTTGAAACGTTTCAATACAAATAGAGATAAGGGCTGAACTGGATTGGAAATGATGAGCACTGCTACTGTGGGAATTCTGTTCGACCTCAAATCAACAGATTAATTTTTGATGGAATTTTCTGCTGTATGAGTTAATAAAATGTTCATTTGTAAATAAATGCTGGAACACTATGAATAAATAAAAAAACTACTTAAACATCCAGTTTATGGTGCGTTAATTTCCTCCTTGTTGTAATAATTTGCTCACTAACTGCAGATATACCTTCTACCAGTTTGAAATATTGTAGGCAGGTGTTGCTGTGATGCTTTGCATGGTAGCTTCAGTCTGTGGAGATAGAGCTCATTACATTGTCTCATTAGTGTTTAGTTTTGTAAATATTTAATCAGTGACTTAAATGTAGTAATTGTTAATGTAGAGTCAGGAAGCTGTGGTAACTCAATGTGACACTTGCAACCTCTGCTGGCTGGCTGATTTGGTCTTAACACTGCATAGATCCTATTTAAAAACACAAGACACTGAATAAATAGACATTGGAAACAGTCATGGAAATGTGACAAAGCTTTTCTCTGAGCTTTCTCTGAGCTTTTAATCATGAGACTTAATACATTTCTCTTCTTTAAATTTCCCTTTTGATTATTATCTGGGGAGTGTGTGAGTGCTGGAGAAGAAGGCACTCCCTAAATTCCTTTTTGTGTTCACTATCAACAATGTACGGAGGCGTATTGCATTCACTTGACAAATAAAAAAAGCCCTGCTTTTCTGAGTAATTTTTTACCTGTTTTTCGTGATAATTTTTCTGTTTGTTTTTCAGGGTATTTTTTTCTGTTTTAGCAGACAAATGTGTATGGGCATGATTTCAGTTGTCAGCTACAACCTGTTCCTAACCTGTCACATTGAGCAATAGGCCTACACTAGAAGGAAGCAGTCGAAAACATAGTTAGATTATCATACCCTGTGTGTAACAAATTATGTGCCTGATCCCGTAGTTAAAATTGTCTAGGAGCAGGAGCACATGCAAAATACATCCATGAGCAGGAGTCACCATGGATGCAGGGGTCACTTGCAGGTGCCAGATGGGGGCTTCTCGCGAGATTTTGAAGTATCTCGTCTCCTCGTTCAGGAAAAGAAATACCACGAAAAACAGAAAAAATACCACGAAAAAGTGAAGAAAAAAAAAATAGCATGAAAAACAGGGAAAAAATACTCAGAAAAATAGAAAAAATTACACCAAAAAACAGAAAAATAAATAAATTACTCTGAAAAACAGAAAAAATCACTCTGATGTGTTGATTCAAATTTATTCTCGATAACATTTTTTTCTTTTTTGTGATCACACCAAAAGCCAGCCAGAAACACGTGCTTTGGGGATTTTGGAAGTTTCAGTTGAGAGAGATCAGTTAAAATAAAAACAGAAGGGGACAGGGGGATAGGAATGGACATTAACGAGGACAGTACTCCCTGCACCATTTTCCAAAAATTAGCAACACCTGGGCATTCCCAAATCATGTGGAAAAAGGTACCTGCTGTGCCTGTAAAACATAGTGTACAGTTCGGATTATCTTTAAGTTTCATACTGTAAAGTTTATGAGGAGTCATATATGTACGGTGAATGAAATTTAGATGGATCTGTTGGTGGTCAGGATTTCTGGATGACTGTTTAACTGTATCCCAGACACCATTCCAGCTGAAGTCGGGATCCAGGTCAGGGATATCTGCCCGCCAGGACGCATTAACTGGCAAAGTAACATATGATTTTTCTAGGAAATATCGATACAGTTTAGATACAATTTTTCTTGATTCCCGGGCCTGACGCAGAAGCTTGATCAAAGAGTGCTCCTCCAGTGGACCTTGCCAAGGTGCGCCATATGTTTTCATGGCTGTTCTCAGCTGCCAGTAGAAATAAAAAGTGGAATGTTGTAAATTAAACTGGAATGTGAGTTCTTCAAAGGAGTATAGGACCTGTCCCCAAAAATGTCACCAAGGGAATGAATCCCCTTATCGTACCACTGGCGACATTGACCAAACTTAATTTGGGATTTACCAATCAACAAACGATCATTGTAAATTATTCTCTATAACATTTATGAATATAACATTTATAAATTCATTTTATAGTTGAAGTAATGCCAGAGTGTCTGTTAGTATAATCAATATATGAGCTGCAGAAGGAACACATGGAATAAATAAATAATAAATAAATAAATAAATAAAGCTTTTCACAAAAGGAAATCATTTCTCAGATCACTTACTGAGCTCGTGTGAATCATTTTCAATCAACATGATGAAACCATGTGAAGAACTACATGTTCATGTGATTGTTAGCATGCTCACCTGGGGACATTTAGCATGTTAGCATTCACCGTTAGCATGTGCAGGTGAGCCTTACTTTGTGGTTATTAGGTTTTCAGGCTGGGTATCACCTCTGATTTCCTGAATCCATTTAAATTCGATTCACAAGGTCCCGATTCGATAAGATTTTCCAATTTGATTTTTTCAGTTACAGCACTGATTTTTGCTGAATGTTCAGAGATTCTCAGAGAACTAATACTGTAAATTTTACAATGGCTTATTTAAAAAAGAAGAAATTCAGCGCAGGACTAAAAATGAAGCAACAGTAATGTAAAAAGAGCAAAGTCACGACGATGTTCACTCACCATGAGCTCAAACTGACAAACTGACCCGCGAAATATAACTGCAAAATTCCGTGACTCTTCCTGGTCTTCCAGACTGTGGGAATTCAGAGTCTCTTAAAATGACATAACTCATTCATCAGTCATGATCATCCCCGCCTGATAGTGGATATAATGGTGCCACCTGAATTTACGAGCAGCCTTGAATGCAGCATTTGCCTTTGCAACATGCGCGCGTGCCCTCGACCGTTATTTCAAATGTTACAGTGACCGCGTGACGTCACATTTAAGCGGCGAAATAACCGACTCTTCCACTCAGAGCTCGTAAGTAACAGTAACTTTAATTGTTAAATGTTAATTAATTAACCAATTAATCAATTAATCAACCAATTAATTAATTAACAATAAGTTAGTTACACATAAAAGCCTCAAAAATCAGTCATGGCTGTATGCCGTTAACTGCTAACGTAAATGAGCGTTAGCTAACTGAGTATTAGCATGTAGGTTAGCAGCCAACCTCTGGTGCTAGCTAAACATTTAGCTTTATGTTAGCTAGTTAGATAAGTTAAGCCTGTTAGTGCTGAGTTGACGAATTAAAGGGAATAAATTTTGTCTGACAACATTAATGTTATATACAGTTAGCCATGTGTAGCATAGCTAGCTAGCTAACATTATCAACATGAAGGTGTTGTTTTAACACCCGGAAAATATATATTTATACTAGATATCGTGGTGGTTTTATGGTTTTACTTGCTATCGTAGACATGAATATTATAACATCGGTTTGTCATAAAAGCATATTTTAACATCTGCCTTAAGCAGACCATGAAGATTAAGGAAACTATACAAGAAAACATGATGACAGTTTTTACACAGGCCAATGTTAGCACACACTAGCACCCTGTGATGCTACTGACAGACAAACAGACCTTTGTGATTAAACAAAATAACCTGCAATTCAAATGTCTAACGTTTGATTTCACGTTTGCAGCATCTTTACATCACAACGTAAGAAGCAACAACAATGGAAGGAGAATCCAGTCTGCTAACACCTGACAAGACAGTAATGAACATCAACAGGGTCCCTAAACAGACGACACCCCAAGAGGTGAGATAAACTTTCCTGAGGAAAAGTCTCTTAAATCTATTGCAAAAAAACTATACCTGAGGTTATCTTGAGTTAATGAGAGTTCAGAAGATACAACATACTGACAGATACTGAGAAGGAAATACATACATACATGGAATTATCGTAGAAATACAAAGACATATAACGTTTCTTAGAGGATGTTCCTACTATAAAGATACAGATTAAAATAATTGTCAACCTTGATGAAGACGAGGAAAATAGATAAATGAACAAAATAAAATAGACTGAGGCAGATTTATATATACATACATAAGAATTGTGAAAGGAATGTTAAAAAATTAAAGCACCAGGCATACAACACTTAACAACATCAAGATCCAAATCAAGAATCATAATTCAAAACAAGAATTGAAAGAAGACACTTATTTGTCTTGCAGTCATGTAAGAGTTCATTTTTTTTAGTGACCAGGAAAACAACTTAAAGTCATTTATAAACCAGTTAAAGGAGGGCGCACCATTCCTCCACCTGCCATCCAATTATTTTTTTTATGTCAGACCAGAATCTTTGAAACGTGGCAAAAAAAAAAGTAAAACATGTGCTCTAAGGTTAAGAAACCTCACTGCGGACAATGCGATCATACCTTAAGGCTTTTATTTTCAGTTTCATCATATTACTTCTTAAATCAGTCGCTCAGTGGGCTATCAATAATCAAGAAATCTTTTTACAGACTTTTTTTGCACATGTTCAAGGCTCAGCACACAGATGAGGAGGTAACAGAAAAATACTGTCGTCTATTTAAAGATAGTGTTGCTGCTAAAAGGGCCCTACTTTATTCTCTGTAAGCTTATTTGTACAATATGAGTGCTTAACTAAACAAGATACATACGTTGTTTTGGTGCCATGTGAAGTAGGGGTGAGTTCATGTACAAAAATTTCTAAACGTTTAGAGTGGGTAATATTTTTCGTGTAAACGTGTACACGGGTTTCACCGCTGGGTGGTGCTATTGCATTATACTAGTGAAGCCCCAGTTATCCGAATATAAACGAATGGGCCATTTAACCAGCAGTTACAGGCCGCCATCCTAAAATATCGCCATTGTGACGGTCCGCCATCCGGAATTCTGGCCCCTGAGTCTACGGCCTGTAGAAGCCGTATTTCCCATGCATGTCAGCGATTTTCACCGGGGACGCAAGCAAGTAATTCAGGCTGACATGACCTGTTTTTCAGTGAACTCCTCTTGTAATTTTATTAAAAGGCATGGCATATAGGTCCACAGTAACTTATTATTATTATTATTATTATTATTATTGGGTCTTATAAGAGTGGGCTACAATGAATACCAAATCACAGCATCCGCAGAGAGAGGACATGGAATTGTGTGCGCTTTTACACACGCGGGTCTAGGCGATCACGGATATTTGATGTGGCAAAGATGTAGCCAGGTTGTATTACCTGTTTTTAAGCGGCACTGAGATACGTGGCTCATCTGTCCGTCTGTAGCACGAGTCATGTGCGCCACTTCACCACTGACCCGTGTGTAAAAGCACAAACAATTCCGTGTCCTTTCACCGCAGATGCTGTGATTTGATGGCCCGGTACTCATTGTAGCCCACTGGCGAACGACCCCCTTAACGAACGCGCTGTTTTAATAGAACAGAGCACGTAGGCTACTGATAGTAGCCACTACTACTACTGATAATTAGTATCACCCCCTCCCCCCTAAAAAAAACAACACGTTTTTCGTGTACAAATTTTTCATGCAAGTGAAAAGTGGACTCACCCCTAATGTGAAGTGACACTACATTAATTTGAGGTGGTCCCCCAGAAGTCTAGGGCCGGCCCTGTATGCCAGAGTCCCTCTAATTAAGTATATAATGATAAGAGTCGTTCAAGATTTGTACAGCTTTTGCATCACTGAGATTTTCACTTGTTTCAAATACACTGGACAGATAGATCCATTTTTCAATGTGTAAATAATGATTTATTGCAACTGATCTTCTTCCCATTGCAACAGATGGAGCCTCCACCTGCAGGTGGAGATGTATCGCCATCAAAAAAGAGAAAGACTCCCTCTAAAGCATCCACTTTGGAGCCAGCTGATTCAATTGAGGCCACGACTGTAGGTGTGTGCAGTGTCACAGTGCACTGGCAGTCACACAAAATGCTGTTGGATTGGAAAATTACATTTCAGCCCACAAATAAATACAGTACGATAAGGCTGTGTATTTATGTCAGAGCAAAAAGCATCAGCAAACACACTGTGCTGTCACACTGCTGCAACATGAGCTCACAGAAAGTGTGTGTGATTGAAGTGACCCATCAAATAACTTTCTTGTGAGAGGTGTGGAAGAGAAACAGGAGATGTGACAAATGTCTTGAATTTGATTGTTGTGTAAACAAGTTCTGTGAAGTGAATCGTGTGATTCAAAACTGTAGCTGATATCTGATCACTGCCTGTGCTCCACCCTGGTTTCAGACCAGTGAATGCCTCCAAATCATATTTTCAGTCACATGAAAAGAATAAACGAAGAACACCCATAATTCAGTTTGATTGTCAAGGTCAGATAGTTTTTGCCACTGAGTGAATTTGCAGCATTTGACCTTGTTGTTTTGTTCTGTCACAGGTGCAATCAGAGAGTTCAGCGTGCTGTTCTCAGAATTTTCTGAAGTGTTAAGGTCGGTCATATTTCATCTGCTTGATT
This sequence comes from Epinephelus awoara, assembly GCA_035609425.1. Taxonomy (NCBI): domain Eukaryota; kingdom Metazoa; phylum Chordata; class Actinopteri; order Perciformes; family Serranidae; genus Epinephelus; species Epinephelus awoara. Next base: position 42,556,592 of record CM069297.1, read on the forward strand.
AGATTTTACAAAGTGGTGACATACATGTGCTTAAAACCTTGAGAAAATGTGCTCAAAGAATGAAAGGGTTAGGATCTTTCCATCTGAAAATGATGATGATGATGATTTTAAAGTTTAGTAAATCAGTTTTTCTCCTGAACAAGAAAAAGGTGCGGTGACTACTGGACACGTTTTTGATGGATACACATGAAACTTAGGTCCTGTCTACATGTGTACAGATATTTTTTAGGGTCATATTCTTCTTCGTTTTGGCCTCTTACCTACACCACAGAATAAATAAAGATGGATGATGACAGCTCCCCAAAAGTGAAGCCGAAACATCTATATCGCCCGCTGGTGGCTGGCTGCAGTATAGGTCATAAAGGTAGCCCTCTCCATAGCCTTCTTTAGATAGGAATTGTGCAAATGTGCAGGAAAGCCCAACCAGTCTTTTTTCAGCATTGGCAGTATAAAAACAAAATCGGGGAGTGCAGCGAAATGCCAGTATGCCAATATGTCAGTAAATACTCTACTGACATATTTTTATGTCGTAAAACAAAATGTGAAAGTCTCTTTATGTGTTAACTACAGACCTCATTTCACACATCTTTACAAAACACACTGGAGTCCCTTTGGAGTCATTTTCGCTCTATAGAGTGGATAGAGAGATTTTGTAAAAAATTAAAGTTGTGTGGACAGAATAATTTCTCAAAACATTGGGAACAAATATCTGTACACGTGTAGACATTATTAAGACATTGGAGGTCTCAGAAGATGAATCGCAATGACTCTGGTGATCCTCTGACTTCAGTACACAAACAGCTAATTTTTTCTTCTGTCGTCTTACAGAATTCCACTAAAACTAATAATCACAAAGTAAAGCTCACCTGCTCATAATAACAACATATGCTAACATGCTAACAATCATGTATATATACAGTTCTTTCACATGGTTTCATCGTGTTGATTGATGCCGCTGATGCTTGCTTCTTCACTCATATTGTCATCGTCACACTTCTTTAATGTCAGTATTTATGGCTCGTTGCAGTGAGAGAGCAGCAGATGATGCCGCCAAGATGAAGGAGCTGGACTGCATGTTGACAGAAGCTAAAAACTTGGAGGCCCACCTGACGGAGAAGAAGAAGCTCCTGAAGCAAACACTGGATCAGATTTCTGGTAAACTGTAGGGTGGAGTCAGCTGTTCCCTGTGCTAAGAAGCAGACCTGTTTATTTATCTGAAAACAGTCGGATGTGTAAGTACGTGTACTTGTCTTTATTCAGAGTGTCTTTAAAAATGTAAATTTTTATTACATCTTAAGTTTGTCGATTGATCAGATTCAGCTAGTATCTCCTCACCTCCTGTGTTTTATGGTGTTCATTATTGCAGCCTTGTAACAATCTTTGTGTGTGTTTGCTTGTTGCAGCACAGCAGTTTACTTATTTATACTTAATCAAAGAGTCACTGAAACAACTTCACAGTGTGACAGCTGGCCCAGTTTCCTCTATTACTTCTGCATGTATACAGTTCAAGATCTATTTTAAGACTTTCAAATTTTTAGGTTTGTTTAATTTGGCAAATGTCATATTAAAATGTTTGTAGTTAAAACTCCTGGGATTAACGGCATGATCATTTTCAATGAGTCATTCATGCAAAATTGTAATTTGAATGTGTCGGTGAAGATAATATAATAATCTTTATTTATGCTAGTGCTTTATGTGTCAATAATTGACAAGTCATGAAAATAACAACTTTTAAAAGAGCTGATAAAACACTTTGGTTTATAAAAACTGAGGAAATAAAGACGGTTTAAATAAACTTAAAACTCAAGTAAAATCAGGAAAGGCTCTCTGATAAAATATGTTTTAAGAAGGGATTTAAAAGCGATCACTGACTCGACCGACCTGATTTCCTCGGGCAGATTGTTCCAGAGCCTTGGAGCCCTGACCTCTGGAACAGACAAAAGACCTCTGCTGCCCGAGGACCTCAAAGTACGTCCTGGCGCCCACGGTACAAAGAGGTCGGAGCTATATCTGTTACAGAGACCATGAAAAGCCTTAAAAGTAATCAGTGAAATCTTAACATCTATTCTAAAACAAACTGGGAGCCAGTAAAGAGGCGGAAACTGGAGTGATGTCATCACGCCTCTGGCAGCTGGATTCTGAACAGTTTTTGATTCAGGCAAGAAAACACCATACACCGTTCTGCCTTCTTTATTATATTCATTCTTCCAAACTCTGAGTACATCGTCTTGATTACCTGTAAATGATCTCTTTCTGGTTCATGTTGCTGCTTCATCGTTTCATTTCACACTGAAATAATCCACTTTGCTGCCACAGGGCCGCAGCAGTAATCTGCAGTTAAACCCACCACTTCAGCAGCTTCATCCCATATCCACTTTACTCACAGCAGAGTTCTAATCTCACTTTGTATAATCCCATTGATTTAATATGCTCAGGTTGTGGCAACTTGAAGGAGACACGCCGCGTCCATGACAGTCAGATCGTTTTATTCTCATTAAAAGACATTACTCATGTGCGACAAACATCTTAATCCACATCTGGGATCTATCACTTTTAGAGCTGCTCAGAGCTGGATTTACAGGCTTGGACTGGCAGCTGGAGAGGTGCCAGTTTACCTCCTTGGTGCTGCTGAGGTGCTCTTGAGTAAGTCACCAGACCTCACCTGCTTGAGGCGCCTGTCCAAGGCAGCACCCTCACTCTGACAGCTCCCCATTTAATGCATGTACAAGTCCTGTTTGTGCATGTGTGTATTTAGGGCCTGTGTGTATAACAGAGCAGGAAAAAAAAGGAACTTCCCCTTTGGGTTTGATAAAGTTTATTTTCTTCTTCTTCTTAAAAGGTAGGCTATGACAAACTAATATTTGCTCACTTTCTTGTTTTAATGTGACATTTTTAATTAATAATAAACACGTTTAAAGCCTCCCTCCAGTCACTTTTACTTCCTGTTTAACAGTTTACGTTCTTAAACAATAACCAAGCCAAACCTAACACTTAGCCTAACACAGCCCTAACTAATCCCGATTAGCATATTCTTTAACCTCAGCTAAATATGTTCATCTTTTTAAGCTCTAACATTTCTGTTTGACCCATTTAATGTATTCAATACATCTTGGACTTCAATATTTTTTTAATTCAATTAAATGTGTTCAATGAAATTTGGTGGGAGAGAATTTATACACAGTAAAATGTGTTGACTCAGCAGACGACATGAAATAAGACAAGTTTATGTACAGGAGTAAAGGTCCATCCATCCATCCATTTTCAACTGCTTATCCGAAGTCGGGTCACGGGATCAGCAGGCGGAGCAAAGCATCCCAGACGTCCCTCTCCCCGGCAACACTTCCCAGCTCCTCCTGGAGGACCCCAAGGTGTTCCCAGGCCAGATGAGATATATAATCCCTCCAGTGTGTTCTGGAGGGATACATGCACACATGCCCGAAACATCTTCAACAGGAGGCGCCCAGGAGGATCCTGATCAGACATCTGAACCACCTCAACATGAAGGAGCAGCGGCTCTACTCCGAGCTCCCTCCAGATGTCTGACTCCTCCCTCTATCTCTAAGGCTGAGCCCAGACACCCCACAGAGGAAACTCATTTCAGCCGCTTGTATCTGCGATCTCATTCTTTCAGTCACTACCCAAAGCTCATGACCATGGGTGAGGGTTGGGACGCAGATGGACCAGGACCAGTGTAACTGCAGAGCGACACAAACACACCACCACACAGGTACATGATGGGAACATCTTCAGGTTGACATGTTGTGACCAGTCATATGTCTCACTGTCAGGTGAACAATAGTCTGACACATACAGAATCAGACAGAGCAATTAGACTGCATTAACTGGGGATCATTGGACTTCAGTGAGTCACCAGATTATATCAGAGTAACGTGATCCTTTAAAACAAACACACACTGTGTCTGACAGAAAGAGCCCTCTGAAGTTGCGTCCGACCTCTCAGTCCTGGTGTCAGACCTCACTGTTGACTGTAAAAGTCAATTCTTTGCATTCATTTCATTCCTGATCCAGACACTCTGTTAAGAACTGTTTCACCTTGTAGACGTCAAAACTGTTTTAAATACAGAATTATGGAATTTAAACAAGTTTATAAAGATGTGATTTATTATGATTAACTATTAGAATTCAGCGATTATTCCTGATTTTAAAAACTAATTGTTTGACAGCCCCAATATATATAAATATTTGTCTCCTGCCTCCAGCCATTGAGATAGATTTGTTTTAATTTTCTTGAGGTGCTCAAGCACTTGCTCCCAAAAATGTCTGTGCACAGGACTACAAGTACGGGAATAAGTCCAGTCAGTTTAACGCAAAAATGTGCCCAACCCAGGAGGAATTGCATTAGTAATGTTTATAGTTTTTATTGGTTCTAACCCTCCTGCATCATATATTCAAAGTTTACCTTCATGGATTTAATGGGACATTGTTTTTTCAGGGTCAAAAGCAAATCACCATTTTACAGTTATGTGATCTGGGTGAAATGATAGATATTAATATTGGAGGGTCTCTGTACATATTTCCGACATATTTGGTATCTCTCCGAAGTTTTTGGGGTCAATCTTGTCAATAAAACACTTTATAAGAGAAAATTCTGATGTGTTATACCTGCATTTAAAGGACTACTGCCTCTGTGCACTTTCACATAGATTGACCACATCAGTGAGTAGAAAAACGTGGGACAGACAGAATGACTGACATCTGATTATGTACAGCATACCATACCATGACTTAGTCATACCAAATATTAGAAAAACAACCCCAACACTGGTCCACAGGGGGAGCCACAGCGATCGGTCGCATTTTAGCCATTTTGAAGCATTTTTCTGTTGTTATAGCGCCACCCAGTTGCCAATTAGAGTTAAATTTCTCCAGTCACCTTGAGGTGTCCTGTTCTACATATCTACCAAGTTTAGTAAAAATCCATATGGCGGTTAGGCCTAGATAAGAAATGAGCTCTCTAGCGCCCCCATTTTGTTTGATGGGGTCAATAATGGAGGGGTCCCCTCAGATTATGTGTGGTCATATGCCTACAAAGTTGCGTGGTGATGGGTGAAACCCTTGAGATGTTATACACCTTTATGTGATGAGCCACGCCCTCCGCAATATTCATTGCCTTATAGAAGCTCAGTTTTAGTAAGTTTTCCAACTTTTGCCAAGAGGGAACTTTAGATATTGGTCCCTAGATTATGTTCACCCAGTTTCATGCAGATCGCTCAAACTTCCTAGGAAGAGATCCATTTGAAGTGTTTTTCAAAAAATTCAAAATGGTGGAAAATCTATATAAGCGGAAGCTATGAGTTCTTGAGGCAAATGTGTTCCTCATGAGGAGAGGCATCTCTGTGCAAAGTTTCATGTCTCTACCACATACGCCCCGTATGTAGAGAATGATATGCCCATTCAAAGTTTGACATTTCAATGGGTTGCTATAGCGCCCCCCTTTGGCCAATTGATGTAATATTGCTTCACTGGCATCCTCCCATGACGATCATGTTTCATGGGCCCAGGTCAGAACTCTCACTGGTACCACCCAAAGTGGCAAATTCTAGTTTGCTATAATGAAAAACTCTTTATCTGTAGATGATATTTCAACATAATAAACCTCCCACGTGGCAGCTTTCACTGACAAACACATTTGTATGTGCAGAAAACTGAATGATAACATGCTTTATAACCTCATTTTACTGACTTAAGATTTAAATAAAAAAGGTCTTTTTGGGGTAGGGTACCTCCTAACTGCACATATACATTCAGGACAGGTCGTATCTGATGGTTATATGTGGAAAAGTATCCTAAAAATTAAATATTCAGACAGATTACATTAAAACATCATGTTCTTTGACACAGTGGCCTCACATTTGGAGCCCTGAATGCACCTTGATCCTCTAAATGTATAATGGTTTACTTTTAATGTGTTCTTTGGACGTCCCAAGAGATCACTAAAAGACCTTGAATGATTTCTACTACAGTTTTCCTTGTGTCAAACCACAGGTTGACTGGACTTAATGTTATTATAGGCTACAGAACATTGGAAGAATAAGTGATGAGTAGGTTTGAGGAGTGTCGTCCTTTCCCACATTCCCATGGTGTGTGAACGCGTCATGAGGAGCATCACGGCCGGTAGAAGGAGCTCTTCAGTCTTACCTAATCCACCAAGCAAACATACACAAACATGGCGATATCACAAGCGGGCAAGATGCAGTCTCGGTGCTCCTTATATTTATTATTCCTCTCGGTTGCAGGGATCAGCTCCTCCACCCTGCACCTCCACCCGGAGCGGCGCCACATGCTGCCGCAGAACACAGGCTTCTTCACGATAGAGGCAAACGAGGGTTTCCCAGCCGGAGATGGAGGAGGCGCCGCGGCTCCAGCGCTGCCTCTGGCCGCTCGGAGAGCCGCTGAAGGCGGGTTGGGCTCCGGCGCCCATCCGCCGCATCGAAGCCGCCGGAGCCCTGCTGAATCGACCATGCCAAAGGTGTACGGGAAGGTAATGTAACGCACCCCGGCCGTAGTAACGTTACTCTGCTACATCTGCATACTGAGCATCACCCCTCGCTGTCCTTAGCTGGCGAGGATGTGTTGCAGAAATTACGCAAGCCCCAGTGTTGTTTTCTGAGTCCCATCATCTCCTGCACCTTATGTTGGAGTAGCCTCACTGTTGCATGAGAGACAAGGACGCAAAGTGTCCTGTTTAACCTCAGAGCTACAAAGCGTCAAGGATTCACCTCGATGCTTCACAACCTCACAGCTTTCTAAATGTGTGACATTATAATGAACTCACAAACCTGCTTCACCTTCTGTGTGTTAGTCCAACCTGCCTGCAGCTCCTGGACTCTCACATACAGACATTACAGTATGAAGTGAGAGCTATGAAGCGTCCACGCAGATTAAATGTGATGCCGAAGTCACCAGAAAACCCCCACGGTTCTGAAGAGGTATTTGTGTCGGTGCTTGTAGTCGCGTCTGCCCGCAGATAAACAAGGAAACCAAATAATGTGGTTTTGTTATAGAGGTTCTGAACAGCAGATAAGTCAGGCAGGAGACTGGTGCTAATGTTGAGAGACAAATTGTTCGAGCTGTTGTTGTCTTTAACCAGCTGTCTGCTGAGGATGTGTGCTGATACTGAATACAAAAGTTAGTGTGAGGATAGTTTCTCAGAGGAGGACCCTGCAGACATGAAGTAGCCAGACTGTTCAGCCAGACTTCAGTCAAAATATTTATAATTTAGTCCTCCCTGTCATCTGTCAGATACTGGAAGCTACACACCTGGGTGACAGTGACAAGCAAGTAAAAATAAAAGTGAAGTAAAATTTGTGGCTGCTGCTGTCATATTTGGACACAAAGAGAGCTGCTCTAAAATACCTCCTTTATAATTTCCAGTTGAACCCTTTCAGTAGTGTGCTAATCATTCAGCTCTAGCTCCCACTTCTCTTTATATCCAAGGTGTTTTGCGACTCGTGTCATCGTCAACATTTGTGTATCTGTGGGATGATTTTTGTCTTTTCTTCCATATCTATTGAAAAAGGTCTATGGGGATAGGTTGATGATTCCTGATGTGACATTACATAATCCCTCAGTTGTAAATATCTGATTTTGAAATTTCTCCTTCAAACATTTGGTCTGTTGTAATCAGGCCTGTCTCTGCCCACTCCATAAACCCAGCGTCTAATTTACTCTGCAGGAAATCCACATTATTAAACACAACAACATAGTGACATCTGTTGTTGTCAAATAAAAAATGGATTTGCAGTAAATTATATCAAAGCTGGGTGTAATAAATCAGACTCCCACGGTCATGGAAAACCTGGAAAGTCGTGGAATTTTGTTGTTTGTAATGAAAGTAGTTGTTACAGTAGTCCTCCAGGGATAATCTTCCACGCAGTGGTGTGAGGTAGTTACGATGGGCTGTTATTGCGCCCCTTCCACTGTCACTCTTTGCCGCAGCGAGTCAAACCATGCCACGCAGATTTGCGTATCCATTATCGGTTTAGATGCGTCATGTCACGGCGAGCCACGGCAAACACGGACCTTCTCCAGAGTAGGTCCAAAAGCTGGGCTGCCCACCCTCAAGCTGGTAGCAGCGACATCTCGCCAACTGCAGCCAACCCCGCCTCTCCTCCTCAAACAAGCTTGTGTGTTGCAAGACTCCACTCTCCTCTGTGAGGGGCACTCGTACCAGGTTTTGTTCCTAAACTAGCTGCTGTGTATCATCTCGCCTCATCACATGATCAAAAAGAGACTCGACGCTGGACGACAGCAACATACGTATTACCCAGCATTCATGATTATATATGTGCATGTGATAAAAATACCAAAGAAAATAATCATATATGTATCAGAAAATATAATGTTAATTAAATAGTTTTTATAGTTCATGTAGAATAAGATTATCATTTTGTTATTGGCTGCTACTGACCATGATGATGATGAAGAAGATGGCATTTGCCTTTTCAGTGATGTAAAGCAAATGGCAACACTTTCAAAGTTCTTCCTTGAACACAGGCGTCTTTCTCAGGTGGCAATCTGAATCTCTTTTAGAGGCCAGCTCTCCACCCAACACATTGTGGGCCCCGACCCTGTGGGCCCCTGTGCAACTGCACTGCTGTACTGTCTGTATTTACGCCCCTGCTTCCACATAAGGTGACATAACGGCATATATGACTTAGCCGCTGATACAGGGCTCTAATGTGCCTCAACATAACATGGGACGCCCATTTTACTAAGTGAGCAACTGGGTGCTACAAGTGAGACAGATTAACTCAGACATCTTACAAGTGGAAAACTTGCACTGCTCCCATTTTCCATGACTTATACCAGCCAAGCCTTCTGCTGTTAGATGTTTGGCGTATTTGTGACATAGTGTGGTGGTGTTTGTTGCGGGAAGTGAGACTCTCCTGTGTGTGTGTGTGTGTGTGTGTGTGTGTAGATGTGTACCGTAACCAGGTCGGCAGGTGCAGCAGACATATTGAAACGCATGCTTCAGTGAAATTAAAGTTGCATCAAAGGTTTGAAATGTTGTTCATGAAAATGTGCAGGAACCCTGAATAATGCGTGGTCTCATGAAATTAAGAAACCTTAAGTACGGTTTGGTGTGGTGTGGTTTGTGTGGTGTCTCCACACATGACAGAACACGCCCCATCAGTGCCAGCTCGAGGTCACTGACCCCATTTTATCTGAATTTATAAGCAAATATTTTCGTCCCTGTTTGTACCTTTGCACCAGCTCAGCAGCTGCTGCCAGTGTTTGTCAGACTGCACCCAGAATCATCTGTTTGAACATGTTAAACTCAGGACAACACTTGGTTAGATCTAATTACATTTCTTTCTTTATGAATCCATGCTTGGTGTCACAGTTACCCCCCCCCCCCCTCTCTGTCCTGCTTGGTGTGATGCAGCACTGTTCGCTGAGGAGCAGTCCAGTGTTGGTTTACAGCACTTGAATATGATTATTGGCTGTGGTGCAGTCATTAGTGCTGGTATAGCATTGCCATTCATTAGAAGGACCGCTCATCCAGCAGTGTGACATCTTCACTGGACTGTTGCACTCAGCCATTATTAAGCTGATGAAGTCACTCAGACAAAACCATGCAGGAAGTAAAACATCTCAGAACAAATCTGCTGAAGAGCTCAGTGACTACAGAAAATAATCCGATCTTATGAAACAAGTTTGTTTTGGACTCACTCCCTCTGGACTTTAGCGCTTTGTTTCTCACTTGTGTTTCTCTTCTGGCGTGCTGAGCTGAACTGACAATTAGAGATTTCATCAGGGCTGTACCTGACTCAGGAAAATGTCAGTCCGATCAGATTTGGCTCTTTTAATATTCCACAGTTTGTTTGTTTTCTTCCATAGAAAGTTTAAAGTATAAACCAGGTTCAGTGGGATGTTCAGTGTGACAGCGGTATCCATGTGATACAGTAAAGAAGCTAATGGCGCTAACGACAGACAGAGACAGTTTCTGAGCCTAGACATCAAATTATCGCATTAATCTATGAGCTGTAAATTCACCACTTCAAAGCAGAAGAGAGAAGATAATGTTGTCTCCTTAGGGGCCTCAAATTCATCGTTTTAATGTAGACGTGAGGCAGGTGCGCTCAAACACTAGAGTGACACCAACCTCGGCACGCACGTGTTCCCAACAACCAACAGATATCTTTCCCGTCATGGAGGAGAAGTTGATGATTTTAGTGCAGAGCTGTCAGAGCTTTATTTATTTTATTTATTTAACCTTTATTTAACCAGGCAAGTCATTAAGAACAAATTCTTATTTACAATGGCGGCCTGGCAAAAGGCAAGAGCCTCTTTACATCTGTCTCACAGACGATAGGCTGACACACAAACGGCACCTGGAAGAAGATCAGCTCTGCACTCAGGATTTTAGGTAAATAAGTTATGATGCAGTGCTGGTTATGGCTGCTTAGCAACCTCAGACGCAACCTGCTGCCGTGGTCTTGAAATCTGGCGCAAGAGTAGCACCCAGTGCCTGACCTTGTGTTTTCCCGGCGGTTACGGATGCAGAATGTGTACGGCCCCTTATGGTGGAAAGTTTCTCCTCCTCTGTGCCGCTGCATTGTGTCTGCAGCTGTCTGTACCAAAGAGTAGCGTGAAAGTAGAGCGCGCTCACTCCACAGCAAAATCTGGGGACCAAAATGTCCACAAAAGTACTGCACTGAACAGCAAACTGACGAGCAGACTGCTCGACTTGAAGCAATCTCGTTTGACTGAGAGGTCCCCGACTGATGAGTGGAATCTCCAACTTTCAAGGGGCAACCCAAGATTTCAGTCTGGCTCCACCGATGCTGGTTTAACATCCTGAATCAGCGTTAAAAAACCTGATGGAGGTGCAGCCCTGTGGGACATCCTGCACCGATGATGGCGACAGATGCTCAGCAACGGTCCAACATGACCGACGGCTGACCGTCAGCTTGGTGTGTCAGGTCCTTCACACTGGGAGCGGAGTCTCTCCTCTGGCAGCCAGCTCTGTCTATGCACACTCTTCCTAGTGAGGCTGTGCTCGCTGAGTCTGTTCACTGTTGAAGCTTTTCTTAATGTAGGTTTTTTTTAACTGCAGTCGGATCATCAGTTTTTCTTCTTAGTTCTTTTTAATATGAGTAATTTAGTTTCCTTTTTGTTTGGTGTGATCAGGCTGATGCTGTGATCCCGAGGCTGTGTGAGGGTGTGTTGGGTTGTCTGAACGGAGCCTCAGGACCAGCTGGCTGAGGGGAGTCTCACCCGGCTTTAGCTCTTAGGGCTGTGTGAGTGTATGTGCTGGGGTCACTAGTTTTTAGGTGAAACTTAATTGCTCTTATTTGCATTTTCAGTATGAGGGTGTATTAGCCAAGTTCTGCTCTACAGGCACTGTTAGACGTCTTTTGAGGCCGGGTAACACAAGCTTGTACTGTAGAAATAGGCGTACAAATGATTAATCAGCTCATCAATGATGTGCAGATAAATCAATGATTAAAATGATCTTAAACTGCATCCCCTAGTTTGAAGCTTCACTGGCTCTAGGGCCAGGGGAACAGGTGGAAACAGATGATGATTTGTGGCAAAGAGGTGACAGGATCGTAGAGGACAGAGAATAAAGAAAACCAAACAGTGTGTGTGTTAGTCATATGTGCACGTCTGTGGCTGCAAAACCTAGAATGAGGTTGACAGAGGAGAAGAGGGAAGTGTCTCTCTCCGTCATCAGCCTGCTGTCTCACGCTGACCGCTGCTTCCTTATCTGATAACACTCGTAGCCCAAACACAGCCAGCAGGACAAATGGCCTCCAAAGAGTCAGATCAGGATTGGGTTTCAGCGCCTGTGAAAAACGTGCCTGCCGGAGGTTGATATTAAGTGCTTAGCTTGTCAAGCGTTTGTTCCTCGGCTTCTTCTCCCTGTTGGCTTGTACGACTCGTTAAGGAGCTTCAGCAGGCGTCATAATTATGAGAGATAATGGCCCGGTCTGAGCAGGGTGCAGTTTACATACTTCATCATGCATCCATCTGACTTCAGCCTGGTGATGTCACTGACGAGCGTCTCCTCTGTGGCTGAGCATGTGCAGGGTTTGTTCCTGGTTTGACTCCAAATTAACTTCTTCCTCAGTGTCCCGAATCCTACTTTCATCTGTCCCAGATTTAACAACCCAAATTGAAGTTTTGTTCATCAGCCTATAACATTTCTCTTTTCTTAATCCACCATCAACTGTGTGAAACACTTCATCTCTGTTTGTTAGCATCTGTCTAAAGTGAAATATTTCATTAGGCTGGGCTATAGGTGTTTCTGTATCCATGGTGAGGATGAGAAACTTTATAAACATGGAACCTTTTGCAGCGTCGTCGTGTCGCGTCTCTTATATTTTCTGTTAATTTTCTGTTAAAAACTAAGAGAGCTCTAGCTGCACCACACATTCTGTTCTTATACAGAACACACATATACACACATTGTATACATACTTATACAATCCCTCTTGATCATAAGTCACCTTTCAGCAAAGGTAATGTCCCTTGAACACTGTATACGGGCAGGTGTGGTGCCGTGTGCAAAAGCTCTGACACATGAACTAGACTTGTGCTGTGTCCGAAATCATTCACTACTCCCTACTCACTATATAGGGAATTCCCTATATAGAGGACTATATAGTGAGCTCATTAAAACACTTTCGGACACTACTCCGTCGCGAAGTTAAGTACGTCATTACTGTCGCACAATTAAAACGAGCCAGAGTGATGTCATCTGGTGGGTTTCCGAAATAAATAATAAATTCATTTGTGTGATAAAAACCTAATACTGAGCGTATTTTCCCACATGAATTAATACAAAAATAAATACACTACCACACTATTACTTACATTTGTATGTATTTCCCTGCTGCACCGGGTGCTCCTCCTCATTGTCCACCACGTCTGCCGTCTGTTATTGGCGCCTCCGCAATGCATCACGGTACATATTGCTTGGTTAGTGACCATCGGTTGTACACTACTTTTTGCACTGCATTGTGGGATATTATGAGTCCACTATATAGGGTATATTAATTTACACTAAACATTCGGACAGCACTACAAAATGGCGAACACACTATTTAGTGCACTATTTAGTGAGTAGGGAGTGATTTCGGACACAGCCTTGGAGAGATGAAACCAAACAAAAGCTGCAAGAAGACAAAGTTCTGCTGTAGTGAAATTGACGTACACTGCAGATTATTTCCAGGAAGTTACAATATGCAACTGTAATATTTCGCAATAAATGACATGATTATCCTCACAGGCTTTTACAGTGATATTTAACCAAAATTTATTGTGAAATTCACGAGGTAAATGTAGTGAATTTTACAAGCGCATACTGCTGAATCACTGTAATATGCAGGTATAACTCTGAGATCACAGCTTACAACAATTAACTGTAAATATGTTACAGTAACTTATTGTAAAAGTGATGCAACTCGTACCCAGTAATTTACTGTAAATGTACGATCAAATATTTTAAACTGTTCTGTTGCTGTTACAGGAGAACAAAAAATGGCAAAACATTTTTGATGCCATAAATGTCATGTTAGCAGCAGACTAACTACACATCAGCTCTTTGGCTGGACAGAAGAGACTTGATGATCACTAAAATTAGGTGGGAAAGAAAGTGGATATATCAATATTGGTATTGGTCAGTCCAGTAAGTTGTTATATATTGGAATAGTGGGTATTGCCAAAAAATCCTCAATTTGTAAAGTTATTATTATTATTATTTAATAACTGAAGTTATTAAATAATTGCAGTGAAGTTTAAAGTACAGTAGGTTGAAAGTTGCATGAGATTAAAATACTCAAGTAAAGAAAAAGCACCTTAAATTTGTACTTCATTAAATTAATTTGAGTGAAAGAGGAACACACTGTAACTGAAATAACTAATTAGGATCAGTGGACCAAATATATTAGTATTTTTGTAGCCTGCAGACTTAATAATCCAATTATTATAATTACTATGAAATCCACTAATCTCAATTTGATTGTCATATTCATGTGTTTCTAGGACCAGAGGACCCTGTTGTTATCCAAGGAATTCTTCTTCTTTTTCTTCTTTCAAATGAATCTCATGTTTTAGGGGCTAAAGGTGCTCAAAAACTCATGACAGTTTGCACACACACCAGAACTGTGAACATTTTTATATATTTTGGGTCTCATACTCATGTGCAGTTCCTGATGGTGGATTCCCCTAAGTGTACGAAGTTTTGAAGCTCATGTAACATCCCAAGATGTACAAAAAAGCTTCCTTGAGCCGTACGCTAAACCCAGCAGGAAGTCAGCCATTTTGAATTACATGTGTTTATTTTTGTGCATTTTTGGTCATTTCCATGGGTCCTACTTTAACAAACCCCTCCCACAGATTTGATCTGATCGACTTCAAATTTTATCTGTCTCATCTAAAGACCATCGACATCAAAAGTTACTCAAAGCTTGAGTTTTTGTTGAACTGTGTGAATGTGGCGAGGCATTAAACTTCCATGTTTTGGCATGAAACAGGAAGTTGTTTAACTTAAGCACACATCGTCCAATCTGACAAAAATTTGTCACGCGTGATAAGAGTCCCGGCCTCGTGTCATCTATGTGCCAGAATTAACTTAAAGTCGTAAAGCAACCTACTGGCAACAGGAAATGACATGTTTTATACTTAAACAGAGGGGTGACAAGATCCATCTCAGATTTGGTCAGCGTAGTCGCAGCATCTGATGCTTACTTGTGAAGATTGTGAGATTACATTGAACTACTTTGCTAGCTTCTCCCATGAGGGCCTCTGTAGTTGATGTTGTCCTCCTCTTTACTGGTCTTACGTATAACATGATTGGTGGTGTTGGATGAATTTGTTTTATTAGCTGTGTTCCTGTCTCCATGTTAACATCTTGCTGTTTGGAAAATTAAGAGTGGTTTTATAGGTTGAGCTCGCTGAGCTCGTTCCAGAAGAGGAGCGTCCTAATGACAAGTGAAACCACTTTGAATCCTCATGTCTGCTGTTGTTTCACCAGCTGCTGCTGCTGTTGTTGTTAAGAGACAGTGTCACTGCTATTTCTGCTCTCCCGATGTTACAATTATCCCACTTAATCATCATGTGCTCGCACTACTGTGGAGTGTAAATAAACAGTAAGAAGCCACATAGTGAGCGCACAGATTTGTCCTGTGTGTTCATGTTGTGATATGTTCAAGAGACATTTCTGTTTTCATCCACATCTCCAGGAACAGTTTATTCCAGAAACACAGTGTAGATCTTCCTAAACCCTTCACACTGGTCTGTTAATGTGTCTGCATGCAGTTTCAGACACTTGCAATCTGATCGTTCTCTGCTTGTGAATAAAGGGCAGATCTGGGTCGGATTAGTTTACCGAGTGATTCAGTTCATATCAGACTGCAGCTCAGCTCTTGTCCAGTGTCAACATTAGCTGCCAGCGTTTGAAGTATGGGATGTATGGGAGCGTACTGACCACAAAATATTTGAGAAAGGTGAGAACCTTTTAAGCGAGTCAGTGCAAGTCAACACTGAGAGCACACAGGTGTGGACAGAACTAGATTTGAACGTGCAGTCTTGGATGTGTGTGTGCTTGTTTCAGTTTATGTGAGAAGGGACGGTGCAGATTAATACGTACAAACACTTTCTCATCCAGGTCTTTACTGGGGGAATCTCCAGGCACCTCACAATCTGATTACGATTCAGAGCGCTGTGATTCGATGATAGAACAGTTAGTGATGCGTCAAAATGTTTGATATCAATACGTGATATTTTTTTCTCTGTGTGATAACATGATACTTTTAAAACAGAGCATCAGTATCTATAGTGATTCATGATTTAAGAAGCAAGTGTCCCTTTTCCCTTCAGCCCACCTCCTACCCTCCAAGCTTTAAAACCAGGGGATGTCAGTCAGATTGTACCTATCTGCACTTATGCTTATTCACTGTGGGATGTGCACCGATCAGCCAACACATTAAACTATGGTGGGTGAAGTGAATAACATTGATCATCTTGTTACAGTGCAGTGTTCTGTTGGGAAACAGGCATTCATGTGGATGGCACGTGACGCACTCCACCCACCAGAACAAAGTAAACCGCCCTCATGGCAACAGCACTGGTCGATGGTAGTGGCGCCCAGCAGGAATGACCTGAGGAACATGACAAAGAGCTCAAGATGTCGACTTTGCCTCCAAATACCCCAGATCCCAACCTCAATGAACATTTGTGGGACGTGCTGGTACCCCAGAGGCACCCCCGATCCAAGGTGGGTGCTCCTTGGACCTGACGTGGCTCTGACCTGTTGAGGTATGAACACAGGACCTCTGGAGGGTGTCGTTTGGTGTCTGGCACCAACACGTTGAGTCCTGTGGGTTGTGAGGTGAGGTACCAGCACGTCCCACAGATGTTTGATCAGACTGAGATTTGGGGAATTTGGAGGCCAGGTCCACATCTTGAGGTCTTTGTCTCGTTCCTCGGGTCGTTCCTGAGCAGTTTTTGTGGTGTGGCACGGTGCGTTGTCCTGCTGGGAGGCCACTGCTACTGGGGAGTGCTGCTGCCATAATGGGGGGTGCCTGGTCTGCACTGGTGTTCAGGTGGGTGGAGCGTTTCCCAACAGAGCATTGTAACAAGATGATCAGTGTTGTTCACGAGGGTCCAGTGTTTGCTAGGGGTGGGGAAAGATTTGTACATTGTAGTATTACAATATTTTTGTGTGGCAATACCATATCGTCACACAGTGCCACGTAACTTTAGGTAGTCTACTAGAATAATGTAATCAATCGATTTTTCAAGTGATCGGTGTCACCATTGTGTTTTCAGCTTAAGAACTGATTTCTTTCCCTCACCACTAATCATCACAGATTGCCGCTTTGTCAGTGGTCTTTCACGTCCACATATTATGCATCAAGTATCCTCTTGTGTCTGCTGGTGACTTTCCAGGACGCCACAACCAATGGCGGGACATCAACAAAAGCACCTGGTTAGGTTTAGAAAAAAACATCATGGTTTGGCTCGACATTTATACATCGTAAACGCTGTCCAGAGACGTATCGCACCACTGCGACAAGTGCCCTCTGCTCGTGTTATGAACCGGAGCCATCTGGCCAATAGGTAGTGTATCATAACACTATAAAGGCTTCCCTTGGGCCGCGTTACAAACTTACCAAACAGTTTGTCTGCAGTTTATTGCTGGGCAGACTGTCTGAGTTCAGTTCAAGAGCGTCATGTAGGTTTACATTACGAGAGAGACGCTGTGCTGCTGCCAGAGGAGCCGCTGATCGAGTTCCCTCTGAGCGCTGAGAGAAGTAAAACACTCAGGACGCCACAGTTTATTCCACACTACTGAAGCTGCTCCTCTTTGTGGAACCACCGAGGAGTCGGTGATAATTTCACTTTCAGCCATGCTTGTTGTTGCCATGGGTAACAGTATGACCTCATTATGTCTGCATGACGAAACACTGCGAGTATCACAATATGCATTTTTCATATCATATTATCCTATGGAGTTTACCTTTAACGCTTCTGTGCTGATTGTGATTCTTAAAGCGTCCTGAAAATTCATCACTGAGTCTTACTCCGAAATCCCTGAGCTCAGACTGTGTGTGTGTGTGTGTGTGTGTGTGTGTGTGTGTGTGTGTGTGTGTGTGTGCAGCACTTAGCTCCAGTATGAAAACATCTTCATTAGTTTTTGTTTGGTTGAGTTTGTGCAGCTGCTGTCAAGACATCTCAAGCAGAGCGCTCTTGCAGAGGAACAGCCGTGGCCCACCTCTCGTTCAGCCTCGACAAAGAGCTTCAATATAATATTTATCATTTTACATTGAGTGCCTCCATTCTGTGCAATGACGAGCCTTGTGTTAAAGCTTTGCAAACATCCATCTACACAAACATATCGGCCAGTTTCCCTGGACCTTCGTAGCCTTTTATTTTGTTGTCTCAATGTGAAGACACTTTGCTTTCCGTCAGTAAGAGCTCACCTTAAAAGAACCCAAATGGTGATGTCACACTGTGAGGACGGTGGCTCAGTGGTGCTTTCTGTGTGTGGCCAGAAACACGCTGGTGGCTAACAGCACAAGCTAACTTACACATGCGAGCTTGAGAGTGCTCAGTGCCTGGTGAGCGCAGCGAGCCTTCGCTGCCTGCCAGTCCTGCAGAGATGATGTCATTGTTTGAGACTGGCTCTGTCGCTGATGCTCTCCTGGCCACGACGCTCACCCCAACACCCCTCCACTCCCACCCCCACCCAAACACACAGTTGAATAATGGAGAGCTCAGAGCTGAGGAGAGGGAGCGGTGGAGGGGGGAGTGTGTAGCCTAATGCCCGAGCGTATTGTTGCTCTGTTCCACTCCTTGGTAGTACCAGACACAGACCCAACTCCTCCACCCGACCAATAGGATATCAAGCAGGGTGGAATGCAGCAGATAGCACTACAGTGGTTTCTGAATTCTCTATTTAAAAAGGGTCATTTTCTCCATGTTAATGCAGAAATCTGCCTTTTTCTGTCTGTTTTCAAAGAATAGGTTTGGTATTGTTCAACCTGAACCCTTTTTCTCAGGTGTTTGTGTGTGTGTGACTAATGGGAACGCCAAATGTTGAAATTGGTCCAGTATTGAGCAACCAAGCAGCCTGCAGTCTAACCAGTCAGGGCATGTTCGCACTGTCAGTTTACACGCACTGAAAGTGTTTGCTTTTGCTGCTGTCAGGCTCAGATTGTTTTTCTAAGTGTCTGACAGTATTATGGAAAAGATCCCCATGGAGATATTCCAGGGTAGGCAACCTGCTGCTCTTTAGTTCCCAACTGGTCCAACCCCAGGGGCAGATTTCTCCTTAGTCATTAGATCAAGGTCCACACAGTTTAATACATTCAGTGTCAGACTTGAGTTTGGCCAAGAAGTATTCTGTTACTCTGCACTGTACGGCAGGAAGCAGCACCTCAACATAAAAGCTCATGTAAGGTCCATTCAGAATGGACCTGCGACCCACCAGTTGGGAAATGCTACTTTAGCCCCTCTCCACTAGCTCCCTGTGGCTTTGACATAACATTTTATTTTGTAACATTCAGATTTTCATGTTATTGTTGTAGGTCTAAAGTGATTGCATTCTACAACTGTAAAATGTGCAGCCTATGCATAGAATTAAATATTTTAACATTCGTAAACTCAGATGTGCGTCATGTGTTTACGACCTGGCACCTTTTTTTGTTTCTGTCGACTTTGATTGATGTGTGTTTGATGTTGATAAAATTACTGTTTATTTGAATGGAGTCTGGTGGGTTTGGTGATGGTGATTTCAGGGCTGTTTCTTGTTAAACAAAAGCATCTATCTCTGTAGGGATCCTTTCCATTATGTTCTCAGACACCTAGAATTACAATCTGAGCCTGTCAGTGGCAAAACAAACACTTGTATTGGATGTAAACTGATGTCGCAGCCTGTTTCGCTGCTGGTCTCGCTCAGTACTGGACCAATTTCAGAAATTCTTGTTCCCATTGGTCACTCACTTTGAAAAGTACCAAACTTACCCTGTAAGATTCTTGTATTCAGACGAGAACCTGAAGATTTTACGGCTGAAAAAGAAATGAGCTGAAAGGACTCTGAGCTTCTCTCCCAGTGAGATGACGGGAGACAACACAGACTGTCCTTACCCAGGGAACGACTTTCCAGCCTGTTGTGATAGACTGTGCTTGCAGCATTGTGTAGAGGTTATTTAACTGTGCTGGTGTCCAAGTTTCTCTTTGATTACTAATCGTCTGACGAGATGCGTCAGGCCTGCACTTGTCTGATCTGGATGTTGAGAGAGGCCGGTTTGCTGTAGAGCGTCTACATCTGATTTTCATCAACACCTGTCCATGGCAGTTAATATGCTTTGTCACTAAACGCTGTGATTGAACGTGTCTAAATGGCTCGTTTCCATCCCAGATATTCAGTGTACATCGAGGCTTTGGATTACTGGTAAAGATGCTTTTTAGCAGTTGTCAGACAGCCAGTTGAAACCCCTGCAGCCAGACAAGACCAGAGGCTTTTTATTTGGTTCCAAGCACAAATGAGGAATGCAGCCAGTTTCTCAGTTGCATGTAATGGCTTGTTAGTGAAAGGAAAAGCCTCGCTTGCTCGCCTGCCCGGGATGTGACACAAATAAGCATGTAAAGGGACAACATTCAAACAGCGTTCATTTTGGCACCTGATTTCAGTCTTTGGATGTTTAGTGTCAGACATAAAAAACCTAAAGATGTTTCAGTTCTTGTCAGGGAAATTTGTCCCTCTTTGTTATATATTTTTAATTTCAATGTCCTCAAAGCATTTTGCGGCTACAACTGTTTGTTGTACAATTACTATGGTTACAGGTATCGTTCTTGTATGGTGGGAGGCTAGTGAAAGGAACGGTTTACCTGATCAGTGCCCATGACACTGCTGAGCAGTATTATAAAGGCCCAGACACACCAAGCTGTTGGGTGGCCTTCAGTCTGTTGGGGCATCCGTACGTGTCTGTTGCCATAGTCAGTGTGGTGTGTCCTGTGCTGCTAGTCGGCTGGATAACAGTGATTAAGATGTCAAAGCATTACACATATACTGCACACGTCTTTCATTTGTTTTATTCTGAAAATTCAAAATAGGTTTTTGTTCTCACCCGCTGCACGCCCAGATGTAGTTCATTTTTACCTGTGAATTTATATATGCAAATATTTTACCTGTTACACACCGACCTGGTGCAGGACAGATTATACAAGCCGCCAGGAATGTCACTCAGCCTTTCAGAAATTTTTCCCAGTGGCCAGTCATGGTATTGCAGAAAAAATAATTTATCCCATTGGCCACCATTATAAAAGAGACGTCTGTGAAACTGTCAACAGAACACCTCCAACTGCAAATAAGGTCAATTATGACTCTTTCTATCATGTGTTTTTGACATGTTACATTATCTTTTTGTCAGCACACTCGCATGTTATTGTCTGTCTCAGCTGTTTTCATTTCAAATTCTCATTTGACTGTAAATGAATTCAGTCAATAAATCTGTTTCCTCCTAGAACCGGTCACACCAGACAACATTACTGATCAACACATTATGTCACTGAATGCACGACACCTCTTAAAGGTAGCACAACAGGTCAAACAGCTAAAACAACGTCTGGATATTTGTCATATTTTGGGCGGGTGTGTTTTGCTCATCAGGAGCTGAAGCCTACAGTGTGTGGTTCTTCAGGTGCATGCTGGTTGCTGAAAAGGACGTTGCAAGAAAACAGCAATGAGTTAATTTGTCAGTTCATCAGCTTTTCAGATAGTTTAGTTTTTATTCATTGATGTGAATTAGTGTTGTCACGATACCAAAATCTTTGTTTCGGTACCCATGCCAATATGAATTTTGATACTTTTCGGTACTTTTCCTAAGGAAAAGTCCTTTTGGCTATAAACCATTAGAACAATAAACAGTAGGGGTGTAACGGTACCAAAAAATCGTGGTTCCAAAGTACCTCGGTACGGACGTCACGGTTTGGTTGCCCAAATGTTTCAGCAAGTTGATGTTGTCTCGTGTTGTCTCCCTTTGCGAGGCAGACTTTCTCTTGTCTTTTTTCACGTGCGCCAGCTGCGAATGTTGATACAGGTGTTGTCATACAATCTGTGCTCCAATAGGAACAAGAAAGGCGTTTGTGTGCATAAATGAGTAAAATAAATTAACTAAATTAATGAATTGGCAAGGCGAGTTTATTTGTAGAGCACAATTCGTACACAAAGTAATTCAAAGTGCTTTACAGAAGAAGAAAATGCATTAAAATCACAATGCAAAATAAAAACATAAATAATCATTATAAAATGAACTTTAAAAGAGAAGAGTGCAGGTAAGATCCTTTCAGTCATATGCACAGTGAAATAGAGCTGTTTTGAGCCTAGATTTGAACATTGTCAGAGTAGAGGTCTGTCTCACATCTTCAGAAAGACTGTTCCAGATTTTAGCTGCATAAAACTGGAACCCTGATTCCCCATGTTTAGTCCTGACTCTGGGCACCAGCAGGAGGCCGGTCCCTGAGGTCCTCAGAGTCCCAGATGGTTCATATGGCACTAACATGTCAGAGATGTACTTTGGTGCTAGGCCGTGGAGAGACTTGTACACAAGCAGAGCTGCTTTAAAGTCTATTCTCTGAGCCACAGGAAGCCAGTGTAGAGACCATTGAATCAATCAATTTCAAAGTACCGGTATTTTCCAAATGCAGTATATTGTACCGTTTGGAATACTCTAGTACCGTGGTACTATTTTAGTACCGGTATACTGTGCAACACTATTCTGTGGTGAGGACATGCCCAGGAAATTAAAGTGCAAGGTCATAACAGACCCCCAGGCGTTGTCACAGACGTCATTTCAGGCCAAATGAAGTGAACCAGTATCGTCTCCAGGTGTTAGAGTCACCTGTGCGGGTCAAAGTGCCACACACTCCTCCCACCAGCATTTACAATGGCAAAATGTTGCGGCAAAATCATTCTGTTGTACTGGATTCACCTGTAGGGGTGAGGTAAATCTGTGCCAACCGATTTTAAATTTGCCGATTTGTGCTGTCTGCCAAAAGCAAACCATCGCCACAGTACAGAGGGAACAAAGAGCTGGAAAGTCCAAAACAAAGGACGTTATTGAAGCTTATTAAATGTTCCACATCAACCATATTTATTTAAAAAAGCCCCATTATGATACAGGAGTCAGCGGTACGAGTTAACTCATCTTATTCCTTTTGGACATAATAATAAAATGTCATAATATAATGGCAATTATTATAAATGTGACGATGTGGAGACAGAACTTGGCACTAATGATCTGCCTTTATAGAGGAAGTACTGTTTAACTTGGTTTCAAGGGAACCACTTAATGGTCTCTAAAAGTCTTTATGGCCTTTTTCCAAATTGCCTTTTTGGCAGTTTTACTTCTTTTTAGGGACTCAGCGGGCCTGTACACACGAACCAGGTTTGCCAATTTCACCTGTGCTGATGGTGGAAATAAAAGCTGTTACAAACCTGGAGCTGTAGAGTCAGAGAGACGTGAGTTTACCTGAGCTCTTTATGTCGCTCACCATCTCTGCTTCAGGCCAGAACCTCGAGACTACATCAGCTGTGAGAGCATAAAATACCCAAATCTTAAATGCTTTGTTTTCCCTGCTGTGCTGTGATTGGCTAGTGGTGTAGTGGTAGCTGATGAGGTGGGTGTACTGCTGATTTCCATTATCAGTTAAGACACGCTGAGCTGCGCCAGAGATGGACCTTCTCTGGAGTAAGTCCAAAAGCGAGACTGCCCGCCCTCAGGAGGATAGCGGTCAGCAATGTGTTGCTCTTAAAATCAAACCTTTTTCTGGCTGACCTGTGACATCACAGACCAAACAGTCAACAAACAAGTTAGCTAGCAGCTAACTGGTACCATGGCGGACAACTTTACAGCTCTGTATATTTTGTATATTCTGTACACTTTACTTTTTGTGCAGATGAGATGCACGATGTAGATTTCTCCATGTGTTACCGGCTTCTTCTTCTCTTACACATTTAATGCTATTGGACTTCAGGGTCAAAGCCCGGAGCGGAAACTGTGGCGCATGCTCAGAGCGCCTCTGCCAGTTTGGGTCTGACTGACTGTATACATGCAGGAGTCACATGATCTGGGTGTGTTAGTCCGACCTTGTTAGTTAAATTTAATTTAGTACAATTTCAGTTGGACTGTCATGTTTGCATTTATTTTAAATGTCTGGTTTTAGTTGGACTGACGCAATTAATCTATTTCCTCTGATGTCATGTAAACGTACTGACTGTTTCATGTTCGCTTTTAGAAGGTGTGTGAAGTCGCTGTGCAAAAACCCAACATGTCTTTATTTTGCTGCTTCACAATAAAAGCTTTTACATAACAAATTACCAGGGGACTTTTATTGTGAAGAATGTACAGGAAATGAAATGTTTGTATCACTGTGACAGTGTCAAGTAAGGCATATTAAGTAGAAGATATTAAGAGCCAATCCCAATTCTCTTCCCTTGACCTTACCCCTTGCTTTAAAGTGCACTTGCCAGATAGATTCCCCAACGACGACAGGGTAGTGTTGAGGGGAATTTTACCTATGTCACACGTATCATTAACGTCAGCTTCTTGCACGGAGAACTTGGTAGATATCCATGTCGGATTCATCGTGAATTAGCGATTTTCAAGCGTTAATATTCCTATTCAGCGGTTACAGACAGCAGTGCATGTGCAGAAACAACACATTACGACATATTTTGGAATTTTTGCATGCTTATTTGCGAAAACAGTACTTAATTTGTGCGATGGATTTCTCATGGAGGCTGCCATCTTCCTAGAAAACTCGCATGGCTGGATAGTTTAGCAATGCAACCCGGGAAATTCAATCTACCCCTCAGTTGAGATGGGCCCTTTAAATTAAGTGAGGATTTTTAAGGGCTGAAAAGCACTTCTCTAAAGTTTGGGACACACACAAAAGCAAGGGCTAGGGCCGGTTTGAAGGGAAGTGTGAGTATTTGGACGGACTCAGTTCATATCACGATACAGACATAATATTGACACATTTCCCAGCCCTGAGATCAGTGCATACAGTGAAGTCTGAAGTCTGTGTCCAGTACAAAGAGCTCATTTGCCAAATGATCAAATACAAAGACACAATTTTAGTCTCATTTCTCAAACCAGGTCTGATCCGTGCGCCATTTGCTCAGTAGTCGTTGGTGTTGTATTTACTGTTTGAGCAGGATGTGCGAGCGCTGATATAAATCTGGCTCCCCTCGTACCTCAGAGGGAGCGGGGACCTATTAAGATGGCGATAAACTCACTGTTCCGGTCTGTCGGCTCTCAAGGTCTGACTGAGGAGCGACCTGTCATGAAAGAGAGAAATCCTTCCACTCTGCACTCGGTGACTCGTTTGCTGGCTTTACTGAATCCTGTCTGCTCCGTCAGGTATGAAGGCTTCACACTAGAAAGCTTTTGGTGACACGGGATGCATTATGCATGTGAGTGTGAGAGAGACAGACAGAAACAGTGACAGTACAGTTGCCTCGCTGGCTGTCTGCGATGCGCTTGACTCCACCTCGTCCCTCCAAACACCCCCCAACTCCCCGAGTGACCACAAAGCTGTCGCAGAGATTGATGGACGGGAGCAGATGAGGAACACCTCGCTGCCACTTAAAGAGCCACCTCTGGACTACCCGCCATGTTGCCGTGCAGTGTGTGTGTGAGGGGGGGAAGGAAACAAACAGCACAGGGAATATGCTGAATTACACCACAAGCAATTCTGAATCCTTACGAGCCTGAAGCTGTGCATTATTTCCAGACAAATGCAAAGCTCCGACACAGCAGCAGCTTCATCAGTGTACCTAAATGAATATGCAGAGATGGGAGGTGTCTCTCTTCAGCTGTTACTAGGCTACAGCTTCTCCGCCTTGATGAGATAGTAAAGCAGTGTTGACACAGGTTAACAGAGATAGTGTTTCTATGTATAGAGCGCGGTGGTCAGTGCATGATCAACCAGTACAGGACTTTATAACAGACGTAATCCACCCTGACTCACACACGTGTTCTCTGATCTACTTGTTCATCCTTTAGTGATTTTAAGATTTTTATTATTTCAATTCCCTTTTTGAAGCCAATCATTGTTTGCATTTTTTTCAGCAATAGCTGTGCATTGTACACTCACCAGTCACTTTATTAGGTACACCTTGCTAGTACCGGGTTGGACCACCTTTTGCCTTCTGAACTGTCTTAATTCTTGGTGTCATAGATTCAACAATGTGCTGGAAACATTGCTCAGAGACTTTGGTCCATAGAGACTGAGATCAGGTGACTGTGGAGGCCATTGGAGTACAGTGAACTCATTGTCATGTTTGAGATGATGTGAGCTTTGTGACATGGTGCGTTATCCTGCTGGAAGTAGAACTTCAGCAGCTCGTCTTCACCATGTCTACATGACTAAATGTTAATGAGCTGCTGATTAGCTATTTGCATTAATGAGGAGGTGTACCTAATAAAGTGGCCAGTGAGTGTACTTACATTTAGTAACTGCCTCTCTTTATAGTAGTGAGATGTCCTGATTTAGTTTTTCAGCTCCTTCTATCTTTCCAGATAATACAGCTGCACAGTGCGAGGGAAAAAAAAATCACTGTATCCAAGGTTTTCTGTTTCTCAAGCTTTTTATTTTGATTTCTTTACAAAATAACAAAGTTTAATGTAACAAACCCTCCCTTCACTCGTTTGGCCTTGTATCTGTCTCCAGGGAATTTCTCTGTCCCTTTAAAATAGCTTTCTCCAGTGTTTTCCTGAGTGATATCAATGAGCTGTATTGGTTTGTATTTTCTTTGTCTGTACATCTTTTGCGTGTGTTACATTAGTAAATTACTCTTATTGGCTTTTTGCTCACATCAACAGGAGATTCACAGGAAAGGACGTCAGTGTTACAGTTTGTGCTGTTATCTCATTAGTAGAAGTGTCTCCTCCCAGTTTACCAGCAGCCGTCCTGGTGCTGAATCAGACCTAATGAAACATTTCCTTCTGCTTCACATTAAAACAACTTGTAAACCACAGGACGACTTTTATAGTGATACAGGCGCAGTTAACAAACCAGCAGTATTCTTACAGAGATGAGCACCGGCTGCTGGTCACATTATTGGCCTTTTAAAACAACATGAGGCGATGGATCCTCTGAGTTCACTTTGTGTGGCTGCACTGTGGACAGATTTACAGGTTCAGGTTGTTGCTTTCTGACAGATCAGGTGCTCACGGTGTCTCTGCGTTCATGTTGGTGGTGTGATCCTGAACACTGTGGGAGTTGGACTGTAACTCACTTTATGCCACTGGTGACCACAGGTGTCGTCAAGTCTACCACATCTATGGACTTTAAAATATCTGCCTTGAAGTGCACCTGAGAATGCAGACTGCCACAACGGTGCATTCACGTGCAGTCGTACAAAGTCCCGCACTGGTCCATTGAACTGTATGTGATGTGTGATGGGGAGCCAGTGTAGGTTTTGGAGGACGGGGATGATGTGGTCTTGGGAGTGGGTGTGGGTGAGCAGGCAAGTAGTGGAATTCTGGATGTATTGAAGTTTAGTAGTCCAGTCTGGATGTGATAAATGCATGGATGAGGGTTTCTGCAGCAGAGAAGGTGAGTGAGGGGCGGAGACGAGCGATGTTCTTGAGGTAGAAAAAGGCAGTCCTGGCGATGTGATTGATGTGGTGGTCAAACCTTAGCTGGCTGTCGAAGATGATTCCTAGGTTGCAGGTGTGTGGTGGGGAAGACAGAGTGCAGTTATCGAAGGTGAGGCAGGGGTTGTGGGTGGCTTTGGTGCGGGATGTGGGGTCAATGATGATTATGTCCGATTTGTCACTGTTCAGTTGGAGATAGTTTGTTTGCATCCATGATTTTATTTCAGTGAGACAGCTGGTGAGTGTGGAGTGGGTGGTGTTGGTGATGGCTTTGGTGGAGATGTACAGTTGGATGTCGTCAGCGTAGCAGTGGAACTGGAGGCCGTGACGATGGATGATCTTGCCAAGGGGGAGCATGTAGAGGATGAAGAGGAGGGGACCAAACATCGACCCCTGGGGGACACCTTGGGACAGGGGAGCGGTGGGGGAGGTGCAGTTGTTTATACTGATTAACTGACGTCGGTTGGTGAGGTAGGAGTGAATCCAGCAGTTAAGAAAAACCCCATGACTTGACCCAAACTTGTGATCAACCCCCCGGCTCCAGTCCCTCACATGAAGCTGGTTCTCCGTTTTTGAATTGGACTTTTTTGGAATATTGGAATATTGAAATATTTTTGTTCTCACCCACTGCACAGCTACATAAAGTTCATTTTTACCCGTGCCCCTGAATTTAGATATGTACGTATTTTTGCCCTTTACACAGCTTTCTGTGGTTTACCCGTCAGGTTCCCGCCCCGCTGCAGGACTAATGGGAGGTTCAATAGTTGAGTGGTGCTTCTGAGACAAACCACTACAGATAAATTCTCAACTGGTGGTAAACACTGCAGCTGTATATGTGGGTGGTGTCAGTAATGATGTACTAACACAGTGCGTTGTGCATTTGGAATTTTAAATGGACCACAAAAATGTTGTTAAGTGTTCCCTCGGTCTGAACTGAAGGAAAAGGGCTGCTGCTGGTCTGACGTGCAACTGTCGAGGCATCTGTGACCGGACGAGCCCTGGTGTAGCCTCGTGTACGCACGTGAGGAAGGTCAGGAAAGGTCAGCTGTAGTTGTGAGCCAAACCACAGAGTGTGTTCTCTGCAGGCTCAGAGCAGCAGTTTATGGAGCACATAACAAAGATGCTGTGTTGCATCAGAAGATGCGGGGAGCATTTATGGTTTACAAATGCAGATCATTACGTTGGAGACGGCCTGTGTTTAGTGCTGCTGCCTCCACTCTGAGCCCCCACCTGTGAACAGGACAGTGATTATCTGTGGATGGGCCCTCGCAGCGTTCACTCTCATGCTGCAATTTGCTGCAACCAGGCAAATAGTTTTTATCTTCACAGTCATCATCATTCTCCAGATTCAGCTGTGTCAGTCTGCAGAGCCGCTGGCACCCTTTTGGCCCGTTCGCACGGCGGCCAATGAGGCCTAAAATGCAGAGATTTACTGCTGCAACACCTCGGCCTGAGAGACAGCCCTGGCTTTTACTGAGGCGGCCCTGAGGGAGGCAGACTGAGGAAGATGGAGAGGAGGAGGAGGAGGAGGAGGAGGCTGATGACTAAAGCAAGAGCTGGAAGAGAAAGTTGTGTATCAGTGAAGTTGGCTTCATGACAGCGACTCATAGTCGTTCCTTTGTTGGACGTTACATGAGGAAAAGGTTAAACTTGTGTCTTTGTGGCGACATGCAGTCTGGTCCTGCAGAGTGTTGGCTCTGCTGTAGTCTGGCAACTTGAGCATCATGCTAAAGGAAATATCCACATTTATTTTTCTCTTCTACATCAGCAGTCTGATGTTTGAATCTTTCCAGGAGCTTTTCTGTAATAAAGTGTTATTCTCCAGAATCACCCACCCCCTTAACCAAAACACAAAGTGTGTTGTTGCTGGATTGCTTTATAGATTTTTGAGGCCTCTGTGGGTGGTGATATTAACGTCTCAGCCTTTCCTTTGATGCCTTTCTCCCTGTAAGATTATTGTCGAACGTTAACAACATAACAGGCCCGGCAGCGCACGCAGCTCTGCCAGCAGCTGTTAAAATGTTTCAGGCTGAATATTTGATTAAACTCCTCATGCTATCACGATTCCAGCGTTTTGGCACTGCCGTCCGCATCATTGTTGTGATAGTAGAAAATGCAGATCAGAAGTGGGTCGGGGGCTGCATCTGATCACAGCTGACAGGTGTAGCAGAGATATTTGTTGTTTACTCCGTGGTGAGAGTCGCGAGGAAAGTGCAGGAAAAGCCTTTGAAGCAAAAAAGAGCCCCTTTCAGAAGCCTACCCCCTCATACGTTCATCAATAAAAGATAAGGGAAGGAAGGCAGCACGGAGATGAGATGGTGAGGCAGTGACAATGAAAAAGATGAAATAGCCCATTTCTTTTCATTGATCTATGAGCCCGATGGGAGGTGCTGCGACTGGGGAATTAGTTTGTGTTACAGCAAGTCATTGTATCTCCACCCTGTACATGAATACAGTCAGGTTAAAGGTCTGTGTGCCAGGTAATTATGCCTCCACGCCGGTGAAAGCTGTAGCAGGAGGCATTATGTTTTCATGTTGTCCGTCTGTTTGTCCCGTTCTTGTGAACGCAATATCTGAAGAATGCCTTGAGGAATTTTATATCAATGGACTCAAACACTCGATGATTTACTGGTGATTGTGGTGGTCAATCAATCAATCAATCAATTTTATTTATAAAGCCCAATATCACAAATACAATTTGCCTCACAGGGCTTTACAGCATACGACATCCCTCTGTCCTTTAGACCCTCACAGCGGATAAGGAAAAACTCCCCAAAAAAACCCCTTTACCGGGGGAAAAAAAATGGTAGAAACCTCAGGAAGAGCAACTGAGGAGGGATCCCTCTTCCAGGACGGACAGACGTGCAGGAGATGTCGTACAGAACAGATCAGCATAACAAATTAACAGTAATCTGTATGACACAATACAGTAATCTGTATGACATCCTCGGTAATGACAGTAGCTTACAACAACATTCATGAAAGTAATAATACTGTCGTTATAGTTCTGGCTACTGTGGTACAATATGTTGAAAGTATATATTAGTATCAGGCAGTCTACATGTATGATAATATCATATGTCTATAATAGCAGTAGAAGTATGACTAATGACTAATGATGACAGCAGCAGCAGCAGCAGGCATCTGGCAGGACCACGGCAGCAGCACAACCACACACGTCACACTATCCAGGCACCGCTGCAATACGAGTTAACCTGAGAGACAGTGGAGCACAAAGGCTCCGGAGAAGAAACCGAGTTAGTGACATCCAGAATGGCCGAGTAAAATAGATACAGTAATAGGATACGAGAGAGAGAGGGAGAGAGCGAGAGCGAGAGCGAGAGAGAAGGTGCCCGGTGTATTAAAGGTGGTCCTCCGGTTGACTAGGCCTAAGTCAGCCTAACTAGGGGCTGGTACAAGGCAAGCCTGAGCCAGCCCTAACTATACGCTTTATCAAAGAGGAAAGTCTTAAGTCTAGCCTTAAATGTGGAGACGGTGTCTGCCTCCCGGACCGTAGCAGGAAGATGATTCCACAGGAGAGGAGCCTGATAGCTGAAGGCTCTGGCTCCTGATCTACTTTTGGAGACTTTAGGGACCACGAGTAACCCTGCGTTCTCAGAGCGCAAGGATATAGGTTAAGGTTACTGTGACCTTGTGTCCATCCCAATCTCGCGAACATGATACCAAGACAGCTTGAGTGATTTTATTCAAGTGTTTATTGTTGAGTCCACTTGGATTCAACAATTAACTGATTCGATTTTGGCGGTCAAAGGTCAAGGTCACTGTGACCTTGCGTCCGTCTCATTCTGTCAACCTGATATCTCAAGAACACCTTGAGGGAAATACTTAAAATGTGGCAACAACTTCCACCTCGGCCTAACAGTGAACTGATTTGAATTTAATGGTCAAAGGCCAAGGTCGCTGTGATCTTGCATCTGTCTCATTTCATAATTTCATCAAAATCCGTTCAGAACTGTTTGAGTTATTTTGCAGACAAGCAAACAAACAGACAAACAAACCAACGCCGGCGAAAACATTACCTCCTTGGCGGAGGTAATAATGAGTCCACTACAGCAAGCGTTTTTTAATTTTTAATTTTTTTATTTTTACTAATGCCGTTCAAAAAAAAAAAAAAAAAAGGGCAGTGTGGTGCGCCTCATGTTTTGGAACCTGCAGAACACTTTCTGTATGATTGGGGCCTGAAGCTGAAAGCACACACTGTGTCACGTGACGTGCATCAAGTGCCACCCCAGCACAAACTGAATGTGTCGCTCTGCAGCTTGTCAACAGACGACCACGCAAAGTTGTTAGTACTTCCTCTAACAGATCTGTACTTCCTCCACCTCTGCGTTAGCTTAAAATCATGTGTGGAGAGCCACTAGTTAAACTTGATTACTCCACTGAAGAGCTGATCTCCAGAGCTGTGACTCGCTGGCAATATCTTTGTGGCCATTGTCTTTATAATGACGGGATTGTGGGTCGTTAAGCTTGTGATATTCCTGGATCTAAGCAACGAGTCTCTCCTCATCCATTTGTCACACATTAAACAGCAACAGCTACACAGTTCACAGAGGAGTTGAGCTGCTACAGGAGCTGGTCTGTACAGGCAGAGAGCGAGTGGTGGTATAGTTTGAGTAGAAAAATTTATCTGTGAAATGCTCGGCCATATTTATTAGGACGTTGCTAATGTAATTTAGCACTTGGAGCTGTGAAGGTGCTGCACTGTGGGTTTATCAGAGCTCTTTCCACCGGCCTGCTGCCTCTGAAAATCAAAACAATGAGCTGAAAGGCGCAGAAGTTTTCATCTAAAAATATTGAGGAGTGCAGCTTTAACGTTGTCAGTCATTAAACTATGTGCAGAAAGTTGATGGATTTGGTTATTTGATATGATTTGTTTTTTAAACTGCTCTGACACGCTACAACATGAGATTATCTCGGGTCGTGGCCTCGTGTGTTTGCATACCTGAGCAAGGTGTCATCACTCCTCGACGGCTGCTTCAGCTGCTCCTGATCGTTATCTCCTTACACTGTTTTAGTCTGACAGCTGGGTGGTTGAAGACAGAAAATTATTATGCCGTTAATTCTGAAAGTGACTTGACTCTGAGTCATTACGATGCCAGACTTTGCGTCTGAGGTTTCACTGTACGACACAAGTCACTGCCGTCTGCCGCAGCCTCTGATTCAGGCCATATGTTAAACTGATGAGGTGTCTGAGTCTGTTCCTGTGACTGTCAGCAGATCGGGCTGATTTGTTCTCCTCGTCCTCCCCGAGTGTGAAACATATTCGCAGCAAAAATAAGAATGGGCTTTATTTTTCTTTATTTTAACACCAAAGTGTGGCGTGTAATTAATTTCACAATATCAGTGCATCATGGTACATTACGTTTTTGGAAAAATGAATTAAGGAACCATTAACAGATATTAAAAAGGAATTAGCATTGAGCAATATAACGCAAATATTGTTTTTTATAAGGTTTTTTTTTTTTAAACAAATACAAGACTATCATTTTATAATGATCTAATAATTCAAATCAGAATTATTTTGTAATGTGAATTTAATGATTTGTGTGATTCTATTGAGCTAGAACATTCAAATAATCTTCACAGGCCTCTGTGGGGGGTTGAGGTGCTGGGGGGGGGGTTCTCAATCAAACTCAACACCTGCTGAGTTTGATTGAGAACGCTCACTGCTGTGTTCACGCTGCGTTACAGAGAGAAGAAGCTAGTGTTGGCGTTCTCTGTTTTAAAGGTCCAGTTGTGGAAACGGCAAGTAACCAAACAGTGAGAACTCACAGTGGTCGTTTCTCCTGTAAGCTTGGCACAAACATCCATTTGGTGAATGTTGGATGGTGGATTTTGGTGGTCAGAGGTCATATTCATGGTCACTGTGACCTTGTCCGTTCCATTCTTGTGAACACAAAATCTCAAGAGCACTTTGAGGGATTTTTTTTTTTTTAAAATTTGGCACAAACCGTCACTTGGAATCGACATTGAGCTGATTAGATTTTGGTGGTTGAAGATCAAAGGTCAAGGTCACTGTGACCTTGCATCCACATCATTCTTTTTTGGGCTGATATCTGAAAAACACCTTGAAGGGTTTTTTTCCTTTCAAATGTGGCAGAAATGTCCACTTGAACGAATGAAATGACATATTGGTGGTTGAAGTTCAAAGGTCAGTCACTGTGACCTTGCATCCATCTCATTCTAGTGAACACAGTATCTCAAGAACAGCTTGAGGGATTTTACTCAAATGTTTATTGGACTCAATGACTCAACGATTAACTGATTAGATTTTGGTGGTCAATGATCAAGGTCACTGTGACCTTGTTTGTCTCATTCTTGTGAATGTAATATCTCAGAACACCTTTTGGGAAATATTTAATTGTGGCAAAAATATCCACTTAGACTTAACAATGGACTGATTCAAATTTGGTGATCAAAGGCCAAAGTCAGTTGTGTCCATCTCATTCTCGTGACCTGGATATCTCAAGAACACCATTTCTTTTTTTTTTTTTCAAATTTGGCACAGACGTCCACTTGGATCCAAAAATGAACTGATTACATTTTAGTGGTTCAGGGGGACCTCACAAAACATGTTTTCGGCCCAAACTCAAGAATTCATCAGCTAATTATGACAAACTTCACACAAATGTCTAACAGGATAAAATGAGTGATGACATTTTATAACCAAAAGGTCAAAGGTCAACTTCACTGTGACATCATCATGTTCTGCATGAAACACCTTTCTGTCCATTATTCAGCGTCATATCTCAGGAACAGAAGGAGAGACATTTTGTCAGACACTGAATTGGTGACTCTTGTTCATTGCTGTCTAGTGTATCTGTGTTTCAGTGTCTTGTCTCTGAGGAGTATGTTTAATTCAACCTCTCTCGTTCTGCAGGCCAACCTGAACGACTCCCACAACCAGATGGTGGTCCACTGGGCCGGAGAGAAGAGCAATGTCATCGTAGCCTTGGCTCGAGACAGCGCCGGAGCCACGGGGCCCAAAACCAGCTCTGTAAGTAAACCTGGACACACTCACGTATATGACAGCTAACACCAGGACCTCCGTGGTCTTTAAGGTGTGCTCTGACCTCCCAGTGCTCACAGTGTCTCACCTGCCTTCATCCTTCTCGTCTGCTGAATCTTATTCACTAAACTGCCTCAGTAAATCAGCAGCGCAGCAGAAGGTGTGTGTGTTCACACTTGTCTAACATGTTTCTCATGTTTCTGGTGATGTTATGATTGTTGAGCCACAGATTAAGCCCTCCATCTGCTACATTAACACACACACACACACACACACACACACACACACACACACACACACACACACACACATACACACTTAGGAAAAAGCTAAGAGCCTGAAGCACAGTCATTGAACATAGCATGTCTCTCCTTTATCTGTTTGTGGGCTGCTGTGCTTTTCATCAGCTCTCACAGCTGTCTGAGAAATGAAAAGTTAAAACACAGAAACTCTCTTAACTCTCGTCACTTCAGCCTTTAACAGCTCTGAAACACTTTCATTTTACGCCTCATGCTGCTGCAGCTCTTTTAAAATATTGGATCTTACTTGATTTTATGATTTATGGTTTTACAATTCTCTCATTTATGATGATTTATTTAATGTGCTGATCTCTTTATGATTTTAAGATTCATGGTTTTGCTTTGATCAGTGGTTGATCTGACGGAGGAAGACTGTGGTGAGGTCTGGGTGGTAGATTCTGGGGCAGCTGTGCGCCATACCCAACACAGACGGGTGAGGTTAACTCTTGAGAAGACGCTCGGGGGTTAATCTGAAAGACACTTATTTCGGTTAATGGTGTCAGAGGCCTGAAAGGAGACACAAGAAGAAATACAACGTGAGATTTAAATTAAAAGGATCTCAAATCAGCACCACATTTAAATGAAACAGTTAATCGTTGTTTTAAACTGTTTATTAATGTCCTGTCATACTGAACTGCCTGATTTTTGTTCATCTTTTTTCGTATGAGGCACTTGGTGCTTATAATGCCGTCCCTGCTGCATTTCTTGTATGAAAGCTGCTGTATTGATAAAGTTTATCTTTATTATTAGTTTACTT
Organism: Epinephelus awoara; assembly: GCA_035609425.1. NCBI lineage: Eukaryota > Metazoa > Chordata > Actinopteri > Perciformes > Serranidae > Epinephelus > Epinephelus awoara. Next base: position 42,591,821 of record CM069297.1, read on the forward strand.
ATCAGGAGGTTTTCAACCTCTCTAACTCTGCCAGGACGCCGACTTCCTCGCTCCCCTCCTCCTCTGTTAAATGGTATCTCCCAGGCGCACTACGTCATCAAACCATGTGATGTTTGGTATTGCTGGATTCAGGAAGCTCTCGACTTTTCAAAAATAACATCGTTTTACTTTTATTTATTACGTGTTTGGCACCAGAGCAGCCTAAACACACAAAGTCCAAAATCGTGATGAGTGGTGACAAGTCATGTCATGACGTTTTTCGATGGGAAAAGTTAAAGGATTACTCGCGATCTTATGTGGAACTGTTAGCGGGGACTTAGCTCTTTTATAAAAGGTAAGAGTCTCACTCCTACCACTATTTTTGGCTGAAATATACCGTCTAGAAAGTGGGATCATAACCTTCACGTTTCATATGGCTTTATTTGGTGATATTTTATGATGTTTCTGTCATAAACAACATCAGCTATCATAATCACACCTGATTTCAATAAGGTACAATGTCTGAAGCTGGCTGAGTGTTGTTTGATCACTGATAGTACTGTTTTGAAGCATCATGGTAAAAACACTGTAGAATGGTCATACTTTGAGCAGTCTCCTTCAAATTTGAAACAAGTGTTCATTGATAGTGTGCCTACAGCCCCACAGTGTCATTTACCTGCTCAGATGAAGCCACAGACAGTTATTCATCCTGAAACACATTTTTATTTTATTTTAGGCAAAATCTTCAACTTTTTGCTGACTTCAGAGGCCCATTACTCTGTCTCTGTATCACCTAGAGTGTTTCTGACACTTTCACAAGAGACTTCAGGGAGTTTTCTTTCTGGCAAGACCTCATGCATGCATGTAGTCAGAGCGGTTCAGAAGCTACAGACATTTTAATTTGGGTATGTCATTTTAGGCGTTTCTGCTGCAAAATGGGGGTTAAGGCCAATACCAACATTGATTCATTTAGACTGAAAGAGTCATCTGAAGGGATGCACCGATGGGACATTCTGGTCCAATACTGATGTGTTTTTTGTTGTTCTTTGTTTTGTATTTGTTGTCATTTATTTCCCCTTTGTATGACAGAGAAACGATAAAATCTACATTATAAAACGAAACAAAACTGAACTGTTATGAAGTCATTCAGCCCGTCATCACACTGATTTTGAAACAGCCTTAAATATAACTGTCTTCCACATGAAACATCTTTTTATGCGGGAACGTTTGGAAGACTCATGTAATTTCACACTCTCATGTTCCAGACCAGTCCTTTTAACCTCAGCATATGTACGTTACCTCATGATGACATCATGTCCCTTCAGGATTTTGTGGGTTTTTCTGGGAATTGTTGTGGCATGAAATGCAGAATTTCACTGCAGCTTTTCTAAATAATTGCATTTCAGTGGTTTTAAGTGTTTTTATGCCTCGGCTCCAGCGACAGCTGTGGCTGGAGGCATTTTGTGTTTTTGGTTGTGTGTCCACAATAAAAATCATTTAAAATTTTGCACAACTCATGGAATTTTGTTGCTTGAAATGAATTTAATAACGTAACGTAACGGCAGATTTATTTCCTGTAAGAGCCTGTAACATAACTCTAATATGCACCAACTTAGGGATGCACAAGATATCGTTTTGGCATCAACACTGCGATGTGCATTAGTCCCAAATCCATGTTTTTACAGACATGGATGTAAACTGTTAAGTGCAGCTTGACCGGTGCTTGGCGGCACACGGCCGTTTCTACTGCTTTCATTTGCTTGTTAAGACACAGGGGTGGCAGTAGCTTAGTCCATAAGGGCCTGGGATGGAAACCGGAGGGTCACTGGGTCAAGTCCCTGTCCACACCAAATATGAAGTGTGAACTGGTACCTGGACAGATGCCAGTTCACATCTGTCTGACCCTGAGCAGGGCCCTGAACCCAAACTGCTCGGGGCGCCAGTCCATGGACAGCCCTCTCACTCTGACATCTCTCCATTTAATGCATGTGCAGGTCCTGTCTGTGCATGTGTGTGTGTGTGTGTGTGTGTGTGTGTGTGTGTGTGTTTCAGGCCTGTGTGTATGACAACAGAATGAAAACATTGATTTCCCCCTCGGGGATCAATAAAGTATATCTTCTTCTTCTTAATTATGTAATATATCTGTCAAAGTTTAGATAAATATATATCTAAAAACCATTAATCACTCAGCACAAATACACAGGCTGTAATCCAGAGTTATGTTTATTGTAGTCATCATGAACCACAAGGTGCAGTCGTTGATTACTCCGTCTCTGTCTCCAGGTCTATGTGTCCTACGACTACGGTACCACTTTCACACTGGTCTCAGATAAGTTCCAGCTCTCAGGGGTCAAGGCGAAGGACGGCAGCAAGCAGGTCATCTCCCAGTTCTACCACAGCCCTGCAGACAACAGGAGGGTAAGTCACTGCTCCAGGGCACTGCTGACGGGGAGGTGATGATGAAAACGAGGTGAAATGTACAGTAGAGGAGTCTCTGTAGACGAGACTGGAATTATCATGTCATTAACACATCAAACACCAGGTACAGTGTGTGAGGGGAAACTCAGAAGAACTGCATGAACCCTTAAAGCCCAGTTAAGACCAAAGATTCATAACGAGACAAAACCGTTCAGAGAAAAGTGTCAGCGGTGTGAACTGGCCGGTCTGAGCTGGACTCAAGCCGGCTGATGGTGTCACCTGACACTCAGCTGGTCAAATGGCCAGCGGCTGGTTTTAAAGCATGTCACCTGTTTCAGCAGCCAATCAGCTTGCAGTAAAGTCCGCTGGTCAAGTCAAAATGACTGCAGACGGTGTGTTGGGTAGCTGCAGCAGGTGCTCCGTCCCCACCAAGCCCTCTGTTTCCGTCCTCACGGTGTGCTGGTGCCGGACGGTGGGTCACTGCTGCTGCTGGCTGTATGTGCTTTAGCATTAAGAGTTTGAGAGTCTGAATGAAGTTTGGTAAGGAATTTCACGCCATCGTGCTCCCTCGTCATTCAAAGGGTACAATTGTGGATCGTTTTTCTCGTCTTCAAGCCAGCATCCGAGGTGGTAACAGCACTGAAACAACGTCTGTGTAAAAGGGACAGTTGGCAGCATGAGTTTGACGTTTTGACGACTTGTTATTTGAGTGACCCACTGCCGGAGATTTAAAAAGTTGCCAGTTGCAGTTAGCAGCTAACTCCAGAAGTCGTACAGTGGCCAAAATGTAAGAATTGGGAACACGAACTTGCTCTCACACCAGGCTACTGCATTTCTTTCCTGTAAAAATTTACGACAAGTTTTAGCTGGTGGTTGACCAAAGTTCACTTATCAAGGGGGCTCGCCTGCTTCACTTTGGTGGATTATACTAGCAAGTCATCATGATAGCTAATGGTACCATCCTGTGCGTTGACTGGTCCAAATGCTCTCCAGATTGTTTTACATTCCTGCAAACCTAGCCAAATCCATCATGGCGGGGAAAATCCTGAATATCTCCGGTAGAGCTAACATACATGTACAGTAGAACTACTGCACGTTAGAAAAGCTACATGCTAGGCAGATGCTGCTGTGTTACGTGTGATGCCTGTCATACCTCTTGCGCTTCTAAATTCACACTCTGGAGCATCATGAGGTTGATGTTGTTTGTTTCTCTGTAAAGATTCAAAGGCGGCATGAAGACAGGACCGTGTAGCGCCTCTATGGAGTGATCTCTGTGTGAAAAGAGCCATAGACAGCGATGCTCTCATAATACAGTAATTAAGCTCTCGGAGCTAATGCATGCTAACTACGCTACCGATGGATTTGAAATGTGCAACAAGAAGAACTGGCTGTGAGCCAGAGGAGCAGAGAGCACAGCAGAGAAGATAAAAGCTCAGTCGCTGTCTGTGGAGAACGCTCATGGTTTCACGGGGCTGACAGGGTGTCAGGGGTCATTTGTCTGGCTAAGGTGGGTTCAGTGGAAGATGGAGTACAGCAGAGGGGGGGGGGGGGGGGGGGGCGGATAAGAGGACGCAGACAGAGATGAAGCAATGGAGCTGTACAAATATAGGATAGGCAGAGAGAACAAAGAGCGGGATTCTGCATTAAATCAGAATTAACCACGTGAACAAAGCCTCGTTGTGTGTGCTGGCAGACATGATGGAGTGAAGAGGTTTTACCTTCACACCTCACGTCTCTGCAGTCCAGACTTTTAGAGCATAAACTTCATCATCATTCAGTCACTGTTTAAATCGACCTGTTTAAAGTTTATTTCTTCTGTATGTGTTTCCCGAGCTGTTAATGGCGCTGCGTGTTGACAGATAGCTGTGCGTGCTTTGAGGCAGGTGCCAGTTTAACAGGTTCTGTGTAACCAGTCGTGAACAAGAAATCCGACCTGAAATGCACCTGTCACACAATACTGTTGGACGTGTGACTCTCTTTGTATTCAATATCTTCCTCATCCTTAATGTCTGTGACTTTGTCAGCGTGTGCCAAGAAGGTGTGAGGCGTCACCTCCTGGTGTACGGTTACCAGATCCGTCCTGATATTTTATGATAATGTTCATCAGCTGTTGTGTAACATACAAGAGTCAAACAGTTTGGGAATATGCTTATCTGCTTTCTTTCCTAGAGTGAGATATGAAGATTTATATCATGTTAATGTCTGTGCTTTAAAGGGATAATTAGAATTTTTTGAAGTATTGTATTGTACAGTAGTCGACCTCTAGTGTGACATAAAACATACGTGTTGGTAGCACTTTATAAACAACAACAATGACATCACATGTCAATAAAAATCATCTCCGTCCCTGTTATATGGCGGCTGATCTCGTCCTCTGCTCGGAGGGTAAGGAGCTCTTTAGTCTTATTGTTTTCCCAATTTGTGGACATTTACAGCCACTGTTCGTCTTTGAGTAAGCTGCTAACTGCTAACAGAAATATTTTAAAACTCCCACAGTGGGTGTCATGCATAGCGTCATCAAAACATCACACCCGTCCTGTCCGTTGTCCTGTCCTGCTGCATATTCTGTTTATACAAACATCGTTTCAGCACTGTTACTACCTCCCGTGGCAGCTTAAAGGGCGAGACCGTTCTGTGTTGCCGTTCTGCGATTGTACCTTATGTACAGCACGGTGAGGTGGCATAACGGCGTGATATTCCCACCTTGAACAGGCAGTGTAAAAGAGGCTTTTGACACAACAGTGGTGTCAGTCATCTAGTCGAGCTCTTGTAGAAAGCAATGTAGCATGTTTCTCAAAATGATGAATTATTATTTTAAGGTTGTTTGTCGGGCTGTAGTGATGCAATGACAGAGTAAATTCCAAGGTCCTGCTGACTCCAGCTTGAAGTCAGAAAGTGGCAGCGATCAGCCAAAATAGTCCAAGACCTTTATAAGGATGAGAACAGATACAAAGAAACCTCAGCAGCTCACGATAAACACTGCTCCTCAATGCAAAGAGATGAATTAATTGGTTCAGTTCATGCATTCACAATCACTCTCTGTATTATCAGGCAGAAAACAAACCAACCCTTAACAACAATACTACTTTTAGAATATTGAAAATCTAACTGTAGCATTAGTCAGCACCGGCTCAGAGGTTAACAAAGTGCTGCATCTTGCTTCTTGGTACACAGTTATTATTCAGTACACTGCGCTGCTCTGAACACTTGAACAGCTGCTGTTCCCAGTGGGACTGAATGAGCAAAGCTCCGCTGTACATTAGTGATCTGGCACCGCAACACTGCACTCACATATCAGTGGAGCAACTGAGAAACACTCACAGTAAGCAGACATTTGCTTCAGTTACTTGTTTTCTCTGCACTTGATGGAGGTTAATGGAACAGTCGTATACCGTGACAGAGTTTTACCCAAACAGAAATCGCTACTGTAAATCTAAAAGCACTGATTTGATCATTTACTCACCACCTGTCTGGAGTTCAGTTTGTCCTGTAATCATCCTGCGGAGGGATTTAAAGACGCACTCCACCAATTTAACACATAAAACTGGTTTACACGTTGTGTTTCGTACGACTCAGGCTGGGAAAACAGCTGTGTAACGTCCTCTTTGGAGGCGCTAGATCTAGTCGAGAAAATAACCCTTCTGTCATGGTGATGTCATCAGAGTTACTGATTCAAGCACTCAGCAAATATTTTTTGTCTTTGACTTTGTATTTTTAACAACAAAAATGTGACCGTCATCCTTCATCTAAACAGATAAGGAAACTGAGTGTCCGGTTGATGTCGTGTGCATATTGATTAGCTGCTGTCTAGTCTCATCTTTCATCCCATGTGCACCTTGTTTCTCTCTAGCTGCTTTAGACATGGCGTTGGTAGGCTGTGTTGCTACATATCAAAATGTTAAGTCAGCTGAGTGTCCACAGTCAGTGTCTTCTTTTCTCTCATTGCCCTCATAAACAGGTTCAGTTCTGCCAGAGCCCACAGGAATGATGCACGCCACTTTGTATGCCTCCGCACTGGCTGTAATCGGAGGCATTGTGTCTTTGGTTTGTCCGTCTATCCTCTTCTCGAGAACGTGATATCTCAATGTAACATGTCTCAATAAAACAATGAACTGATTAGATTTTGGTGGTCAAAGGCCAAGGTCACTGTGACATTCTGTCCGTCTCATTCTCACGAACGTGGTATCTCAAGAAGGCCTTGAGGGAGTTTTCTCAAATTTGGCACATCCACGTGCTGAGGGGAAAAAAAAGTCCAAAAAAAGTAAATAACTTACAAATTATGGTGAAAAGGAAGTTTCTTGCAACCCTGGATTTAAGTTAAAAATATTCACAACTGAAAAAACACTTGTGGTTGCTGATAAGTAGTGTTTAACTTTTGATTTAACACTAAAAATTAAAACCCTCGGCGCGCAGCAGCGACTGCGCGACGCAGCATGTGTCACTGACACCAGACTCAGAGCGCAGTGGACCGGTGGAAAATGTCACCATCAGCATATTATTTTACATCAATAAAATCTATTTTATCATTATTTTGAGTCACATTGTTGAAAGAATTTAGTCGTCTGTGTTCAAGCAGGATAATGGGTCTCTATTCATTGCACGTCGGGCTTTCTATTTCCATGTCGGAGATGGTGTTGCGTTCAAGGTCCCGCAAAAAAAATGAGGGAAAAAAAAGGCAGAATATTTAAAAAAAACAATTTCACAAACGAATACCGTGCCATCGAACGAAGCTTTGCCCTAGCTAATAATGACAAAGTCTCACACAAATATTTTAAATAAAAGGATAAAATGATGATGTTCACTGTGACTTCCTGTGTCCTATTCTCTTGAACTCGTTATTTTAAGAACTACTTTCTTTACCTTTAATACATCCATCCACCGGGCTGTGTATAAAACACTAAAGGGCTTTTAATTTGAAACAGGAAGAGGTGGAATTCACTCAGTCACAGGCTCACGGACTTTCTCTCTATAGTGTTACAGCACTGGACCCACTGTGACGGTTGAGCCAAAAATTAATGTAAATCCATGTTAAAATGAAGGACAGGACACTTCAACACAGTCAGGGAGCTGCTTTCTCTGGAGCTGAACCCACTGATCATATAAAACAACCCTCCCTTCTGCAGCTTCGCTTGGTGATGTATGGCACTGGTGAAGGCTGCGCAGCAATCTGCCTATCGGAGCCAAATTCGGCTGATAACAGTAGTTCAGTCAGGACCAAAGAACACTTTATTTCTGTTGCAGTATTACATTTGGCGGTATGGTCCTGTTCTGGGGCCTCTCTGCCCCTCCACGCGCATACAATGAAGGCCTAAAGCAGAGAGAGCACACCTCCCTGCCCTTCCATGCACCTACATGGAAAGCCTAAGGCAGGAAGAGCAGCAGCAAAGACCCCCCTGAGTACAGAACAGAGCAGCATCAGTGACAAACAGAAATTACATTGATAAGTCAGATGCAACATGACAAGGAGGAGCTGGGGTGGAGGCAGGTTGCAAAGCAGCTTGCAGAGGAAGCAGCAACAGTAGGCAGGCCAGAGCAGTTTAAATAGGGCGCCCTGAATGAGATCTGCCAATTGGTTGCATAGACAGGAATCATGTGATCTATCAGCTGACTCCCTTCATCAATCAGCTGATCCATCAGTTGATTGGGCTGCTTGAGATCAGCTGATGTAGCTGGGATGTGAGCTGAGCCCATCGTGTCCTGCCTGAACTACTTTCTGCTGATGCCAATTAATCAGCCAAATGGATAAATCAGCTGACGTCTAATTAATAAGCTTGTTTTGCAAGTTATTAAAAGAAGAAAATGAATGAGTAAACATTGAATTCTATTAAATATGTCTTATTATCATCATTAAAAAAAGAAAATTAGACTGATGGGTACCATCAGGCGTGAAGGGTTTCACGAAAGCGTGCTATCCAGGATCCAGATTTGCAGTGTGACCCATACTTTGGGGAACACGTCCCAAACCTCTGCTGCTTTTTTAAAAATGGTCTCTAACATTATGTAAGTCCTAATTACTGGAGCGCCCCTTTAAAGACTGCAGGAATATTCAGAGTTTGATGTTAATGTCAGGACTAATGTCTGGATAACAGGCGATAAATCCTCCTGGTGGATGTGATATTTTTTAAGGGAGCGTCTTTATTTCTTCTGGTGTGATCCTGCCTGTTGTCGGTGTGCAGCGACACTCCTCCCTGCTCACACAGAATGGAGTGGTTATGGAGAATACACTGACACGGCACATCAAAGCGAGCTGAGAATAGTGGGATTAGCACAGCGCCATTACATAATCAAACTGGGTAACAGGGATGGGGAATACATGTGTTGATGGAGCTCTAAATATGTAAGACTCTTTATATTTCTGAAGTAGACATTGTATTTATAATAAAATAAATAATAATAAATAAAATAATGCTGAAGGTGCATCCAGGTGAGGTCTTATGTCTTCTTCTTCTTCTTCTACAGTATCTTTTTGTGGACTCCACCAACAACTTCCTGTGGAACACCTTTGACTTCTGTAAGAGCGTGCAGGGCTTCTCGCTGCCCTTCAAACCCACAGACCTGCTGCTCCACAGCCGAAGATCCAACCTGGTGCTCGGCTACGACGGCTCCCACCCAAACAAACAGGTAAAGACTCCACCTGCAGCGCAAGCTTTATCTTCGCAGGGTGTAGTTTCATCACTGATTCATGATCCAGTCGTACAGGAATGTTGTTTTCATCATACTGATTGAAATCGATCTAAAATAAAAAACTGTAATAGGTAGAGCCTTCATTCCTTTTGCAACAGAAAGCTCATACTTAACTCTTTGGTGTAGGCGTGTTCTCCGCGTGCCATGACATCATCAAGTTATGCTACATATGGTCCAAAAGACGTCAAAAATGCACGGCAGCGCCACAGCACTGTCCCGTCATGGCCGACTGAGATGGTTGTTTATATGATCCTGTTTAAAATCATTCTAAAATAAAAGCTGTAATAGTTAGAGTGAGAAGGGGTAGACGTCCGTCTTTCACGCCATCACTTTGTGTGTCCTGTGACGGCACAGTGTTGTCCCGTCATGGCTTTGGGATTTTGTTATTTATATTATCCTGATTAAAATCATTCTGAAATAAAAACTTTAATAGCTAGAGTGTTTATTTTTCTTGCAGCAGAAAACTTAGATGTGTGTCTTTCGCACCGTCATGTTGTCCTCACGTGATGACGAAAAAGAGGAGCAGAGAAGCTGGTCGATGTCCGTTTTCTGAACTCTATTATATTCTTGTATCAAATATTCTGATTTATTGACTCACACAAACTTTTAGGTAGTTTAGATTTCAGGGATATAAAATACCAACACATGTCTGTGTAGGCAGTGGGGAAATATTTCTACTGCAGATGAAGTTATCAAACTGCTCATCAAAATTAGCATATCATAAAAAACTAAAAAAGCACATAGTTCACATAACTTACAGAATATTCATTATTGATCATGTTTCCACATCGAGAAATCATTTGTTATTGACTCGCATAATGTCGTAGCTCAGGTTGTACAGATTTTAGAGATATGAAGCATTTAGAAATACTCCAAGAAATGACATCACAATAAGCAAGAACACCAACATATGAACTGGTAGATCAAAGATTTAGATCAGATCAGTGGGAAGTGCTTACAGATTTTTTTTAGTACCTATTGAGCTGCGATCAAATGTTCCACCCTCATGCGATATGTAATATTTCATGTACATTAACACGGGGCCCAGAGGAGAGACTGTTGGCTGCTCAGCTTTTTGCATGGAAGATTGTTTTTGGGTTTTCTCGTCTCCAGTTGAAGCACAATAGCGGAAAACGTCTCTCCACTGTTCTCCCTGTGACATGTGTAAGAGCCAAAACGAAGGAATGAGCGTGACCTACATTTTTACAGTGCACCATCCCCCTCTTCTTCTTCTTCCTCCTCCTCCCCTCCTCCTCCTCCTCCTCCTCCTCACACCGTCTCTCTCCCCTCTTGTAGCTGTGGAAATCAGACGACTTTGGGGAGACATGGGTGTTGATCCAAGAGCACGTGAAGACCTACTTTTGGTAAGACAACCACTGTGTCAGCTCACAACGAGCACAGTATGCAGTGAAGGTTATATATGTGTGTGTACATGTATGTGAGGTGTGTGCTGCTGTTAATGGAACACTTAACGAAGGAATGAGTGAATAAAACCTTCCAGAAAATACCAGCTCAGTCAGTATCACTAAATAAAACATGTTTCTAGTCAGCTCGTCTCCACATTCAGTCTAATTCCAGTCATTTCTTGTCCAAAAAATCTTAAATACTGTTCTGAAATTTAACTTACAGAGAATGCCAAAAAAACAGATTGATATTAAAGGGTCTTTGTATACCTTTAATTTCAGTGCATCAGCCAAACAACTGACATCATAAGACTGAACATGACTGGTTGATAGAATACTGGAAAATAATTACAGTCACATTCAGAATTATGTTGCTGTCTGCAGTGTTCCTGTCTTCTGTTTGGCTCTATGATACCATCGAGCTTGCAGTTTGCAAATGACTTTATCAGCTGAGGTTATAAAGCAGCCAGCGATGGCCGACCTTACCTGAGGTTACAGCAGAGACCGTTGATAAACTGAGACGACCCACTTCAAATTCATTTCCTGTATCTGTGTCACGTGGGTCAGACTCCTGCACCGGCAGCCAGCGGCTCTGCAGACTGACACAGCTGAATCTAGAGAATGATGATGACTGTGAAGATAAAAACTATTTGCCTGGTTGCAGCAAATTGCAACATGAGAGTGAACGCTGCGAGGGCCCATCCGCAGATAATCACTGTCCTGTTCACAGGTGGGGGCTCAGAGTGGAGGCAGCAGCACTAAACACAGGCCGTCTCCAGCATAATGAGCTGCGTTTGTAAACCATAAATGCTCCCCGCATCTTCTGATGCAAAACAGCATCTTTGTTATGTGCTCCATAAACTGCTGCTCTGAGCCTGCAGAGAACACACTCTGTGGTTTGGCTCACAACTACAGCTGACCTTTCCTGACCTTCCTCACGTGCGTACACGAGGCTACACCAGGGCTCGTCCGGTCACAGATGCCTCGACAGTTGCACGTCAGACCAGCAGCAGCCCTTTTCCTTCAGTTCAGACCGAGGGAACACTTAACAACATTTTTGTGGTTCATTTAAAATTCCAAATGCACAACGCACTGTGTTAGTACATCATTACTGACACCACCCACATATACAGCTGCAGTGTTTACCACCAGTTGAGAATTTATCTGTAGTGGTTTGTCTCAGAAGCACCACTCAACTATTGAACCTCCCATTAGTCCTGCAGCGGGGCGGGAACCTGACGGGTAAACCACGGAAAGCTGTGTAAAGGGCAAAAATACGTACATGGAGTTCAAGACACCCAAGGAGGATCCTTTGGAGGTTTGATGGTGGTGAAAGGAGCATGCTAACATGTTTCCTAACCTGGCAGTGGTTGAATGCGTTCACCATCCAGTCAAAGAGACGTCTCCTTGGACCATGTGTGCTGGAGTTACACATGGTTACTGGTTTGGTGGTGAATCATGGGAATTTGATGCTCACACAGTTCGACGAAAACTCAAGCTTTGAGCAACTCTGATGTGAAAGGTCATTAGATGGTACGGACAAAATTTGAAGTCAATCGGATCAAACCTGTAGGAGGGGTTTGTTAAAGTACGACCCCTGGAATTCAAAATGGCTGACTTCCTGTCGGGTTTAGGGTACATCTCCAAGAGACTTTCTTTGCATGTCTTTGGATGTTACATGCACCAGCCAAGTTTTCCAGCTTCAGGGGTTGCTTTGTTGGAATTTTATAGGCAGTGCTGTTGAGCCATTTTTTTTTACACCTGATCATAAACCTAATATCAGATGTGAATTTTCACCACTTCACATGTGTGCAAAGTTTCATGGAGCACCATGAGCCGCTCAAACATGAGCTTCATTCCAGAGAGTAGAGATAATTCCCTGAGTTTCAGAAGGCACCGTGTGGTGTTCAGGCTCCGAGGTGATTCTGATATACAGCCCAGTACGCACTGACAGAACCTTGAGACTACAAACCAGGGCAGAGTGTCTGAGTTGATCCATAGATCAGAGTGCTGGCAGCAGTGTTGTCATCATATTTACTGTGGTGATAAACTGTGTTTATCTTTTGGGAAGGGCAAGTGAACGAGTTCATTGTTTGAGTTAGTGAACAGGACGAGACCTGAAGGCTGGAGTGGTTCATGTTTACTTTCACTTTGTCAGTTTCTGTGTGTGTGTGTGTGTGTGTGTGTGTGTGTGTTTGGACGTGTTAACAGAGGTCTGACTACTATGTCATTACATTCATTATGATCTGCAGTGTTGTTGTAACTGTGCCAGAAATACATACTGATGTTGATTCAAATATTTTTGGGATAACATCTGTTGTTACCTCCGTTAAAGGGATAGTGCACCCATAAATGAAAATCCAGCCATTATCTACTCACCCATATGCTGAGGGAGGCTCAGGTGAAGTTTTAGAGTCCTCACATCACTTGCAGAGATCCAAGGGGAGAGGAGGTAGCAACACAACTCCACCTAATGGAGGCTGACGGCGCCCCAGATTCAAACGTCCAAAAACACATAATTGAAACCACAAAATATCTCCATACTGCTCGTCCGTAGTGATCCAAGTGTCCTGAAGCCCCGACATAAAAAGTTGTTTGGAAAAACCTCATTGGTTTGTCAGGGCCCCTGAGGTGTTAACTTACTGTTTACTGGTGCCCAGTGCTCTGCCCCGGCTGGTTGATGCTTCTAAGATGAGTTCGTACCCTCCACGCTGTCTCCAGAGACTGAATGCATTTGGATGTCTCGCTCATATTATGGAGTTTGCTACCTCAGGTTATTATTGACATTATTGACGTCTGTATTACATCTGAGTAATTACATCTGAGTATTACACTCAGTAAGTGCGTAGCCACTCACAGATACCCTTTCAATTTCACATTCATACAGGTTGTCCCCAGAGTGCAGGCAGGATAAATGGTGCTCAGTGGTGGATGAAGTACCTGAACACCACTCTTGAGTTGAATTACAGATATCAGAAAGAAATACCAGTAAATGACATTGGAGAAGTTAAAGTTGCCCATCGGAATATAACTTGAGTAAAAGTAAAGTATCTAAAATTTACTGTTCTTAGGCACTCAAATGCAGTTTGTCATCCAGTTTTTATGTTCTGTTCAAATTTGTAAATGTAAATGGAAGTATTGTTGTGCAGAATGTCACCAGCGGCCCTGTAGCTGCTTCGCCATGCTGCTGATCCTCGTTAAGATCGCTGGATTAACTAATTGTGCTCTGGATTATTTACTCTTTACAAACAATCCAACGTGACTCACTGCAGTCAGACCTCGTTTGTCAGCTCCAGATTGATTTGTATTCCAACGTAAACACACCAGCAGCATTTTCCTCACAACAGGAGAAAGGCTTCCTCCTGCTGGGAATCAAAATAGTTGATTTATTGTCTCCTGTAACCTCGTCTGACTAAAGCTAATTAGTATCTTTGGTTTGGAAATAGCCTTTCTGTAAAGTCTTTAGAGCTGGATGGTTGCCAGCAGCCAGACAATGGAATCAGTGATTGCGTCTCCCTTCTCCGTGCCAACGCTTCAGCGGTCTGTTACTTTAAATTGAAATGAAAGCAGTCGGCGTACAAGGCAGCGCTTAAGAGTCTAGAAAACAAGAGCTGAGGGGAAATGAGGAAACAGCACTGAACAACACTCTATCTGTGACACCACTCTGATGTCTGCTGTGTGATTAATGAGCATTCAGATGAATAAATGTTTCTCCTCCTGTCCGAGCGGGAGCGTATTCAGACAGGTCACATGTAGCTGCAGGTCGCTCTCACCGCTGCACCTTGGTAAAGCTAAATTACTTTTCTGTGTGTATCTGTCACCGATAAAGACACAACACACACAGTGAGGCTGCGCACATCCACCTACACACCTCACCTAGATCAGGTTCGCTACATTGTCGGCTTGAAAGGCACTTGAATACTGATACGGTGGAAACCAACTACAGGAAGCCTTTTTTATGATGAGAGCATCAGTGTTGGCAACAGCACTTCCTCATTCTTACAAAACCTGACAGAAGTATTCAGGGCAAACTTTGTGGACTGAAACTAAGCACACTGCTTCGTTATCAGATCCCCTCGACTGACTTGTGGTCTCACACTTGAAACCAACAATGGGCTTCCTTGGAAAAGTCTGAGGAAGGTTGGCCCAGTGCAGAGTGACCCTCTTGTTTTATCTCTCTAGTTTCCTGGAGCTTCAACAAATGCTGCCAGATGGGTTCCTCTGTGTCTGACGCTGATTGGCCACTGGCTGAGCGTTGGTATTTGATAAGACTGGAGGTAGACCAGTTTGTACAGAGGCTAGAAACGCCCCTGCGTACACCTGACCTGTGCAGGGCTGCTGCGACTGGCCCCTGGCCCCCTGTCCTGCTGCAATAGTGGCCCTCAGGCAAAGCAAGTTGAGTATCCCTGGTCTGCCGTGGCGAATTTAGCAGCACCTTGTGGTGAGGTTGCAGATTTTCATCGACTGAAACTTCTCCCATGTGCCAAGACTGTTGGAGAACTATGGTAGCTGAGGTGAAAACACAGATGGCCCTATTTAAGGTGGATTTATACTTGCTGCAGCTCTATGCAGAGACTACGTGGTTGTGGACATTTATACTTAGGCGGTGCTGTGTTTGTGTTGCTCTGCAGTTACACCTACGAAGGACTAGTTGGCGGTGGGTGTCTGTGAGGTGCTGTAAAGTTTAGTTGACTCAAAACACACATTGAACACTCATTAAACATTATTAACCACACACTAAACATGGCTTAATGGAGACAGTTTCAAACACAAATCAGCTTCACTATAACTCGCAGCATTCACAGACAAACGCTTGTCTTTATCTGGACACATTTTCCCCACAAATACAACATGCTAACATTATTAGCACAAGTCCATGGCATTTTACATTGTGTAAATTAGCCTAGCGATGAGCGGAGATTTCCTCTGCTCATATGAATCCAGGGACAACAGCAACATTTAACAAAGGTAACATTACAAATTTCGGTGCCATTACAGCTCACAAGCTTCACTGACAAAACAACTGTCTTATACTAAACACGTTTTGCAAACAAATACAACATGCTAACGTTTTTAGCACAAGCCTATGGCATTTTACATTGTATAAATTAGCCTAGCTGCTAGCGGAGATTTCCTCTGCTCATATTTCAGCCAGGATAAATCACACACAAGACTTAAAATGCTATTTTTGTGGAGGCTTTATTGTCTTCACAATTTATTGTTTCTTATCTGTGAAATTAAAGTAAATCAAAGCTTTGTTTCCACTGAGGGAAATGGTTTCAGCTTACAGAAACAGACAGGAGCTCTGCGTCACTGTGACGTATAGTTACATTTCTTGAGTGGTGCACATCAGGCTACGGCATCGGCTCTGCATCAATTTGATAAAAGTATTAATCCCACTTTAGAGTCAGTGTTTTGTTTGTCCGTTCTGGGCTACTGTAGAAACAACATGGCGGACTCCACGGAAGAGGACCCGCTCTGTATGTAGATATAATCGGCTCTTTCTAAGCAACAAAAACTCAATGATTTCCAGGTTCAGGTGATTATACACTAATTTAAACATAGTTATGAATATTATATTCCATTCCTGCAAACAAACACCTAAATCCTTCAGTTAATCAACAAAACTTTGCAAAGTGTGTGCTTCAAATGTTGGTCATCTACCAGGTTTGCTTATGACCGCTGTCATCATTTTTCACTGGATTTTGTGTTTTGTCATCCTACCTTTATAGATTGTCAATAAGCCAATAAGATCTGATGAAGTCTGTTAAAGCTGCACCCCCCCCCCCGTGGCTCCATCCATTTAGATGGGATTTAATCCCGTTTGTTCTGGCTTTAGCAAGGGCCGCTACTGTTGTGTTGCGGATCAGTCTCAAGGCGGTGAAAGCTAACGAGACTCAAGCCTGACTCTCAGCCTGCTTCTGGATGTGTTTAAAACCAACCCAGTCTGATGGGGTGGTCCGCCACCCAACTCCTAATCCCCTGATCTCTCTGCTAGGAGACAGACTGAGTAAAATCCTCTGTGCATACAATGAGAACTACAATCTCTTTTCCATATGGATTACAGACAATGATACAAATCCTGCAGACAGAGTGATTTTAAATGCATTGGAAGAAACAAAGGGAACAGGGGAGGAGGGTGGGCAGAGGGGAAAGGTTAATGAGAAAGACATATGGAAATGAAGAACTGAATGCCACTACTCAAGAAAGGAAGAGAGCAAATACATGTTTGCAAGTCAAAATTGCTTGTTAAGGCTTTTTATATTCCTTAAAACAAAACAGATCACATGTTGACTCAGAGTGCTGCTGCTTTTCAATCAAAATTTCAAGTTACTGAACAAACGTGAGGGGAAAATTAGTCAGACAACCTGCAGTTGATTAGTGCAACAGGCTGAGTCATGTCATCACACCCTGTTGTTCTACAAGTTAACTATTCTGTAGTTATTTAATGATAACACACAATGGAGGAAACTAGTGAGCCATGCTTGACATTTAAGTGTGAGACCAACACTGTTTTCTGACTTTGCAAAATGCAACTGCCTGACTGTGATATTGCTTTGTGAAAATACTTTGTGAGGTTACTTAAGATGTTATCTTGTGAACTTACCTTGTGGCATTAGCTTCTGAAGTTACTGTCTTACTTTACCTTGTTACCTTACCTTGTTAACTTACCTTGTGACGCTAGGTTCTGACGTTAGACCTTACCTTGTGACCAAACCTTGCAATGCTACCTTGTGATGCTAGGTTCTGACGTTGCCTTGTTACGCTACCTTGTGACGTTATCTTCAGATGTGACTTTGTGTTGTTACCTTGTGACATTACTTTTTGACGTTACCAGCTATCTTGTGAGGTTACCTTGTGAGGCTACCTTGTGAGGCTACCTTGTGACGCTACCTTGTGAGGCTACCTTGTGACGCTACCTTGTGAGGCTACCCTGTGAGGCTACCCTGTGAGGCTACCTTGTGAGGTTACCTTGTGAGGTTACCTTGTGAGGCTACCTTGTGACGTTACCTTGTGACATTACCTTGTGAGGCTACCTTGTGACGCTACCTTGTGAGGTTACCTTGTGAGGCTACCTTGTGAGGTTACCTTGTGAGGCTACCTTGTGAGGCTACCTTGTGACGTTACCTTGTGAGGTTACCTTGTGAGGCTACCTTGTGAGGCTACCTTGTGACGCTACCTTGTGACGCTACCCTGTGACGTTACCTTGTGAGGCTACCTTGTGACGCTACCTTGTGAGGCTACCTTGTGACGCTACCTTGTGAGGCTACCTTGTGACGTTACCTTATGAGGCTACCTTGTGAGGCTACCTTGTGACGTTACCTTATGAGGCTACCTTGTGAGGCTACCTTGTGACGCTACCTTGTGAGGCTACCTTGTGAGGCTACCTTGTGACGTTACCTTATGAGGCTACCTTGTGAGGCTACCTTGTGAGGCTACCTTGTGACGCTACCTTGTGAGGCTACCTTGTGACGCTACCTTGTGAGGCTACCTTGTGAGGCTACCTTGTGACGTTACCTTATGAGGCTACCTTGTGAGGCTACCTTGTGACGCTACCTTGTGAGGCTACCTTGTGACGCTACCTTGTGAGGCTACCTTGTGAGGCTACCTTGTGACGCTACCTTGTGAGGCTACCTTGTGACGTTACCTTGTGACGCTACCTTGTGAGGCTACCTTGTGAGGCTACCTTGTGATGTTACCTTGTGAGGCTACCTCTTGACGTTACCTTGTGACGTTACCTTGTGAGGCTACCTTGTGAGGCTACCTTGTGAGGCTACCTTGTGACGTTACCTTGTGACGTTACCTTGTGAGGCTACCTTGTGAGGCTACCTTGTGACGTTACCTTGTGAGGCTACCTCTTGACGTTACCTTGTGACGTTACCTTGTGAGGCTACCTTGTGACGCTACCTTGTGAGGCTACCTTGTGAGGCTACCTTGTGAGGCTACCTTGTGAGGCTACCTCTTGACGTTACCTTGTGACGTTACCTTGTGAGGCTACCTTGTGAGGCTACCTTGTGACGTTACCTTGTGAGGCTACCTCTTGACGTTACCTTGTGACGTTACCTTGTGAGGCTACCTTGTGACGCTACCTTGTGAGGCTACCTTGTGAGGCTACCTTGTGACGTTACCTTGTGAGGCTACCTCTTGACGTTACCTTGTGACGTTACCTTGTGAGGCTACCTTGTAAAACTAGCATGTCTCTCAAGTGAGGCAGTGGAGGCACACAAAGGGAACAAACATTAATTCTACAATTTAGTTCTGGATTGTGTCGTGTGTGTTGCATTTAAAATAAGTGGAATTACATATTTGTTGAATCAAACTCAAACAGTGACAAACTTTTTTTGGCTTTAGCTTTTATTGGAGGATGGTGTAAGCGTGAGGGGGGCGAGGGAGAGGGGGTGACGTAAAGCAAACATCTGCAGGCTGGAATTGAACCTCAGTGACGGCCTTATTGATTAAATACTTATTTATCGATAAATCTAAGTTTTTAATTTGGAAGTGTTTGGAAGCTCAGTTACGACGACTTGTTTCTGTGTGTGTGAGGAGTTGTGGAATATTTGGCCTGAATATCGTCACACTTATTGGAAACTTGGCTGTGGACAGTTTAATCTAGGAAGGGTGGCTTTTTCCTTCAGAAACATTTCAGGGAAACTCAAATCCAATGACAAACAGAACTGGCAGAAAACAAGAAACTGCCAGAGCGGAGGAGGGCGGGTGTTAAGGAAGTGTTTGGAAGGGGCAGAGATGGATTCAAAGGAAGGGACAGAGACAGACTGTGAATAGCCCTCCACACTCTCAGCCCAGACAGTGTCCATCAGTTGAACAGGGACCTTTGAAAGAATGCCACAGAGGCAGAGCCGAGCCGAGACACTGCGCTCTCTGTTCGGCTCTCGAGACTCTGGAGGAAAACACTCTGATTTGGAAGGCAGACGATAAGACCCAGTGAACCTCCTTCATTCATTCTGGCCGACTCTGCGGGCCACGGTGTTGGAACACCCCTGCTGCACACTCGTGGCCACAAATAGTCTGATCATGCTGTTTTTCAGGGTTGACACACAGACGGATATTTTTGTTTTGAACATGCTGTGGTTTGTGCTGACATTTACTACCTTGAAATTTTGCCATTGTTTATAGCAGAAAATGACAAGGATTCTTTGTCAGAATGAAAAGCCTCAGAAACAGCGACAGACAGAATAATGCAGTCATTTGAGGTGGTGAAATTGGTCCTTTTTTTTGGACTGACACCTCTGAAAATGTTGAGTAAAGTTCTCCATGCTGGACTGTCGTCTTAAAGGAAAACACATGGAGGATTTGCAGGATACCACTGCATTGCAAACAAAAATAATTCTCTTCATGTCTGGGTAGTGTGAGGACATAACACAATACTCTGAGCAAACTTAACCACAGAGGGGACATGCAAACTCCTGGCAGAAGGAACAGGGATGTGATTCAAACCCTGCTTTGAGTTGACAGTGCTAACCACTGTTTGGCCCCTCAGGAAATATCAATAACATTAAATGTTTTTGACTTTGAAACGAGACAGCTGGGACATTTTAACTCTGCTACGAGGAGCGCAGAGCCCCGAGGATGGCCATGTCGGCTAGTCAGTCAGTCACTCCATCAGAGCGCTGGCTTGAACCACTTTGGCATAGATGGATTAAAGGAGCAGAACGGTATAAAAGGGCCCAGGGGACATTTCTGACCCTTAACGGGCGTTTAGACAATGGTGCTGCATTAGAAACACACGAGACGATGTTGGTGGGAGTGTGAGGGAGAGGTTAATGGTGGAATTAAAAACACTTTGTCATTGCAGTTGAGACACAGCCCCATCGTTACTAAATCAACAACTGACCCAGAATTAAAAAGCACTCATGCACAATGTTAGATGTTTTACTAATGTCGGATATGCTGATATGTAACAGCTCATTTTACAGATACGGATATCGATATATCCATTTTTCCCCACCTGATTTTAGTGTTCATCAAGTTGCTTCTGCAGTGGAATTAACATTGTATTATACATGCATACTCTTATCATGACGGCCCACCAGCAGATGAAGACATGAAATACTTTGCAGTGTATGTAATATTCATTCACTGAGCAAAATAAGGAAAAGCATGTTTTCCAATTCTAATGACAAATCGACATTGTCGTGCATAAAAAGCAAATAAACGGGATGTGTACTGGTCCTTAAAGAGTCTTAAAATGTCTTAAATTCAATGTTACAACAATTCAATAAATAGTCTTAACTACCGCACACATTTTATCTTATTTCATTCGTCCTTTTTTTAATTTCTTTTTGTGAAAATGAGTGAAGCCTTTCTTAGTCAAAGTTCACATTTCTGTTACAAATCTTTAAAAAACTAACAGTCATTTTACTTCATACTCACACTTACCTGTCAGCAAAATGTAGATCGACTTACTCATTCTAATAACCATATTCCTACAGAACACTTACCTCTGCACAAGATCACATATGTACTGCTTACCTGCGATGCTTAGAACATGATTCATCCAAAAAATCTGGTTAAAAGGTGTCTTGAATGGGTCTTCAAGAGCCTTAAATTTAACCGTCTAACACCTGTTGACATGACACCCTAAGAAACAGCATTGCTTTTAGTAGGGCTGTTTCACAATTCATTTTTAAAAACTTGATTAAACGCTGAATCTCAATAGTTAATCACGATCAATTGCATATTTAATTGGTTGTCTTAAAAAACAGAATTTTGGTTCAAAGAGCAGCATGACGTGGTCGTCTCATCGCAGTAGGACTTCTCTGAAAGTCGATAAATGACTGTATTGAATTATCGCCCAAAGACAGAGGACAGAAATACTTGAATTTCAACAGCCACAGAGAAACACTGGTGAGGACAAATATAAAATGCAGCTCCATAAAAACAGAGATGTGACAGGATTTATTGGATTTATTTAGTTTTGCTTTGGCGTCCATAAAGACTGTGTTTATGTTATTTCAGGACAAACTGGCTCACATAATGGTTCTCCATTCTTCATCCTTCTTCCTTCCAATCCACCCTCTGCCATCCCCGCTCCTTCCCTCCCTCCCTCTTGTCCCCCATCACAGGGGCGTGGAGCCCTACGACCCCCCCACCACAGTGCTGGTCCAGAGACATGAGCCCCAGGGCGTCTCCACCATCCTCAGCAGCACCGACTTCTTCCAGAGCGAGCAGAACCGCAGAGTGATCCTGGAGCAGGTGGACAGCTTCCAGCTCCGAGACAAGTACCTGTTCGCCACCACCACACGGGTAAGAGAGGCGGGGGAGGGGCTGCTGAACGCTCAACTAACATGCTTGGTTAGTTTGAGTAAACTCGACAGGGCGAGGTGTTTTACCAACCGTGGCATCTTTGACCTCAGTCAGAACCTGCCATGTGGAGGTTTTTTAATATCGTTACCATGCCGTGCCTGTTGGTTAAAGTTTGGACATGGTTTGTAGGGTTACGAGTACGAGTATGATGCAAGTTTCATTATCTGGAAAATCCTTATTTGGGAACCCGTCTTTCATCTATTACGATAACAGATGATCTGAACTTTTGATTTGCTGACTGACGTAAACCCAACTGCTAAGCTACCTAACGGCCACACTAGTTAAAAGCTGCTAAAGTAGCTAGCTAGATGCTAGGTGGCTAAACCGTCCTCACAGTTCTTCCGGCACTTTTGTCAAATGTTTTTTTACAGTCACTGAATAAGAGCCCCACACTTCCTGCTCCTGTGCTTACAGTCAGTTCTTGACACTGCGTCTGTGCCGCTGCATCACATCTGCAGCAGTAGCATCACGAAAAGTCCCCCCAAAAAACGATGTCTCAACTTGAAGCTATGGGTCGACTGACAGGTCTCCAACTGATGATGCAAATCTCCTACTTTCATAGGGCAGATCTAGAGTATCTGTGTGTGTGTGTGTGTGTGTGTGTGCTGATTTCAAGAAGAGCTGAATAACATTTACTGTTACTGATTGAAGGAGCTCGGTCCAGTGTGACGTTCTCTACTTGTCAAAGCTTCAACAAAGGAATATTCAGAGCTTCAGTTCATAGAGGAGAAGAGAAGAATCACACTGTGAGATAAGCTTGGAGCTAATGGTTGTGAGATTTAGACAGAGCTTTTTTATTCACTATTATCGGCGCTGTTTCCTCGGTGCTGTGTTTGTGTTGTCGACAAGTCTTTATTCAAACTGCACCAGACACCAACGGAAATGTACCAAGTGACAGTAGCCATTTCCTGCTGTGCACCTGCATACATATTTAAAAGCCTACATTGTATAACAGCACAGTTAAGCCGTGTAGCGAGCAGCCAGTTTCCCACCTCAGCATAATGTGCTGAGTGTAACAGCCGTTAGATCAATATTTGGCCGGCGGTAATGTGAAGCGCTGTATGTTTGTCATTGTTAGTCTCCAGTGTTTGTGTAGAAGACGCTTCAGCTCGGCAGCAGACACACAGACAGCCGAGCAGATGGCGAATATGATTTGGATCTCATCTCCTCCCTTGTTTCAAGGGCCGCCTCGGACAGATTTGCTTTTCCTCCGCCTCGCGCGTCGGCGTGGGCTGACGACGGCAGCCTGGAGCTGCAGTGTTTCAGACACAGTTGATTGTAAAGAGAGGTCGCTGTGAAGGATTTGTGTGATGTGATAATTGATATCAGATGGTTCACAATGCGAAGTTAATACATCTAATGGTGCTTCGAGTCTCGCTGCTGTGATGAAGTGGCTATTTGCATACTGCTCACATGCTTTAACGTTCCACTCGTCGCTGCTTCAGATGAAGATCGATCTTTTTCCACAGAATAGTTTTCAGTTCTACACTGAACAGGCACTTGTTTAAACGACTGGATCTGTCACTATCTGCTCCTCTATACGCTCGTAACACTTGATTGAGAAAGAAAATCTGTGCACTCTGTGAACGTGCTGTCATCTGTTAATGCAGATGCACGCTGCATATGGTGCCATTTACTGTGTCCACAGCAGGCAGGCAGTGTTTAGCACTGGGCTAATGAAGTAGAAGGAATATACAGCAGCCTTAATAATTCCCACTGGCTAATGTGGTCAGAACTAATGAGCAATCCTCATTTCCAATTACTAATGTGGTCCAATAAGACTCAGAGGTTAACCTCAAAGTGTTGAGAGGCCAACCGCTGCTGAGTGTGGTTCACTTTACTGCTCGCAACATGGAGCAGTGTGATGGGAGAACAGGCGTGTGCAGACTGTGAACCAGAGACGACAGGCCTCATTCACTAATGTGTGTAGAAATGTTCTGTGCATGCAGAATTAATGGTGGCTGCATGGCACGTGTTCACCGGCCAGGTTTGTTCTTAGCACCGTGCGTCTGTTAGTCAGTCACAATTATTTTAAAGGCAGATTTATAGTCGTGCGTCAACTCAGAGTCTATGCAGTGTTTACACATGTGGCCTATGCCGTCCTGCACATTTATACTTGTGCAGTGGTGTGTCTGTGTTGCTCTGCAGTTACACCTCTAAAACACACATTAAACATGGCTTGATAGAGACAGTGTTAAACACAAGAACATAAATCAGCTTCATTATAACTCACAGGATTAACAAGACAAATTTATTGTCTTATACTAGACATGTTTTCCCCACAAATGCAACATGCTAATACTATTAGCATAAGCCTATGGCATTTTACATTGTATAACTTAGCCTAGAATAAGAAGAAACAATAAGATATACTTAATTAATCCCTCAGGGGAAATTCATTTTTGTTTCACTCTCTTGTCATACACACTCAGGCCTGAAACACACACACACACACACACATGCACAGACAGGACTCGTACATACAGGGCACCTCAGCAGTGCACAGGAGGCTCACTGGCACCTCCCTAGCTGCCAGTCCACACTCTATAATTGGTCGGTACAGGGACTTGAGCTGGTGACCCTCCAGCTCCCAAGCTGGAGGTCAGGAACAACAGCAGCATTTAACAAAGGTTGCGTTACAATTTGGCCTCATTGCAACTGACATTGTTCACCAACAAATACATTGTCATATACTAGATAACTTTATTTTTCCTCACAAATACAACATGCTAACACAATTAGCACAAGCTTATGGCATTTTACATTGTATAAATTAGCCTAGTGGCTAAAAGACTTTTCCTCTACTAATATCAGGACCAACAGCAGCATTTAACAAAGGTAATATTACAAAATTTGGCTCCATTACAACTGACACTGTTCACCGAAAACTTAATTGTCCTATACTAAACAAGACTAAACAAGAGATTTTACATTGTATGAATTAGCCTAGCGTGTAGCAGTTTTTTGCTACTCACATGAACTCACACACAGGACTTAAAAGTAAATAAAAGCTTTGCATTAATTCAACACAGACATATAAACCCTGCATACATTGACAAGCACGTTCCCGCTATCTGCAATCAGCAAACTGTCACACCCCATTTCTCTATATAAGGAAATAGATTATATAAAAATATTAAAACTTTTGTTTTACAATGTAGAAATGTCTTTTGGTTTTACCAAAGTACATCCCATAAAAAACACACATTCGACAACATATAGGCGACGCAAACATGGAGCAACAAAATGCTTACACAGCAGTCAGCAGTAAACATGCTCAGATAAAAACAGGTTGACACTCTCAGATGTTTCTGCTGATGAGGAAACAGGAAGTGCATTATCTGTACTGGGTTCTTACTGATAATCAGATTAAGGAAGTTATAAAGTTGTGCATCATCTTATGCAACAACTGTGTCATAACAGAATATTGTTGCACAGCAGATAAACATTTCTAATACAGCGTCACTCATGTCTGTTTAAGTGGTGAGAACATCATCAAAACTGTAAACACAGTATGAGAAAGACTTTCAGTTTATAGTCTGACAAAATGAAGTCCATGAGGTCTGATTGAAAGCTGCAAAAAGGTAGTAAGTTGACTTTGAGTTCAGATTATTTATTTCCAAAGTCAAGTATGAACCATCTACACTCACATTATAGTTTGCACTCATGTAGCTGTTTCCAGAACTGACAGAACCAGTGTGCTAAATTCTATCAGTCCAAAGGTGCATATAGATCTGAGAACAAAACCTTCTCAAATTAGTCTGTGACCTGATACTGATCTACTGGGGCCGGCTGACATGGAAACGACAGAGAGGCTTCGAGAACAAGAGGGCACAATAACACCGCCAGCACTCAGCCGGCTTGTTTGAGTTTTCTTTCTGCGGTTTCCTCACAGACGGTCGTTTCTACATCGATTCATCACTGCTGCATGTGATGAAGGAAGTCAGGAGGGAACACTGAACATTACTGATATCCAGATAAGCTCAGAGAGTTTAATGTTGCAGTGAAGAGACATAAAGATGACAGATGGTTATTGATGAGTGCGTCTGTACTGTCTCTGAGGTTCTGCTGCTCTGGAGCTGTTTTTACATAAACATGGAGAATGTATGGTGAGTTGAGGGCTCACATCTCCTGGTACGTCATGCTGTTGTTTCACCAGAGCCGCAGAGGGTGGTGATAGTGTACTGTGTAATGTACACTGTGATTTATGACCTGACAAGATTATTCTTCTCTGGAGGTATTGTCTTTGAGGCTTAGGGTAAGAACAAAAGGTAAATGTGTACAGGTGATGGACACTAGGGTCGGATATTGTTCACATTTGAACGGATACTGGTACCAGTACCCAACTGGACCCTTTCTTGGTTCTCTAATCTCTCTGTAATGCAAGCTTCAGTGACGTAGTTGCACTCTCGCATTCTCTCTTTGTAGAGAATAGGCAATGTTAGTGTTGTCACGGTACCAAAATTGGGACCCACAGTACGATACCAGTGAAAGTATCACGGTTCTGAGTAGTATCATGATACCACAGCAAAAATGAGGCAGATGTGCCTTTTGTCATTTATAAAGAGATAAATCACTTTTCTATAATACATCAATGATATTTCAATGGAATAAATATTGACTTATTCATACTTCAAAAACAGCATCAATAAGTGATTAACATAGGGGGGATTGAAATAAAATAAATAAATAAAATAAGAATCAACCAAAAATCAACCAGCCACCCTCCTCCCCTGACAAGTAAAGAACAGTCCCTTCACAAGTAAAGAACAGTCCCTAAAGTGTGGTGAGGTTTGTGGGCCGTTACCTGCCACAAGAGAGAAATGTGAACGGCTCGTTTCTCCTATGACACGTAACATACCTGTGTGCCGCAATGGCTCGGTTGTTCAGGTATTTCTAGGCAGTCATGACACCAACGAAGAGGAAATTATTGGACCTGGAGCCGGGCTTCTCCATCGCCGGTAAGCCGGTATCTTGCAGTGGCCATGGTGCTCCGCCGTATTCCTGTCTGTGACCTCCGTTCAACCCACAACCGGTAGGATTCACCTTTCGTTTCTGCTGCTGGTTGAAATCTGTACTCGCACAGCGTGCTCCTGAATGATTTATTTTGCTCACACAAAACTATTTTTAGTTGCAAATGCGAGTAAAATGCTCGCACGTAGAGCTCTGTGGAAAACAAATCACTGTAGCATATATAAATAAATCTAGCCTACAAGTAAAAAGAAATAAATAATAACTTTCACTGCTTACAGACACTCAATAGCTCAGCTAATACCTGAAATGTCACTGGATACAAACCACTGCAGCAGCATATTGAGTGCCAGGTGGCCAGCGCGCGCTGTTATTGGACGGCGCATGGACACTCACTCTCTTGCGATTGGACTTTGAACTTATCCCACAGTAGAGGTACCGTGAGGTACCGTAGTACTATGGTACTCCAACATTATGGTATCATATGCACCGTCGTGTTTTAGTACCGCAGTCTACCGTTGGTACCAGTATAGTGTGCAACACTAGTTCAAGAGCAAGTTCGGCATTCTTTGAGACAGAAGTTGAACAAGGAAGCAAAGGAGTGTTACTTTGCAAATTAAAGGAAATAAACGGTCCCGATCTGTACGAACTAGTGATGGTTCGGCTCGGACAAGCTTGACAGAAAATATCGGAGAGTTCGGGCAGGCGGGTAATCTCGGTGATGTGCAATAATCCAACTTCAACTATTTCCGTTTTTGGCTTTTGACCCGGAAAATCTGTTGAAGTCCAATGTATTTAAATCTCTCCCATCATAATGTCTAATAAAGTCGACCTAACACCGTGTCCTAACAGCAAGCAAGCGTCTCTCTGTCCTCACTGAATCCATTAAATATGCACTTCTATAATGTCAAACAAACCATGCAGGATAGCAGCCGTGTGCTCGAGATCATACTTGCTGTCTTTCTGTGTTTGTACTTTTTAAGCAGAACACACTGTTTTATATAGTGATATTTAGTGGAGGTGACAGACAATATAACCAACAGCAAGTAGGTGGTCAGTGATGTCATTACAGGAAACTCTCAGCTCCAGTTTGCTGGTTCGGGTCATTGCGTAACACATATGTTTACCAGTCGGGTGGAGAGCGGTTACGACAGTTGTAATGCAGCAAACCTTCAACATTCCACTGTGTTATTAAGCTGGATAAGATCTGAACTCGACCACGTCGTCTAATAGTACCCAGTCTCTACCGTAGCTGCTGTGTCCTGACGTCTCACAATGCTTTGCGTTGCTCACTACTGCTCATGTCACGATCCTGTTCTCTGTAGCAACTCATGCAAGTCAACAAGCTCTGCTGCTTCTCTGCTCTTTTCTAATAGCATTTAGTTTATCTGTCTGTGTCTGCTTGTGTTTGAGTCTGCTTGTCTCTGTCTCGCTCTGTTCAGACACAGCTGACAAAATGTGGAATAATTTAAGACACAGCTACAAACACAGTGATACTAGGTCCTTTCAAAAATAAAATGGAAAAAAAACAGCAAAAACTATCGCTGCAGTTTTTGTTTGCCGGGAAGCCGATGAGGCTCCGTGGCGCTTCCCACCTTCACGGTGCTTTGCTGCACCTCCGCCTCCTGTCTGGAGGTGGCGTTCTCACCCAGATGTGCTCTCAGGTACCAGAATTTGGCACAGATTT
The DNA here is from genome assembly GCA_035609425.1 of Epinephelus awoara. Classification (NCBI taxonomy): domain Eukaryota; kingdom Metazoa; phylum Chordata; class Actinopteri; order Perciformes; family Serranidae; genus Epinephelus; species Epinephelus awoara. The sequence goes on from CM069297.1 coordinate 42,620,288, forward strand.
AAAAGGATAGTTTGGATTTTTTGAAGTGGGGTTGTTTGGGGTGCATAATCCACAGACAGTGGAGAATGGCTGGAGTCAAACATGGAAGCTTAACAGTGTAGTGCTGTGGAGGGGTCAGCAGCAAAACCTATTTTAATCGCCTCATGCATCGTCCTTTAAAGCACATACAGAGAGCGTCTCAGTGTTTGCACGCAGTTGTTGTGATTGACCCGTCTGTGACCTGCCTCCTGTCTGAGCTCTGAGTCAGACCTCCAGAGCTGATGAGACCAGTCAGACAGACCCGCACAGCCCTCAGCTCAGCCGCCGCCTCCGGGCTGTGTGCGCGGAGGGAAGCGGAACAGATACAGACTGACCCATCACAAAGCATCCGCTCTATTAGTCACTTACTGCTCCGCATGCAGCTAGCTGCTAGCAGAAGAGCTATCTGTATTTTTCTACCATCCTCATTAGTTATAAAAAGAATGATTCTTCTCGTCTAGTCTCAGTTACTTTCTCTCCTCTTCTGTCTTTGGCTCTCGCACTAATAGGATTAGAATAATGGAATATCACAAGTGCTTTTGGCAGTGCCAAGCCGCTTAAGCTAATTAAAGAGCCAGAAATGGAGAGTTTTATCTAGCAATAGGGATCCTGAGGAATAGAGTGCTAATCAGACCTTAAAGACCCCAGCCTTTGGTCCCATCGAGGAGACCCGGGGAAGATAACCGGCTTAGTAGATGTAATGGGGGTGTCGATAAGGCCCATCCCTTCTCTCCACGGTTATCTGTTAGCCATATTCCTTCTCATTTAGATCATAGATTCTCTGCGGAGAAAGTCTGGGACAGACGGAGGAGTAAACAGGAAGTGGAGATTGGACGGGGAATGATTCCTCCCATCAAAGCGCAGCATACTTTCTAGTGGTTTCTGAAGCTCTGCTCGCAGATCTTGAAACAATTCAGTTCAGTGAATACCCCAGACTGCAGAAAATTCCTGGCACTGTCCTCCTCTGTGTTTTGGTATTTTACCGGAAATTCCCAGAAGAGGAGAGCGATTGTTTAGAGCTACAGGTTCCCACATTGACAGTTGATAGTGCTGCTGTCCTCTTTGCTTCTCAGTAGAGAAAGTAGTGCTCTTATTTTTTTGTTCTAAAGCAGCCAGAGGGTACGACAGCATCGTTTCCACCTCACGTTTGAAAGTCCCACTTTTGCCCCCTGTTTCATCTTTACACTGCACAAGTGACAGTGTGTGATTATTATCTTATTCCTGTGAAAAGACACTGGAATTAAAGGACAGTGACATTTTTCTCAGGCTGCTTTCACACCTGCCCTGTTTGGTTCAGTTTAATCACACTCAGGTTCGTTTGCCCCCTCAGTGCGGTTCGTTTGTGCAGGTGTGAACACAGCAATCACACTCAGGTGTGCACCAAAACAACTGGACTGAGACCTTGAAGAGGTGGGCTCAGTCCGGTTACAAACTAACTCTGGTGCGGTTGGAACATTTATCTTGCAAGGAGGTATCTTTACCTCCTGGATTTTTCCCACATGTTAGTGCTCGGCATCATTGAAAATGAGGGTCTTCCTCAATTGATTTGAGTCTTAAATAAAGGTTCGAATGAATGTGGGCCTCGAAGGACAATGTACTGTCCAGGATGACACCCAGACTCCTAACCTGAGGGGATGGACGGACTTTGGCGTTATCAATGGTCAGAGAGAAACTATGCGATTTAGCCAAAGTGGATTAAGTATCTGCAAGGAGCGCCTCAGTTTTATCACTGTTAAGTTTGAGGTAGTTGGAAAAGAGCCAAGATTAAATGTCAAATAAGCTGTCAGTGAGGGAGCTGGATAGGGAACAGGGAATTGAATGTCAGATTTTCTGAAGATACGTCCAACAGGGAAAAGGTAGAAAATGAATAAAAGGGGACCAAAGACAGAGCCCTGAGGAACACCACTAGTAACTGGAGAAGAGCTGGATCTGAAATTTCTAAGCTGAACAAAGTGAGTGTGGCCAGAGAAATAAGAGATTTGCTGTGTGTCATCCCCCGTGTGTGTCTCTCCAGCCTTTCCTGTCTGTCCATCACCTAACACTGCTCAGTCAAGGCAAAATCACCCAAAACTAATCTTATAAATATGCATATTCATTATAATTATCATTAAACCTTCAATAACTGATTTTTGGCCAATGGGCCATCCCATTATAATATGTAGGTCACTCACTTTTTTCCCCAAACCAACACCTTAAAACCGTTCTTGCTGCCTTGTTTAGTGCTAACCATGCGCTAGACTTGAGGAGGGACGAAAACACCTTAACTACAGGTACACCAGGCTGTTCTGGAGTGTTGATGCCGTACACGTAGCTGACTGATTTTAAAGAATCCAACATGACAGGAACACTTGCCATAAAGCATTTACATAAGCACCTGAGATCCTCTCGAACAGAGAAACTGCAGATGAAAAGGTCGGCTTTACTCTGTATCACAAGCCCATCTTGATAACAGCATTTCCTGGGGTGCGTTGGGCCAGTGGGTCATGACTATGTAACAGATGATCCCAGAGATCTACGCCGGGACGGAGGAGAGTAACGCACATGAAGGTCTGATAGGATTCAGCTGTGAAACAAGCAGAAGGCACTCTGCCTCAGAAGACTTGGCTTGTGACATTTCCAGCTTGTTTCGTTGTCAGTTCAGGTACCTTCGTATAATAAAATGTCGACCTTAAAAAAAAAAAAAAACGGCAGCAGTGAACATGCGCTCTTCCTCTGGGCCATTCATTAACAAATGTCACCTTGTGGCTGTTTACTGTGTGGGAGTGGAGCTCTCACTGTGTGGCCCTGTGGCTTACTGGGAAATATACAGGCTGCACTCGTGTGGTGGTTTCATTAGGTTCATATAAATCCTGGAAAATATACGTGTGATTCAGCGGAAATGCCAAATATTACAGCATGGCAGAGAAATAGGTCTGAATTATGACGGAGGAACCGGCACTTTATGACGGGAATGTACCGTCTGGCCGTGGCGAGACTCTTGAGGTACTGCTGTGACCTGCAAGGTGAAGGTCATGTGATGGATGGAGACAGCCGGAGGCGTCAGTTGGCCTCTTTTTTACACCGCTTGTCTTCTTGTGCTGTAAGAAGATGATCAGTGAAGAAGCCTGTAGCTCAGCTGTCCTTGAAAAAAGAAATCCATAAGGGAAGTTTTAAAAGATTTCTTGAAGGTGGAGAGTGAGAAGGCGTTTTCAATGTCTTGGGTGCAGCAGTGGAGAAGGCCCTGTACCCTCAGGAGCAGTGGTTAGTCCTGGTGTTGGGGCCACGAGGTTGGCATTTACAGGTGATGATGAGGAGTTTGAAGTCGATACGCTGGGGGATGGGGAGTCACTGGAGGTTATTAAGCACGTGGGTGATGTGGTCACAAGTGTGGGAGTGAGTGAGAGGACGTCGTTTCTTTAGAGTTTTGTATGATGAACCGAAGAGGAGACTATCGAAGTCCAGTGTGGAAGTGATGAATGTGTGAATGAGAGTCCGCAGAGGGATGGACGGAGGCGAGCGATGTTTCTGAGATGGATGTTTTGGGGATGTGTTTGACATCAGCAAGGAGAGGGTTTGATCAGAGATGACACCAAGGTTGGGGGCGTGGGGGGAGGTGAGCACAGTGGAGTCGTTGCTAGTTGATCAGAGATTTGGGACTGATGATGTGGTGGTCGAACAAGCGTTGAATAATAAACTGGTCAACCTCCGTGCCACATCATGATTCTTCAAGGATCGGCGGGGTCCTGGACGGCGCCGTTTGACCGTTTGACTTTTTTGTGTGCCTACCCGCTGGAGCGGAGAACTCTTGTGATAGAGGAGGGGAGGCGTGTGCTGTGTGGTGAGTGGGGACTGGTGTGTTGGTGCAGGTGTAGTAATGGCTGTCAGAATGGACATATATGTAGTCTGAACCCAGCATTAGTGGCATGATGCAGCTTTGTTGCAGAAGCATGAAGGTTCGACATCAGCTGCAAAGATATCATATAGTTTCACCCTGACTTTATATTTCCTAGCTCACTCTGAGTTTGCAGTATCGTAGAAAACTCTTAATACATTCAGAGCTATTGTGAATGTGTCTGTTTGCCACCCTGGCTGAGTTGATCTGAGGCCCAAGAGCCACATCTCATCTCGGGGATTTGAGAGTTTCAAGAGGATCAGTCTGAGAGAACATGAGCTCAGAGTGGAATGTGTGGCTCATTTACAGTTGCCATTGTAATGCAATCTGTGGTTTGAGTGGAAAAATATATAACTGCCACGCCACTTAAATCTGAAAATACATAGCTGACGTTCTCCTGTCCAATTTTCCCTCTTGACTCACAAAGTAAACTGACCTGAAAGCCTTGATAAAATACAACGAGTGAACACGACTCCAGACCCACAACTAACAGGCTGCAGTCTGAGTCAGTTCTGATGTTCTTCTTCAGTCTATAAGAAGACTTTCTCCATGCCTCAGAATATACATCTGCCTGTATTCTACATGATGTGATACCATATTGATTTGTAGTTCTGTTAGTCTCAGTGGAGCTGCTGCAGAGCGCTAACACCACACCACACACTCCATGTTGGCTCGAGGAGAGATAAATCTATACACTGAATGCAAGAGGCTGAAATGCTCTGCTGGAGACTGGAGATGCTCAGTCAAGGATGGACACAAATCCTCCAAGACACACACACACACACACACACACACACACACACACTGTTTTTCTGAAAACTAGCACCACTATGTCAGAACTGAGCTCTCGGATAGCTGATATTTAACATTTCAGATGCGAGCATTTCATTAACATTTAAATGTAAGTTAAACTAAACCGAAGGACTGACCAGCTGCAGCTTCCCTCCCACGTCAATGTTGTGTTACACGCTGAGCTACACGTTTTGTTACTTGCTCACGCCCCCCATTGCCCCGAAAAAGGCACATTCTGTATAAACAAAAGTAGGTAGGCGGCATTTTGCTGCACTCCCCGATTTTGTTTTTATACTGCCAATGCTGAAAAAAGACTGGGCTGATTGGGCTTTCCTGCAAATTTGCACAACTCCTATTTAAAAAGAGGTAATATGTGACGATATAATTTAACACAGACTGTTACAGAAGACAAAGCCGCTCCTTTTTTGCTTTTAGCCACAAAAGATAAAACCATCATTTTCATAGGACTTGGGATTGTCCTGAGGGAAACCTTCACCAAACAGCCATAAAGCAACAAGATCATTTACCACAAGTATCAAATTCAGCTCAGTAATAACTGGGTTCATAGACTGCACGCTTGTTTTTTGCTCGTCACTCATTATTAGCTTTAGCATGTTTACAGTGCACAAATCAGTCGAGCAGCTAGCAAAGTTTTCCTTATTCCGTTGCTGCATCTCCCAACAGAGCGGCTTTGTTGAATTTCAGCCTGCATGCATGTTTTTCTCAGCCAGACATTGTTAAAACAGAGCAATGATGTTGCCGTAGAGAGAAGTTAGCCGAGTGAGATGCTGACCAGGCAGGTACGTTGTGTTTTATCTCATAACAGCATCATTTATTTACATACGACATGTTGTCTGTCTACCTGTATTTTCTCCAGAATCCAAAAATATTTCCACAATGTTGATGTATTTCCTAGTAAGTAACGCTATCCTCATCGGCCTTCTCTTTGCTGCTCGACAGCATCTTCCTGCTGCTGTTTGACGGTGACACAGACTTTCAACCATTAATCACTGAATTGATATATCAATCCAAATTGATATGATCGCTGCACCTCTAAATGATTTGTCCAAAAACTGTGGTGCTCCTGCTCTCTCAGCCGACAGAGGATAGAAATACATCCAAACCGAATATTACATTTAGTTATGTATAATTTTGCACCGAGTTGGATTCAGTCAGTGATTCAGAAGGATTTAGAGCTGATAAACTCAATCATTAGAGTGTTCGTGTTTGACAAAATGCTGTCAGACCTCGACCTTATCTATGAGAGGCGCTGACACTGAGTGGCTGATATGTGATTATTAATAAATGTCCAGTATCATGGCTCTTTATATTAATCTAACATTTCCATCAGGCTGAACAGAGAGTGAATGTGCAGCTCCTTAACTCCCTGATGGTCTTTTTCTGTCTCTATCCTTCGGTTCTCTCACTCTCTTTTTATCTCTTTCTCTGGAGGGTGTTTCTGTTAAAGCCTCCAACATGGTGGTCCAGGGTGAAATAATGAAGCTGCTCAGCCCTCTGTTAGTTTGAACTGAGGCCACAATCACTAAATAAATGTTCAGTTGAGAGAGCAGAGACGGAAATGCGAAGGGTAGACGGTACGTCAGCTGTTAGAGCAATGTAATTAGGAGCAGAGTCGAGTCTTGATGAGCACAGAGAGGAAAGTGAGCTCCTTCTTCTGTTGATGTGACGGTGGATTAAAATGCAAAGGAGATAAATGCAGTTAGATGATGTTTGGATTTATTTGTACAGCACAGGCCTGTTGATTTCAGTGATTTAAGCAAACAATAGCCCGGGCTATTAATTGAAGTCTTACAGTAGTTGTAGGTCTTGAGTAAAGCCCGTTGTCTCTGTCCTCTCTGGTGTGTTGCAGCAGTATCAGAAGTGTTTGTGTCTTTTCACTGCGTTGAAAGTTTTATGGAAAGACCCTCTTTCCAGCAGTAAAATACTTCAAGTTGTCGGCGCCACACGCCATTTAGGAACGGCACGAAATCACATGTATCCCGTGTCTCACTCTACATACAGCACATGCATCATGTCATCGCCATGCTGGTGTATGTGGGTCGATCATTTGTCGCGGTTCAAAGGAAAATCATCACTTATCCAAAACTCTGGAGTCTATCCCGGGACTGTGATCAGAAGATGTTTCTGTTCCTCCTTCACTGGCTCTCTCTCTCTCACACACACACATACACACACACACACACACACAGAAATGAGATCTGCTCCCGTCCTCAGCTCTGTCTGGTCTGCATGCTTATAATTCATAAAAGATCAGAGCTCTGCTCCTTCCAGCAGCTTCCTAATGTATTTGTAATGACAATGAAGACGTGCCTTTGGAGTTTCTGTCTCTGTGTCTCTCTCTCTCTCACACACACACACACACACACACACACACACACACACACACACACACACACACACACAGATTCTTGTACCCTGCTGGGTCTTCTTAGGTCTGGACACTGAATGTTTTCTGACTCAGCTGTTGGAGCTCAGTATACTGAGACAGAAAAACATCATCAGGACGGTCCAGATAACCAAAGTGTCTTGTTATTATCCTGTCCCTCACTGATCTGAGGACAGCGCTGTCCAGCTTTACTCCACACGTGACAGTGTCCTCTGTTTAAAGAAAACAAAGTCAGGACTTCCAGAGAGTCACAGACCCTCTCTGGTTCAGCAGCGTCTCTGTGTGTTACAACTGTCAACAAAATATCATGAGATGCTTTTATGAAAATGATTTGTTGGGGGATTTTGAAGATCAAGATTTCTGCTGACTCATAAATTCCTTCTGCAGCGTCACATGATGTCGACTCAAAGTTGTTGTGAAACAAAATCTAAGCATGTTATTGGATTGTCTGCCTCTGAGATGATCAAGGGTTTGACACAATGATGATGAGTAGCTGAATGAACTGTCTCTGTCTCTGTGTCTCTGTCTCTGTCTCTCCAGAAACTGTTTGGAAGCCATGAGCCTTCATCTGTTCAGCTCTGGGTCTCCTACAACCGCCAACCAATGAAAGCTGCCCAGTTTATGACCCGACATCCAATCACAGTGAGTCTCTGTCACATCCACTGCAGTGATTTAATGAAATAAAGAGTTTGTGGAGCCTAATCAGCAGACTGAGTGATGAGCTGACGGGGCTGGGTGTCAATCCTCAGATCAAATGTCTCTGTCGTATCAAAAACTGTTGAGTAGCGTCAAACGTCTAATAATCCTGATAGTCGTTAGTTTGCCGACCTCTGGCAACAAGCCAAAGAATCCTTGTTTTTGTCCTTGAGAAACTTCATCCTCCGCTCCGTAAATCCACCAGCAAACCGCTCGGCTCTCAGGCCGTCCATCCCGGGAGCCGACTGTAGCACACTGACCAGAATATGGAGGTAACTGTGGTGCTCCCACAGCGTGTTGGTCCGTCGCAAGAGGCATTGCTTGGTTTTTTTTTTTTTCAGATTTATATGAGTTTTCATGAGGTGAGTTGTTTTCCTTTGGACAAATCTTGATGTGCAAGATGTTAATGTCTAATCTGTAAATATAAAACACCTCCTACAAATACAAATACAAAAAAAAGATTTGTATACTCAGAAAAGTATTTTTCAAAATAAAACATATCTGCAAACAAACAAACAAACTCCAGACATGAACATAAAAAAGTCTCCGTAAGCATAAAATTGAGACACAAATAAAAACTGGATTCACAAATATCTGTTTGAAAGTTGTAAAAGTTAGGAAAGTATTCACAAATGCTTTTCATTTATTTGTAAATTAATTCACAGATATTTTTTATTTTATTTTATGGAATGTCGATCTGTTCCCACAAATAATACTGAAACAAATTTATCTCCATAACAATCCAACAAAACCGGTTATGGTGACGGGTATACTGCAGGATATTGGAAAGAAGACTATGTGAGGTAATGCTTCGGCAGAATATGCAGATCTATAGTGTGACTGAACCCAGAGTTCATCTGACCGTCGAGTGTGTGATCCCTGACTGATCTCTGAGTTTGTATAAATTGGTGTTTGGATCATTCTTGAGTTAGTCGAGTCAGAGTCAGTTTCACATCACATCCTCAGCTCTTCCTGTCTCCCGTCTGTTCCTGTACGCTGCGGAGAACTTGAAATAAGCAACCTGCATATGAACAGCGTGGCTCCTATTTCTAAAAATATGTGACACCATCGACATCCTGGTTTTGGTGGAAGAACCACCTACACTTCACAGCAGAGTGTACAGGGCCATGTTTCCACTGTGATATGAAGTCTTCTCACATCAGGAATGTGTCCTCAGTGTGATCCGACGGGAGGTTGCTGACCTGAGGATGACCTCTCTCTTCTTCTTCTTCTTCTTCTTCTTCTCCTAACAGGAGTACTACATCGCAGACGCCTCGGAGGACCAAGTGTTTGTGTGTGTGAACCACCTGAACAACGCCACACACCTTTACATCTCAGACACACAGGGCCTGTCCTTCTCTCTGTCTCTGGAGAACGTTCTGTACTACAGTCCTGAGGGCTCCGGCAGCAACACACTCATCAGGTGCTGCACACACACACACACACACGCACGTTACCTTAGATGTTTCAGAAACCCATCAGGCTGGTTAGTCAGAATTTATCATTAGTATCAGGGACACCAACAAGCAACACGGCTGCTTACATTAAAACACAGACAGGTTTCAACACTAAAATCTTCACCAGGGTCCAACAAGGTTTATTTCTTCCCACATAAACATGTGTGGTTGGTGTTGACCGGTGGGTAAATTGGCCCCAGATCAGCTGTGTCACGCAAGTTATGAAAGATAGCAAGCTGTGATTGGTCAGCAAGAGTTTAGTGACCATTCAGAGACCGAAGTGTTGCTCAGTTTTCATGATGATTCCAGAAGAGTTGGAGTTGTTTGGCCAGAGACGGCTGATAAACAGTAGCTCAGTCCATAGGGACTTGGGTTGGGAACCGGAGGGTCACCTGTTCGAGTCCCCGTTTGGACCAAAATATGGAGCGTGGACTGGTGGCTGGAGAGGTGCCAGTTCACCTCCTGGGCACTGCCGAGATGCCCTTGAGCAAGGCACTGAACCCCCCAACCGCTCGGGGCGCCTGACCAAGGGCAGCCCCCTCACTCTGACATCTCTCCACTTTGTGCATGTACAGGTCCTGTTTGTGCATGTGTGTGTGTCTTTCAGACCTGTGTGTAATTGAATTGACAAGCAAGAGTGAAAACATTGAATTTCCCCTCAGGGGGATTAATAAAGTATATATATAAAAAAAAAAAACCGAGACGGCCCACTTTAGATTAATTTCCTGTATCTGTGTCACTGCCCCGCCCCTTCAGGAGACTAGTTGCAGCCCTGAGTCCATTTATTCCAACGGGAGGAGTGAATGTGAGTTCAGATCATGACCCCTGCTGTCACTGAAGTTAATATTGTGCCCATTTTTCTCAAGCCTCAACCCTTGTAAACATTCTGACACTGACACTGTTCAGACAAATCAGGCGGAAATTAACTTTGTTCAAGACGTGTCTCTGTTGTACCAACAAACTCTCACGAGGTCTGGCAGCAACTGACGTGATCTTACACTTTGTTAATGGACCCTTTGAGGGCCGACATCACGATGACATCATGTTATCAGCTGGAGGAGCAGCTGCCTCTCCCCCACAGGGCTGTAGGCTCCACAGGAGTGTGAACATGTGTTTGTCTTGTTGTGTTATTGGAGCCAGAATAGAAGAAGTCATGGCTCAAAACCAGCCGCCACTGCCCGTCAACAAAAACGAAGACAACTATGGTTAAATGTGATCAGACCAAAGGACTGGACGGAGGCCATCATCAAAAATGCTCTGGATAACCCAACGCTACATTCAGACATTGTGACGCAATTTGTTTTAAAGGTCAAATATGAACTTTCATGCTTCATATGCATCAAGATAAATATCTGTGCTTTATTTGCTCCTTTTTCCTTCGTATCAGAAATGATTCCTGCTCAAGCAAATTTCACCAGCACATAAAAATGAACCCTGTGTGTACCTGCAGTCCAAATTAAGCAGGGTCTGCAGGCTTGCTAGTAATTGAGTAGTTCCCATAGCAACCTGAGGAACTGACAGGAAGACCTGGAGTACGCCTCACAAACGCCTGATAACACTGACGATACAAAGGCTTTACAAAACACGGAGTAATGCTTCTTTATCTAATAAATGTCAGTTTATTGATCTGACGCCATGACTCTCTCTGACCTCGCCTCTCTGCGTTTATTCTCCCTCTGCGTCTCCGTAATCACATCAGGAAGATCCTGTGTTGTTCGGGCAGAGGCAGGCACAGTGGCGCTCAGGTGTTTGTGTGCCAGTGATGATTCTCTCTTGTATGTGACACTGTGTCTGCTGTTTATGTGAAGCGTCCTGTGGTCGGTGACAGGCTGGTGAAAATGTGTGTTTTGTATGTGAGCGTGGAGTCCGCCCACACCGTGTCTGGGTAATGAAGTTCAAGCTTCCTGTTTACCTCTCTGTGTGTGAAGTCGCCTCACTCAGCTCTGAATTTAAAATGCTGATTCATTTGGTTCACCTGTGTTTGCTCTGCGCTGTTTGGAGCCAAGTGAACAAGAACATGTTCAAGGAAACAAGAGATTTAAAATCTCTGCAAGAAATGAATCAGCAAAACTTTCTCTCAGTCACCGTAAAAGAACACTTTGCCCACAAAATGACCATTTGTATAACTATTACTCATCTCGTGCCAAAATCATATCTGTGAAGAAAAATTTGTCTTTATGCCTCCACGCCGGTGATAGCTGATACTGGAGGCATGATGTTTTCAGGTTGTCAGTCCATCAGTCTGTCCCATTCTTGTCAGCACGTTGTCTCAAGAACACCTTGAGGGATTTCTGTCAAATTTGGCACAAAAATACATTTTAAATCAAGGATGAAAATCAGTATTTGTTGGTCAGAGGTCAAGCTTACCATGACCTCGCATCCATCTCATTCTTGTGAAAACTAAATCTCAAAAACACCATGAGGGAATTTTGTCAAGTTTGGCAAAAAACGTTCAGTTAGACTCAGAGATGAAGTGATTAGGATCTTGTGGTCAAAGGTCACTGTCACCTCACAAAACGTGTTTTAACCAGAACTCAGGAATTCATTTGCTTATTATAACAAAACATTGACAATATGACATTATCATCAATTTATAAACACCCCCCGGACACCCCGGACAGGACGTGAAAAGTGGACATGTCCGGGCAAAAGAGGACGTTTGGTCAGCCTAATATCAGCCCTTCTAAAGACGAGGTTTGCGTGTGTTAACTGACGCGGCAGGATTTGACTCACTGGATTCACTGTGGAGACGTGAGAAAAATAAAGACCTCACAGATTCAGCGCAACACGTGGTAACTGATGCACAAATGGCGAACTGTTCCTTTAAGGCTGGAATTACCACAGATTTCACTTCTTTCTTCTGAAAGTAACGGTTTATCTTTTATCAGTCACTGTGGAACATTAAGCTCCTCCCACACCCTGGCGGTGACGACGTCTCCCCTCTTGTGTTTCAGGTACTTTGCCAACGAGCCTTTTGCAGACCTGCACCGTGTGGAGGGGCTGCGAGGAGTCTTCATCGCCACACTCATCAACGGCTCGGTCAGCGAGGACAACATGCGATCCGTCATCACTTTCGACAAGGGGGGGACGTGGGAGCTGCTCCAGCCGCCTGCTGCCGACAGTCTGGGAGGAACTGTGGACTGCCAGGTACGCTGACTAACCTGCAACTGTAAGGATTTAGTTCCTTGATGATGATGATGATGATGATGATCTCATCAGCTCGTGTGTAGCACAGTGTTGTGAGCAGATGCTGATGTTGGCTGCGCCTCCACAGAGACCTGTGCCTCCTGCAGCAGATGTGCAGTTGCTGTTGAGAATAATGTGGTTCAGTGTTGCAGGTGTCTGACGGTCTCTGTGAGAAACAACCCTCACTTTCTATTTCCAGTTCTTTCCCTGTCTAGTTGTTGACCTACGTCTCATGATGTGAGTGGGTGGAAAATCAGAGAGGAGAGAACTGAAACCAACTGAACAGCATCATCATGACTCTCCTCTCCTCTCCTCTCCTCTCCTCTCCTCTCCTCTCCTCTCCTCTCCTCTCCTCTCCTCCTCAGCTCGGTAAAGGTTGCTCTCTCCACTTGGCCCAGCGGTGGAGCCAGCTGTTCAACATCCAGCTGAGGAGGGTCCCCATTTTATCCAAGGACTCTGCACCAGGACTCATCATGGCCACAGGTGAAGCGACACGCAGCAAACGTCACAGATAAAGATTTCAAGAACGTCAAAATGCTGAAAAAAACAAGTTGAGTTTTATGTGCAGGAGTCGAGGATAACTTTCTCCTCATTCAATCTTCAATGTTCGGCCATTGACGTCGCAGTCTGTCTTTTTTTTTTGGATCGTATGAATCATTGAATTAAGTGGTTTGGATCACAGATAGTGCCTTTGAACTATTCAACTTGTAATTGCATTTTCAACCTGCAGTTTTAAAGTTTCAGCGGACTCAGCAGGACGTTGAGTGTGACAGAGGCGTTCATGTCATATATTAAACAAGCTAACGACGCTAACAACAGACTCTAGATATCAAACAAAAGCCAGAAACTGTGTCGTATTAAATATCCGTGAGCTGTAAATTCACGACCTCGAAGCAGAAGAGAGAGGATAATGTTGTCTCTGAGTTCTGCCGTGGAACGTTTCTCCTTGTCTTGCAGCTGTCTGAACCAAAGAGTAGTGTGAAAGTCGAGTGCTCACTCTGCAGCAAAATCTGGGCACCAAAATGTCCCCAGAAGTTTAGTGCACAGCACACTGGAAAAGAAGATCGCGACGATCTCGACTGACGTGTCTCTGACTTATGATTTTAACCTCTGATTTCAAAGGACAGTCCTATTTTTTTTATCCAATTTGATTTTTACGCCTTTGCGCTGGCGATCGATGCCGCAGAAAGCTGTATCCTGACTGAAGCCTTGTGATCACGTCATATCACAGGGCCTGTGGTGATTTCCACGCACACACAGAATGTGACACGGTCATAAAGCGATCCAATTTTGATCCGGAACAAGGTCAATATTGAATAAGTTTTCACGTCACAACATCACGACGACGATGCAGAATATTTCTGTTGAGCAGGAGTATTTGAAATCCCGTGTTTAATTTATCTGACTGGAGTCTGTGATGGACAGAAAAGAAAACCATTTTTAAAGGTTTGAGTAATTTTGGCCGGAGTGTGTGTGTGATTGTGTGTGTGTCTGTCAGCCAAGACAGATGAAGAGCCTTTGGGTGCCATCTGTTGGCTGATGGTCACACTGACAGAGCCGCAGCCAGGCGAGCTTGTGTTAGTTTTACAGCCACTTCCTCTCATTCTGATAACACAGATAAGCTCAGTGTACACAGGAAACAAGCTATGCAAACCTACAAGTCTTCCTCTGTGGTAATTGAGCTGCCGCTCTATCTGTCTTCGTCTTCCTGTATGACCCAGAGCACAGGAAACACGCCCGCACTCTGAGAAGAAGGTGCGAGAAACTTCTTGTTGTGTGTTGGTGCTTCAGCTGAGAATCAGAAGTCATAAGTGGCGGGCGGAGTGTTTTGGCGTGCTGCAGACAGATGGATTCATCAGAGTGAAGAGTTTGTGCGCCTCGCTGCTGAGCCACAGTCTCTGCCTGCAGTTTGAAGCCTCTTTGCCTCCTCACAGCTGCTGGAAAGCATTGATTTGTTGATACTCTCCAGTGTCTAGGAGACTGCTTCCCCTGCACCCAGCCAGTCCCTCTAATTAAATTCTTATTAGATAATGGGCATGGAGAGAGAGGGAGAGGGAGAGAGCTGGCAATCGGTGGCTCCCTTCGCTTCGTTATCGCTCTCACACAGATGGGCTAATTACTGCTGCAGCACCCAGCGGGCACTCGACGGGTCAAACACACTCATGAATACAGGACAGCATATACATACACACACTGAGCAGACATGTTTACATACACAGTAGCCTGAATCAACCGCTCGTAGATTCCCTCACACGTCCGCTGAGATTATTTTTATTACGAATTCTAATCGTTACTAATATATATACATTAATCTAATTATTATGACAGTATATCATGAGCACAATCTCAAGGTCATTATTAAGAGAAACCTGACTGGTGTGTGGAGGGAAACAACCACGTGGCAGTAATTACTTAGAGTACCAAGCATTGCTGTCGTCAGCTGCATTAATCTTTGAGGTGCTTGTACATGATAGGACAAAATTTATATTTCAGTAAGAGTGTGGATATTTTGGCCCGTCCTCAACTCTTCATTGGCCTGTTTGGGGGTTCAGACTCGGCTTCAGGGTTCAGGTTACAGTCAGGTTTAGGCTAGAGTAAGAGTTGGTGTTCGACCCCGATCACACAGGAAGTGTTTCAGCAGCTGGAGGCGCCTTTTTGTGGATGATTTTAATGAGAATGAAACTTTTTGCCGGCTGTTTTTGTGCTGCTACGCACCTGGTGTTTCTGAGCTCTAATAAATAGATAGATTATAGATTGATTACATAGGAAGGTTAGTGTAAGGACGTGATGGGGTGGTTGCCCGGCAACAATAGAAATGCACAGCAAACATTTTTTTTGACTGTTGGTATTCACTTAAAAAAGGAAAGGCAGTGCAGTGCGCCTTGTGTTTTACAACCGTCACAACACTTCCTGTGTGATCAGGGCCAAAGGATGTAGTTGTGAGGGTTGAGGTCAGGGACTGTTCTTTATCAGAGCAGGGTGTGATGGGGTGTTTTGATTCTGACCCTCCCTGAAGCTAGAAACATTTTACCTTGAGCCTCCCCGAGTGACTGGTGGAAACTTAGTGACCCTCCCTCCTCCGTTAATTAGATTTTTAAAACTTAAGCTTTGATGTTTAAAAGTTAAGAGTTGAAAAAAGCCTCGTGCAAGCTGCTTAGTTAGTTCAAACTACTTATTTTAGCCACATTTTATATTAGATGTAGAATAAAGTGATTTTAATGAAATGTCACTATTTAAAGCTCAGATTTGGTTCATTAATTTTCTTCTGACGGGAGCATTTCTCCCACATGATGTGTCCAGTGACCGTCGAATGTGAAAATCCAAAGATAATTTCTGTTGTTACAGTTTCTGGCTACAATAAATGGTGTAATTCTGGCAATTTCTAAAGAAAACACGTCTTCCAAGCTCATGTTTTCTGTAGAAATCACTGAGATTTATCACCAATAATTATCGCCAGATTTTGGAAAATTGGCAAAACTTGGAAGCTGTGTTTTCGTCAAAAATCACCAAAAGATTTTTCTTAAAAAAAGTCTGCAGTGGAATAAATACAAAATACAACCATTTAGATTTGTATGCAGCTCCCTTAAGCCAAAATAAAACCAAATTCCTCCCCAGTGCTTAGGAAACGATTTAACATGCCTCCCTGTTTATGCACCACCTCCTTCGTAGTATAAGAATGTGTGTGTGTGTGTGTGTGTGTGTGTGTGTGTAGTGGAGAAACATTACAAAGCAGTGATAAAAGACGGAGAGGGGAGTCGACTGCTGAGGTCAGAGACGTCGTATTTATGTGTATATGTTCTGCTTTTCAACAGTTGTTTGATGAATTCCTATTTAACACTGTCAGAGGATTTGATTTGCTATTTTTAATTCACTTCTTATCATTTTGGCGTTCGTGATCATCCCCTGGCGCTGCCTAAAACGTCTTTTGGAGCGCCACAAATCCCTCTGTGCAGGACGAACCCAGCGTCCATCACACCTGTCAGTGGCGCTGGTTGTGGTCAGAGGTGAAACGGGTCTGAAACGGTCGGCCAACACAAAACACAGCTTCTCAGCCTGCTGTTAAGTTTCTCCTGAAGCAGTGATCACGACAGAACTGTAGTTAACACACAAACACAGCGGCGCCATGTTCTGCCAGGTTCATATCTGCACAATGGGCACAGAGAGTCTCTGGAACATTTGTTTATTGTCTGGAATCTCTGGCTCCTTGTGTGATGATATTTAATGAGAGTCATTAACCAGTTTTACACAGAGACGCAGCGCAATTCATTTCCGAGGCGATGTTCCAGTCCTCCGCAGAGACACCGTGTTACCCTCATTTCAGTCTGAGCCTCTCTGAGTCATTCACCCTGAAGTGAGAGTTGATTAACAGGATTGATGTGTGCACATGTGTCGAAGGCAGACGCTGCTGCTGTTAATCACCCAGTCCTGAAATACCATTGTTCTTGATTGATGGAGGGATAGATGTGTGTTGCAGATGAATGTTGTTTGTGTTTGTTACCTGCTGCAGAGGGAGGGAATGTTTCCCAGTTTGACTTGCTGACGACCTGATCAGCTCTGTAACTGGGAATCCATGTCAAAATTTATTTCTCAGGCTTTTTCAAAAGTAGTAAATGAATGTAAGCCCCGTCTCCTCCAAACCCTTTCAGTCCAGCACCTCTGGAACCAGCAGTGAGCCTTCAGACATGGTCCCTAGACCCTCGGTGTGTTCAGACAGTCCTCTTAAATGTGGGCGGGGTTGTTGTCACTCACTGCTCCGTCCAGCACTCGCTGTATTTCCTCATCAGCGTTGACACAGATGGAAGTCTGCACCTGGTTTATCGTCCTACTAAGGACAGGTCCTTCCAAGTCGGGTCCTACAGAGGCGAGGCAAGACTCCTTCCTAGCATTTGGTGAACACATTGGAACAGGTTCCCGAGTGCCTGGGTGTGTGTCATTGAAGAAGCCCCGCCTTCAATTCTGGCAAATCTTGTGCAAAGAATTGTGGGTACTTCGTGCCAGCTGAGGATACACACATGCATTCTTGAAAATTCTCTGAAGGAAGGACTCTGCTCTCGGTAGAATTCCAAGGATCCAGTCCTTCGTTGGGATTCAGTGACGCAGCCTCCTTGAAGTTTGGCAATTTAAGGAGCAGTCTCGCCCAAGGACGCTTTGACATGTAGACTTCAGGGGTCAACGAGTGCTCTGCCTCCTGAGCCACAGCTGCCCCTCGTCACTGGGATCCCCAGGTCACGGAAAAGCCTTGGAAAAGGCATTGTTGTCTGGTCCAAACTGAGATGTCTCTACAAATATCAGATGGACTGCCTTGAAAATATTTGAACAGACATTTATGAATCCTGCAGACTCTGGTGATCCCCCGAGTTTTCATCGAGCTAACAAGAAGGTCAGATTTGATGTTTAACTCGAGAAAAATCGTGTGTGTGGCCTCACATATTTATGCTCCCTGATATTCAGTCTCACAAGAGCTCTGCACCATCCAGTTGAGCTAAACACATCTCTGCACACGCTATGCTTATGGTTATAACGAATGACAACAAATGTGTCATTGTGCGTCACAGTGAACATCACAGTCGCGGCTGGAGACTCTTCGTCCTCTTACTATTCTGAAAAACAATTAAAAAAAGGAAGCTTCCATTTCTCCATGTTAGATTTGATCCTGTGTCTTTGTGAAGTGCCTCAGGAGCTCATTCCTGCCTCATTAAATAACAACACACTGTCAGAGGAAAGTATTTGTCAGAGCATACAAAGGCCACATGCATGAACAGATACAGAGAGCTATGGTTGAGCTCTTGGGTTACACAGTTTTCCATATGTGACAGCAGAAGCAGCGGCCACATGAAGTCTGTAACGCTGAGGGAAAACCCCCAGAATGTGTGTGTGTGTGTGTGTGTGTGTGTGTAAAATGCCTTTGTGTCCTCTGATTGCAGGATCTGTTGGCAGGAACTTGGCCAACAAGCCTAATGTGTATGTATCCAGCAGCGCCGGAGCTCGGTGGAGAGAGGTCAGTACAAAGTCTGACACAGATGACAAGAAAAACACAGCTTGTAAAACGCAGTCGCAGTCAGCTCGTCTGTCAAAGAGAGCTCTCAACATGTCACCCTGAATTTCATCTGAGGGCCTGTAGACGAACGCAGGAGTTACAGACCTGCTGCACTATTTGCTTGGACCGGGTTGTTCTATGGAAAACATGTTTAGAGGAGGCTGAATATGAGCATGAGTTCAGACTGTAACAAATACACTGCATCATTTAAAGATGTCATGTGATAATGATTTACAGCAGAGGCTGCTTTAAACTCTCCACAGTGGGAACAGTGGAGAGCTCAGGTTTTGTTTTTTGTTTTTTTAAAGCATTTACTGTTTTATTTATTTATTTATTTATTTTAGGATATTCACAGTTTTTTTTATTTTAATTCAGCGTATTCACTTTTTTATTTTAAGGTATTAACAGTTTTTTATTTTAAGGTATTCAAAATTTTAATTTTAATTTAGGGTATTTGCGTTTTTATTTTAAGGTATTAACAGTTTTTTTTTAAATTTTAAGGTATTAACAGTTTTTTTATTTTAGGGTATTCACTTTTTTATTTTAAGGTATCAGCAGTTTTTATTTTATTTTAAGGTATTATTAGTTTTTTTTATTTTAAAGTATTCACGTTTTGTTTTTTGTTTTTTTAATTTTAAGGTATTTAAAGTTTTTATTTTAAGGTATTAACAGTTTTTATTTTAATTTAGGGTATTCACTTTTTTATTTTAAGGTATTTGCAGTTTTTTTTTTTTATTTAAGGTATTACCAGTTTTTTTTATTTTAAGGTATTTACAGTTTTTTTTTATTTAAGGTATTTCAGTTTGTGTAGATCCGTTTTATGTTTGCAAAATATTTTTGTGAGTTTACAAATATTTTTGTGTATTTGTGGAAGTTGTTTTAAATTTACAGATTAAACAGATTGTGGATCTGTTCACATTACTGTTACTGAGACAGATCTGTCTCTGTATTAAAGCTTGTTGTGTTTGTGATGTTCCAACAGTTGACCATATGTTCTCTCTGTGTCCACCAGGCTCTTGCAGGCCCTCATTTCTACACGTGGGGTGACCACGGTGGGATCCTGATGGCGATCGCTCAAGGAGGTTCCACCACACATCTCAAGTGAGTGACCGGTTTAAACGTTCCTCCAGGATCCGAGCTCAGATGCCAAATGTGTCACTCAGTTATTTCTCCATAAACACAAACCGTTTCCAACATTAAACCCTGAGAGGCTGATTTGTGACGGGAAGCCTTCCATTTAAAAGCCCCCAAACAGCTTGAGGAAATCTGGGGACTGAAGCACATAAACGGCACCTGCCCCAGTGGAGGTGCTCATTATTCAGCAGGAGCAGATTGCGTGACTGAGAAGCAGCTTGTTGTGGAGAATAAAAGCAAATAAACCATCACTCAGTCAGCGGAGGTGTAATATAACACCCCTGTGCCAACACGAACACTGCAGGCTTTTCATATTCACCTGCAGGTGATACAGCGTGTTAATGTGAAAACAGTTGACCTGGTTTAGATGCAGAGACTCAGTCCTGTACTCTGGTTACTCAGAAACCTGCTTCATAAATACTAACGTCAGGATAACTGGGTTAAATCACCTGATTAAATTCTGCTCTCAGTGTTTAATCAAAGCAGGAGTGTGACGGCTGCAGATGAAAGATGAATCTGGATATATGAAAAGGAAAAGCTGGAGTGTGTCAGCGACACATGAGATAAATATCATCCGTGTCTCCGTCAGGTTCAGCACCAACGAAGGCGAGACATGGACCGACTTTAAGTTCTCAGACAGGGAGGTGTATATTTACCAGCTGCTGACGGAGCCCGGGGAGAAGAGCACCATCTTCACCATCTTCGGCTCCTACGCTGACCAGAGGCACAGCTGGCTCATCCTGCAGGTCAACACCTCCGACGTCCTCGGTAGGTCAGAGAGTGAGAAGGAGGTTCAGAGGGAGGGTGAGGATGAGGAGCTCAGCTCACAGCAACAGCAGCTATTATATGTTTATTTCAGCTGTACTCAGCAGAAGCTTTAACTGAAGTTCCACGTCGATGTCAGATATCTATAGTGTTCTTCCTTTTTCTTCTCCAGGTGTGCCGTGTTCTGACGCTGACTACAAGCGCTGGTCTCCATCAGATGAGCACGGTAACGAGTGTCTGTTGGGCCGAGAGGTGACGTTTAAGAGACGAGCTCCCCACGCTACGTGTTTCAATGGAGAAGACTTCGACCGGCCAGTGACCGTCTCCAACTGCTCCTGTACGCGCCAGGACTACGAATGGTGAGCGAGCCACACGTGTACCAAACATTCATATTTATCAGTGTTTGTTATTGTAGCAAATAATAATATTAAGCCTGATTTATATAGTGCTTTTCAAAGACAAGTTTACAAAGTGCTTTACAGACATAAAAACAAAATACAAGGTGCAGTTACGAGATTGAACTACTGTAAGTCCAGTGTAGCTTAAAATGGAAACAAATACAAGACACTGAATAAAAATCTGAGGATAAGCAAATTAATGAAAACACAAACAAAGACACTCACACAGAAAAAATGTTGGCATAAAAATGAAAAGAAATATTAAAGTTTCGGATGACTTTATCCAACGGTAACATGTAGATACTAAACAGCAGCGGGCCCAGAATGGATCCTTGAGGAACACCGCAGGTCATATTAGCCTGGCTAGAGGAGACATTCTCCATTAATATGAAGAAGGTTCTGATATTTAGGTGAGATCTAAACTAGCTTTAGGCCTCAGTCACACAGAAAGCCTTTTGCAGTGCTGCCAGGCAACCACCCCAGCACTTCCTCACCCTAACCTTCCTGTGTAATCAGTCTACGCGCTTCAATTTTAGCTGTTGTTCCGGCTAGCTGTTATCCTCTGATACCCCAAACGAGTTTTTGGATTAAATACCTACACTGGACTTCTTGTTGGCACGAGGGTCAGTAAGTACCAAAACAGGACAACAAGCAGCATCTGAATTCAACCTCACATCAGTTTCTGTTCTACGATGAGTCGAAAACCAGACTGAAGCTTCTCAGAGAGTGAGTGTTCACTTGTAAAGGATGATACCTGAGAATATTCTGCTTCCTCCAGGACTATAGCAAGAACCAGTCATTTTGATATGGGTCTAACGTGATGAAGATTGTCTGCAGTGAGGTTTGATTCTCTTTAAAGGGGCTGAACAACTCCTGAAGATCAGGACTTGTTAAACACTGATAAATATCTGAAGATAAAAAGGCAGCGTGTTAATACACAACAGGTTGGACTATCTGGCTGCTTCGAGAGAAACACACCTGTATTTATGTAACAAAGCCTCCATTAGTGTTTAGTGACCTCAGAAGCTCTATTTTATTTGTCAGTTCATTAACTAATGAGCTAATCACACACTCTTTTGTCTGCGTACCTGATAATAGCTCCTGTAGTGCTGCTATTTAACTGGTAAATAGCTCTTTTAGAGAAGATTAGGCGAATCCTCCCACACCGTACACTGGAGTTAAAAATATAAATCTAAATTCATTAGCTTCAGTGTGAGTGGGACCTCTGTCATATCACACGCAGACGGCACTGACTCTTAATTAAGTTTAAATAGTGGCAAACCAATACATCGCCTCAGCCTTCTCTGGAGCTCCCATCACAGCTCGTAATGAGTCTGCTTTAAAATGCACGTCAGGTGCTGCCATTAATCACAGGGCAGAAGCTAACTGGATGTTTTTTTATCTCTCGCTGTGTTTGCTCTCCCATCTTCCTCCTCCTCCTCCTCCTCCTTTCTCCTTCCAGTGACTACGGCTTCAAGCTGAGCGAGGACTTGTCTCTGCAGGTGTGTGTTCCTGACCCCGAGTTCTTAGGCGACCTGTACGCTCCTCCGGTGCCGTGTCCTGTCGGCACCACCTACCGCCGCAGCAAAGGGTAAGCTGCTATCGCCTGACTTTGCAGCGAGAAATGTGCATCCTGGGGTTCTGTTGTGTGCTTTATTAGCATAATGTTCATGCTGCATCTGCAGTGCCAGTAGGATCACATTTACATGAGTTTATATGAGGTAAGCTGTTTTCCTTTGGACAAAACCAGAAGCATGGACTCTGAGTGGAACAATATTTCATTTTTACTCATTTGTTGATGAAACTGTGTCACTGCAGAGAGTTCCCACGGTCACCTGGAAGAGTCATGGAGTTATTGAATGTTTTGGAAAGTCATGGAATTTGTTGTTTGTAATTAAATTAGTTGTTACAGTAACCTTCCAGGCAGTAGCATACGGTGGTTACAATGGCCCCTCTCCACTGTCACTTTAGACCGCACCAAGTCGAGACATGCTGCGCTGATTTGTGATTCCATTATCAGTTAAAGGTGCGGACACACCAACTGACATCAAACAACTAGCGGTGACGAAAGCCAACTGTTGCGTCATCTACGTCGCCTCACGTCGCCCTGTGTCAGTTGCATTTGAACACACTACACGGACTACACCCGACGGCCAAGTAGCACGTACGTTCTGCGCCTGCGTGAGAGAGAGCGGAGTGAGAGAGTGGTACATCCTGTCAGCCGAGGGGTTTCCTATCTGTGCAGCCGAGCACCGCAGCACCTCCACGGACTATTACATCCAGACGGTCCCGGTGTTTCCTTCGCAGGCTCCACTTCACTCAGCTGCCCGATAAACCCGCTGCTTCTTCCCACTTTAACCTGAATAACAAACCAGGGCTCGGTGCTCCGGTTGGATCCAAACGGAGAGCCGGGGCTAGCTCAGAGACTAGCGGAGGCTAACTGGCTGTGCTTCCCTCCGGTCATGCTGCGGCTAACGCTCCGCTAGCCACTCCCAGCTAGCTCCGGTTTGTTATTCAGGTCAAAGTGTGAAGAAGCAGCGGGTCTGTGGGGCAGCTGAGTGAAGTGGAGCCTGAGGAGGAAGCACCGGTTAGCCCCGGTTTCACTACAGGCAGATTCACTCGCTACAGGGGCGAGGAAATAAAACCTGAACCTTAATTGAATAGTTTTTATAATTTATGCAGAGTAAGATTATAATTTTGTGAGCTACTGGGCGCTACAAGGAAGGAAGATTAACTCAATTTACAAGTGGAAAACTTGCAGGGTTCCCATTTTCCATGACATTATACCGGCCAAGGCTTCTGCTTATAGACATTAGAACATATTTTTATTGTCTGCACTGAGGGGACACACAGAGTTTGGCAAGCCAGAGTTTCTGTCTGCAGCTGCTCATCTGTGGAATCTTCTGCAGAGGGACTTAAGTTGCTCTCACTGGTTCCTCTTGGCCGTATGAAAGCACTGCTGAGGGATCATTGTACAGAGTCATCTATGACGATGTCAAGGTGTATTTTAGCTGGTCTTTGTAATCATGTGTAGTTGCTCTTGTTTTGCGTTGCATTTTTATATTTATTTAGTATTTTTGTTCTATGTTGCTGCCTGTCTTGTCCAGGAGACTCTTGAAAAAGAGATTTTTAATCTCAAGAGTTTTTTCCTGGTTGAATAAATAAATAAAATAAAAGTTACATGTATATGTAATGTCATGTGTCAGCGTCTGTTATGGGAAGCGTGTGTGTGTGTGTGTGTGTAGAAAAGTATCATAACCAGGTGTGCAGATGAAGCAGACTCAGTGAAGTGCATGCTTTTCCAAAATGAAAATTTCTTTATGGGTCCCTGGAAAAGTTTTGAAATTTGGTCCATGTGAAAATGTGCAGGAGCCCTGCTGTACCAGAGCTGACAGTGTGACCTGACATCTCATAACGATGTTTCATACATCTCAGTTATCTGCTCCGTGTTTCTCTCTCTGCCTCTGGAGCTCCTCTGGTCACATGAGAGTCAGTGCACATGAGCACAGATTGTAACCTCTGACCAGGTGCTAATGACATCGTCATTCACACCCACAGTCATCACCCTTCTTTTACTTTCCATTACCTGAGAATTCCCCAGAAGGTGAAGCAGCCTTTGTTCTTTTGGTTTATTGCGGCTCTGGAGAGAAGTGACGTTGTGTTTGGTGAGAGCACCACCTAGTGTCTGACTGAGGAAGAACTCTGTGTGTTCCTGCTGCAGCTACAGGAAGGTACCAGGCGACAGCTGCAGTGGAGGAGACGTGGAGTCCAGGCTGGATGGAGAGATGCTGCCGTGTCCTGTCGGAGGTAAACATGCACGTCAGTTATCTGATCGATCACATGATCAGTGTTTGTACATGTTACTCCTACACTTCTGTGTTAGCAGGAGGAAGTAGCTTGATGAACGTGTGTTATTATTCACTGTCAGAAACAGCAGCTGCTTCCTGCGTCCTTTCCCGCAAACAGCATCATGTGATTAACACTGTCACGTCTCCTGTGCGGTTTCAGAGAGTAACGAGTTCATCCTGTACGCCGTGAGGAACTCCATCCATCGCTACGACCTGGCCACAGGTACAGACCAGGCCCTGCCTCTGGCCGGCCTCAGGGAGGCCGTGGCTCTGGACTTTGACTACGACAGGAACTGTCTGTACTGGGCCGACATCTCACTGGACACCATTCAGGTCAGTGAGGAACACAGTCAGGTTGTTTACTGTTCAAACCCGCGTACGCAGGGCTTGTTGATTCCAGAGGAGCTGAATGAATGTAAATATATTCACTGAGGTAACGTCCATTCTCCTCTCCTGCAGCGTCTGTGTCTGAACGGCAGCACAGGTCAGGAGGTCGTAGTGAGGAAAGATCTGCAGAACGTGGAGGCTCTGACCTTTGACCCCATCAGCAGACTGCTGTACTGGGTTGATGCTGGAGCACAGAAGATTGAGGTATTGAAGTGTGTGAATATGTTCAAAGACAGGAAGCACACTGGACTCAGGGATCCACCAATCTAGATATATTTACTGCTGTAGGCGCCTCTGGGTCCCGTTCATATTGTTTCCACTTTTACTGTGACACAGTGTGTGCAGATGTTTGTATTATTATGTATTATTATGCAGATAGAATCAAATGTTTCATAAAGACAGTGGTTCCCTCGAACAGCTGCCAACATCTGGCTTTTTAATGTAATGGGAACGTTCACAATCAGCATTCACACTCAGGTCAAATGACTTTTGAACGCTCTAATTCTAGCCCCTTAAGAGACACAGTGACACACCACCACACAGTACTGTCCGTCTCCACCCAAGCAGCGCTCAAATACCAATCCACTACTTTCGCTGACAGATCTGCTCTTCCTCCACCTCTGCGTTAGCTAAAAATCATCTATGAACAGCCGCTAATTAAAGTTTCTCATGTGAAGAGCCGATCTCCAGAGCTGTGACTCACCAGGAAGTGTCTTTTTGGCCACTGTCTTCATGATGACGAGACTGTGGGTCGTTTAGCTCGGGATATTTCTCGACCTCAACAACGAGTCTTTCCTCATCCGTTCTTTGTCACACATGAGACGCAGCAACAGCTACAGAGTTCTCTTTATGCATCAGTGGTGAGGAGAGGAGTCGAGCTGCTGTAGGAGCAGAGAAAGAGCTGCTCCAGGAGCTGGTGTGTACAAGCAGAGAGCGAGCGGGGAAATGCCTTTAATTTTGGGTGCGGTGAGGCTGGAAATAGGACAGTCTTGGCACTGTAGCTGGAAAATAAGAGGTCGTGTTTTTTCTTTTGGCTTGAACGGTCGCTGCCCGTGTGTTTTGGCCCTTACACTTGTTCTAAAAATGTGAGATTCCTGATCGCAGTTTCCCACACAGCGGTCTCAAACTGAAACTGATGAAACGTTTCTCTGTTGTTGTGTTTGAAGGTGTCGAACCCTGACGGCGACCTGCGTCACACTCTGCTCAACTCCTCCATCCTGGAACACCCCAGAGCTCTGGTTCTGCTGCCTGGAGAGAGGTAACAAGCGTCTGTGTAAATGCTTAGCTCATCAGATGTGAAAAAAAAAAAAATTAGTTTAAACGTTCCGGTTTAATTCGTGCCGTATCCGTCCCACAGTCTGATGTTCTGGACCGACTGGGGAGACCGAGCGGCCGGTGTCTACAGAAGCTACATGGACGGAACCAACGTGTCCTGTATTGTGTCAGAGGGCGTCCGTTGGCCCAATGGGATCACAGCTGATGACCACTGGCTGTACTGGACCGAGGCCTACAGCGACCGCATTGAGAGGGCTGATTTCAGCGGGGGCCAGAGGAGAGTTCTCATGGAGGGGCTGCCCCACCCGTACGCCATCGCTGTCTTCAAGGTGACACTGTTTTACAGTAGATGCACCATTTTAAAAAACACTCGTCTTCAATCTTCTTTCCAGTCTCGTATCAGAAGAAGTTAAAACAGTTTTTAAAATGTCTTGAATGTGTAAAAGTGCTCACTGAGAGTCTGTTCTCATGAGCTGGTGTTGGATGCTGTTCCCAGAATGACCTGTACTGGGACGACTGGTCCAGAATGGGGATCTTCAAAGCTCCGAAAGCTGGTTCTCAGGACAACGAGCTGATTGTTGGGAGACTCACCGGAGTCATGGACCTCAAGATCTTCTACAAGGGGAAGAACAGAGGTAAAACACACAAAGTGGATCGTGTTCGGAAAGTTTGAAAGCGTGGAAATGAATCTGTAAGATATTATTATAAGTTGTTTTCAGATTTCAGTGTCAGACACAAAGTTAAGGTCCCGTCTGTAGAATTTAGGGGGAAATATTGGCAGAAATGGAATATGATGTTCATAACTGTGTTTTCTTGAGTGTATAAAAACCTGAAACTAAGAATCATCGTGTTTTCATTACCGCAGAATGAGCCATTTACCTCTGTATACAGAGAGGGTCCTCTCACACACAGTCTGCCATGTTGTTTCTACAGTAGCCCAGAACGGACAAACCAAACACTGACTTTTAAAACTCATTCATCTAAAAATAAGTCCTTAATTGGTATAAAAAAATCTTAAACCAATCAAAAGTTTTAAAAATGCCAAGACATGGGAAGCATGAGTATGATCTGTCCGATCTGCTCATTCTCCTCAACGCAATATCTCAAGAACGCCTTGAGGCAATTTCTTCAAATTTGATATAAACGTCCACTTGGACTGAAGAATAAACTAATTAGAATTTGGTGGTCAAAGGTCAGAGGTAAGATCCTTTTTGTTTGACCCAAAACAGCGCTGAAATCACCATCACCAAACCAGTCATTTAATTATTGTAAAACACACTTTATTCAAAGACCACACAAACAAAATAAATATCACAAAAGCCATGTTGATTCGTCATTCAGCTGTTCCATCAATCAGCAACTCTGCTTTGTTTGTGATGAAGCCTGATTCACCCAGTTAGATGTGACAACATGCTGCCTCTATACACGCTAAAATCACTGTTTATTTAAATGTAGTCTGGTGGGTTTGGTCATGGTGCAACATTTCCTTTTTATAATGTTGTCAGACATTTAAAATAAGAATCTGAACACTTTAAGTGGACATACATTGAGGGTGATAACATTGCAGCCTGTTTCTCTGCTGCAGCCCTCTCGCTCAGTATTAGACACAAACATGTGAAAACATGGTCCAGGGTGAAAAATACTGAAGTTACCCTTTAAGATGTAGGGACCAACACTGACCTTAAAAACAAACACTCTGCTCTGTCTCAGGTAAATCTTAAAGTACAGGTAGATGCTACTTTGAGAGTTTGAGAGCTGATTTATAGACCAGTGTATTAGTGCTCAAACTGAGCTGTGGCTTCACAGGACACAACGCATGTGCCGACCAGCCGTGCAGCCTGCTGTGTCTACCTCAGCCCGGCCACCGACACACCTGTGTCTGCCCAGACGGCGCCCCGACCGTAACCATGCCCAACGGAGAGCTGCAGTGCCAGTGTCCCATCGGCTACCAGCTCCAAAACAACACCTGCGTCAAGAGCGGTGAGACGAACGCACATCCTGCAGGATGATAATGATGCTGTGCTGCAAGACGTATGATCCTGTCTCTGCTGGAAATTAGTCCTGCTATCTGATTAATTAGCGGTGACATGTGATCCTTTCTTTCCTCCAATCAGAGCACAGCTGTTTGCCCAACCAGTACCGCTGCTCCAACGGCCGCTGCATCAGCAGCATCTGGAAGTGTGACAGCGACAACGACTGTGGAGACATGAGCGATGAGCAGGAGTGTCGTGAGTGTTGAGCCACAACAGTCTGCTCTCTTGTAGATAAATACAGAAGCTGCTTCCACATAACAAAACTGCATGTTTTTATTTACCCTCTTTCAGCCACCACCACCTGCGACCCGTCCAACCAGTTTCGCTGCATGGCCTCGGGCTCCTGCATCCCGCTGGCCTTCAAATGTGACCATGAGGACGACTGTGGAGACAACAGTGACGAGGAGCACTGTGGTGAGATGTGGCTGTTTATCCGCCAGTCGTGTTCACTGTGGCAAATGCACACTTTGTTCAGAGCTCAGATGATAGTACGCAACAATATGAAGAGGAAAATAAAAGATAGATATCACTATCTGTATTTTTTAATTCCATAATACTGGTGTCAGTAACGGCCCTAAAGATCTTGTATCAGTGAGGCTAAGTGCTACCTGTGTTGTTGATGCGTTCCTCAGAGTCTCACCAGTGCGGCCCAGGAGAGTTCACATGTGCTCGAGGTGTTTGTATCCGCGAGGCGTGGCGCTGCGACGGAGACAACGACTGCAGAGACTGGTCGGATGAAGCCAACTGCACAGGTGAAGACTGCGTCATAACAACACATGAATCCACAGTCAGAGGATATAATGGGCCTCTCTCACGGCAGCAGACATTTTGACTGGTCACAGCAGGTCACAGTAGAATCTGTGTGTTGCTTGGTGGACAATGAATCTGTCCGTCCAATCAGAGCGATGCATGAGAGGAGCAGCTGTTTGTGAGTGAACCTGACTGTGTGGGAAACCCAGGTCCTGTTAAAGTCCTCCACTGAGAGCGACAGCGAGCCGGCGTTCATGATACCAGGACCCTGAGGTCAAAGCAGCTGAACAGAAACCAGCCGTCATTCATTTCATTATTTACAGCTGTTGTTCTCCTGCTGTGAGACGTCAAAGTGTTTCCTATGAAAACAGCCTATGAAAACAGCAGCACCTACACTGAGCGTTTAGTTTCTGTCTGTCCGTCATCTGCAAAGCACCTGTGTGTTTTACCATCTTCTCCAAGCCTTTAATCTCTTCCTGTTTGTCCCCAGTGGGCCACCATACATGTGAGGCCAGCAGCTTCCAGTGTCACACAGGTCACTGTATACCACAGCGCTGGATGTGTGACGGTGATGATGACTGCCAGGACGACTCTGATGAAGACCCTCAGATTTGCGGTAAGCTGAGTCACACGAACTCATCGATGTGGAAGTCATCGTGCCGTTTTAGACTAAAATGGTGGATTTATCTCTGTGACGCTGTGTTGTGACACATGCTGGTAATTAGGATTCTTTTACGTGTACAGATGTGATTTCACAAACTAAAAGCTCATGTTTTTAGAGGAAGACATAAACCCACACATTTAATAACATACTGTGTGTTTTCCAGAGGGAACTCAGTGCAACGGCTTCCTGTGCTCCAATCACACCTGCCTCCCAGCCACCGCGCACTGCAACGGCATCCAGGAGTGTTCAGACGGCGCCGACGAGCACAACTGTGGTGAGTGATTCCTTTTGTTTAACAGAACGCATCATGGCGGGCATCAGACACAGAGTCAAACGAGGAGGTCTTGATATTGATATTGGATATTTATTTTGAATATGTTAAAAAAGGCGTGAACATTCAAACAAGCAGACGGACAGAAAGTAATATTTACAAATAATGAAAATCATAATGTAAAAGCAGTCGTTAACGTACAGTAACTTTGATTTACACATCTGAAAAGGAGCAGAAGTATAACGTCTTCTCCATCAGTCCCTTTCTCGTATAGATGAACCCCAGACTTTTCTCAGTGTGCAATTTTTAGTACCATTTACATTGTCACACAAAAATAACCCACGTAAATAGAGCAGAAAGAACTTCATTCATTCCCGAAGGAAATTAATATTTATTGTATTAATATCAAATATTAGTATTACATATTGTAACATAAATAAATAAATAAAAATGCATCATAATATAAATAATATAATATAGAGACCAATTATCTTTGCCTTACAAAAAATAAATATGAATATTATTATTACATAGATATCTCAATCAACTTGACCTTTTATCTTTTTATATTTTAATAATCTTTTTATATTTAATTATTTATAATAATTTAATATATAAAATATAAGGATGTAACGTAGTTCTAATATGCGTCAATCTGCTCAAAACAATAAGGGAAGCACTGAAATCACATCAGATCTTGACGAACAAATTATTGAAAATCTTTACTGATGAACATTGTACAACTTGTTGAGAACAAAATGACGTAACAACGGTCAGTCGAAACCAAATCATCAACCCACTGAGGGCTGGATTCAAAATCACACCCAAAGTAAAAACTGAAATTCTATCACATCAGCTCATCATGTGACTCAGCAGTGTCGCTAAGCTAATGTTATGCAGAGCATCACCAAGCCGTAGCATGTTTTGGGACAATAAGAATAGGCCCAGAATAGAGCCCTGTTGAACCTCACAGGCCTCTTATCATTATAGCTTAAAACACATCAGTTTGTGCTTCTTTAGTGACACACAGGATTTAGACATGAAATATCTCTCATGATAAAATGAACATGGAAATTTTATTAGACACAGAAATACAAAGAAATACAAAGTATTTGGAAAAGTTGTTCATGTTGCATGATGGTTTCTGTCTCTGCCTCACAGACCCGCTGTGTACTCGCTACATGGAGTTTGTGTGCAAGAACCGAGCCCAGTGTCTGTTTCAGTCTCTGGTCTGTGACGGGATCAAACACTGTGAGGACGGATCTGACGAGGACGCCGACTACGCTGGATGTGGTGAGGAACCCTCGTGTGCCTTTAATTAATCCCTGTAATTTATTGACAAAGCTCCACGTTGATTTGTTTCTTATCCTTTAATCCTTTAATATCCGATATTAGTTTGTATATCGTTTCTTGCTTGAGGCCCAGTGTCACTTTGTTGCCCTGCTTCAAACCCTCAGTGTAATACAGACATACAGCACTGCTTTGTGTAACCTGGTGATCTTCCTGTGTGTTTTCTGTCAGCCACGCCGTCTGAGTTTGGCAAGGTGTGTGATGCCTACACTTTCCAGTGTGCCAACGGAGTGTGTGTGAGCCTGGAGTGGAAGTGTGATGGCATGGACGACTGCGGGGATTATTCTGATGAAGCCAACTGTGGTGAGGAGGAAGAGTTTATGCAGAATTGACAACAGATAACACCGTGTTGCAACAGCCGTACGATGCTTCCCTCTGCTCTGTGTGTTGCAGCTGCTCCCACTGCGGTCCCCGGCTGCTCCAGGTATTTCCAGTACGAGTGTAGAAATGAGCGTTGTATTCCCACGTGGTGGAAGTGTGACGGAGAGAACGACTGTGGGGACTGGTCTGATGAGGCGCAGTGTACAGGTACACAGCTGAGACTTATCACGGCCACGTGCTTCTGCTCGACGAGGGCTACAGCCAACTCTTGATCAATCTGTTGATGATGTTCTTGATTGATCGATGAGTTGTTTGATCAATAAAACGTCAGAAAATGGGGGGAAATTATTGAAGATTTTACAGACATTGACATAAAACTCAACTGGTGTGCAGAGGTATATAACAACAAGGCGGTGATTGTAGTTTCAATGCTTGAATTACCAAACTCTCCGTCCATCCCCAGTCATTTAGCCTGAATCTCCACCCTTGTAGGTGGTGTTACACCTCACACTGTGGCCCCTGGTCCCTCTACTTGTGCCCCCAACCGCTTCCACTGTGGCTCTGGAGCTTGCATCATCAACACCTGGGTGTGTGACGGCTACGCTGACTGTCCTGACGGCAGCGATGAGCTGGGATGTCCCACAGGTACCATCATATCTGATGTGAATGCTTGCATGTCCTGTTTATGTGAAGGTATTTATTGGGATTCAAACTTAAGTACAATATAGTACAATGAAACACAACAGAAGAAGAAGAAACAAAAAATATATAAATATATAAATAAATAAATACATATTAACTCTGTATTTCTCCGTCAGCAATTAACAGCTCTGCAACGATGGCTCCAGTACCGACCCAGGCCCCCCCCTCCCCTGCACGCTGCAGTCGTGGTCAGTTCCTCTGTCGCCGACCCCCCCACTGTATCCCCGACTGGCAGCGCTGTGACGGCCAGATCCACTGTCAGGACGGCTCTGATGAAGCCCACTGCCGTGAGTCTCTGTTGCTGTGATACTGACACACATACACACACACACAGTTACAGGAGGATCACCAAGAATAAAATCCTATTATGATGTTTTGAATTGAATGTTTTTTTTTAATTGAATTCACGCAGAACTTCAAATGCATCAAGATTCTTTTTAAGGAGTAGAGAAAAAAATCATTTCAGCGTAGTATCAATGTATAAAAAGATATTTAATAATAATAAAATGTTTTATGATTTTAATTTGCTGTTGAAAAAGGTAATAGATTACAATATATCTCAATAAATGTTATCAGCACCCAGCAGTGTGATGCAGTGTGTAGAGCAGTAATGTAAACCCTGTCTGTCTGTCTGTCTGTCTGTCTGTCTGTCTGCCTGCAGCCACTCGTGGGCCTCTGTTCTGTGTAAACGGGACTCGCTGCTCTGACGGTGAAGCCTGCGTCCTGGACAGCGAGCGGTGTGATGGTTTCCTGGACTGCTCCGACCACAGCGATGAAGACAACTGCACCTGTAGGTCCAAAATCCTTTGATCATGACCAAGTGTGTTTAAGCTACATGTGAGCTGTGGGGATGAGCTGCGTTTATGGCATTAGCCTTTTAAATAATCTCACATGTGAACCACTCAGTGTCTGCTCCACTGAATGCCAGCACGTCTCCTTTCATACTTTATCAGTGTTTAGCCTTTTGATAGCAGTGCGATGCTGCCACCTGCTGGCTGTTAGTGGGTATTTCAGGCTGTGTTATGTACAACCAATAAGGAATGTCTCTGTCTTTCCTCCAGTGGACACCCTGGCCTATAAAGTGCAGAACCTCCAGTGGACACCAGACTTCTTCGGCGCCATCACGCTGACCTGGTCTCGCCCCAAAAACCTTCCTCTGGACTCCTGCTACTTCCTCATATACTACAGGTGAGCAGCAGTTACCTGCAGCTCTGCGTAAACACACACCTGTGGTTGGGGCTGTCGACACGTATCTCACGCTGAAATCTCATCTCATCTCATTGTCTTGTGTGTTTGTCTTCAGGCTGGTGGGCACCCAGCAGTGGACCATCATGGACACACACAGCAACAAGTCGAGCTACAAACTGACGGTGCTGAAACCAGACACCACCTACCACGTCAAGGTGCTCACTCAGTGTCTCAGCAAGCTGCACAAGACCAACGAGGTGATCACGGTCAGGACGCCAGAGGATCGTGAGTATCAAACCACTCTCCTTTTCCTGTCATTATGACTCATATACTCGATAATAGATGTGCAAGAGGAGATTTCAAAATTCTATCTCATATTTCTGGGCATGTCTAGTTTAGTTTAGTAGTTCTAGTCACTGTGACCTCTCGAAACTCAAGAATTCATACACCAATTATGACAACAAGTAGGTTGTCTAGTTTTCATCCCATCTTTTCATTGTGGATGATGAACGTGTGTGTGTGTGTGTGTGTGTGTGTGTGTGTGTGTGTGTGTGTGTGTGTGTGTGTGTGTGTGCGTCCTGCAGTGCCCGACCCACCCAGGAACCTGCAGCTGTCTTGTGACAACGGTGAGGACGGGACGGTGGAAGTTTCCTGGAGTGCTCCTGACAAAGGTCACGGTATCATCAGAGAGTACATTGTGAGTCTTCATCTGGATCAGACTGAGTCACATGTTCATTTCTAATCTGCACGATCACCCAAACAAACATGACCAGTAGTGAGGAGACTCTGCCAACCTGTCGGCGCCAATATTGTGCTGCTGTAGAGCTCCAGGTTCGGGTCCACCTCTGGCGCCAGGACTCAAGGTGGAAAGTCCTGTGGCTTATTCAAACTAATGAACGCATGCTATTGTATCCTGACGATCGTCTGTGGTGTGCACAGTTTACTTCCTTCTCCAAGCTCCAGACCAAAAGGGTCCGACAGAGGAGGTGGGACTGCAGCGCGCCTGTGCTCTGTTTGAAACGACTGGTGTCCTGGTTGTTTCTGTTTAGGGACGGGCTGAGCTTTCAGACTGTCCAATGCAGATGGTTCAAAGAGAGAAACAGTCCTTCTGTATCATCAGGAGGATCATGGCCACACTTGTTGTAGAGTTATTCTACGTTTCATTTCATCAATGATTCTGACACTCAGCTGTACTGTTACACTGCTACACACTTTGACAAGCTCATTGATTATGACCATCTGCCTCGGTATCTGTGTGTTTGATGTCAGGTCGAATACAGTGAGGAAAAGAGCATCGATTGGATGTCACAAAAATCCATGACGACCAACACTGAAGTGAGGGGGCTGCAGCCGGACACCATGTACATGTTCAGGGTAAGACTCACTTTCACCATGATGACATGTTTTAAGAGAAGGTGTTTCCACAGTCAGTAAATGTTGCTGTGACATCATCATGTGCAGCGTGTTTAAATGCTGATGTCACTGATGATGTAGGTGGCGGCACTGACCAGTCGAGGTGTGGGCAACTGGAGCGAGGTTAAATCCATCACCCCAAAGAAAGGTGAGCTGCTTCTCCCAGCTGAGTCACACACACACACACACACACACACACACAATATGGTGTAAAAATCTGTCCAACGCTGCCACCTACTGGTGTCTACAGGAACTAGAGAAATTAGAGTTTCCATCACTCAGATTGCTGCCTGTGACGATGCAACCAAATCCCACTGAATATATTCCCATGTCAGCTTTCTGAAATAATAGAAAGAGTTAAATTCTTCTTTGACCCGCTCCGCCTGCTCTGCAGCTCTGCCTCCACCCTCTGTGATCGCTGACAGCATCACCGCTGACTCCATGAGCCTTTCATTCAGCTTCAACTCCCAGTACGACGTAAGAGCTCCTCTCTAAAGCACCTCCTCACGTTGTTAAAGTGTGTGTGTCCTCTGTGTGTGTGTGTGTGTGTGTGTGTGTGTGTCTCAACGATCTCTCTGTGTCTTTAAGGTGAGACAGTACATAGTGATTCTGTACTGGCAGTTTGACACCCACGTCAAGGAGAGCAGGAACTACTCAGTCACAGGGAGGTTCCTCAGAGGTACTGTTTGGGTTCTTATCCACATGATTTACTGTTTTACATCACGCCGGACTCAGACTACAGGAGTCTGGGACAAATTCATCCCTCCTGATGGTCGGCGGAGGAATCTGGTCTGGGACTTTTGTCAGCACCAGCCCAGATTATCTGATCATGTGAAGGTTTACAGATCCAGTCTTAAACCTCCAGAACTGTTTGCAGACTCATTTTGGTCGCCCCAAAACACCCCACACGTTTGATGTTTAGGATTTAAAATCTGGACGATCACTATTATGATGACATGAGTACTTTCACAGTAGCCAATGACAGACAGGTCCAGGAGCAGCTGATAGTGTCGATGATAACATTAGTAAGCATGCTACATAGGGAAGTTATTAAGTGCATCAAAAACTGTTCAGGATTTCAACCCTCCTGTAGTCTGAGCCTGGCTTCAGTCAGGTGTTGCACATGTATCGCTGCTCACTTATATTCTGATGCGTACTGTCTTGTTCCCAGCTACAAACCTGACAGCAGGGACGGTGTATGAGGTGGCTGTGTGGGCTCAGACCAGTATAGGAGACAGTCCCACCGCCCTGTCTCACCATCAGACCATTGGTTCCCAGCCGGAGCGGCCCCTCCTCAAAGCCCGGGCTCTCAACCAGACAGCTGTGGACTGCAGCTGGACCATCAGCAAACCCCCCGCGCAGGGACAACAGGTAGGAGATCAACACCTCTGAGGAGTAACAGCCCAGAAGCACCGAATAAACACAGCCAAGGATTTATCAGTATGTCGTGATGCACGCAATGACAGATCTCCAAAGAGCCGTCAGACAGTCACAGGTGGAGACGTTTGGAACATTTATAAGCTTTAAGACAGTCTTCACGATCTGAGCCAAGAAAATATGACATGGTTTTGTAAAGAACAACTCATTCACCAAAGAAGCCTTTAATGAGCAGACACTTTGTTGTGTGTGTTTGTGTGTAGGTGTACGGTGTGTTCTACGCCACCTCCTTCCTGGCCCTGCACCGCAGCCCTCGTCAGATCACCACCGCTTCTCTCAGCCTCACGGTCACAGTGGACAGTGATGAACAGTATCTCTTCCTGGTGAGTCTTTTCAACATCCTGCCAACTTCCTCTCAGCTAAACTGTTTCACTCCACTTTGACAACCTGACATCATCAAATGTGTCCTGATCCAAAAGTTTATAATGTCTCTGCGCCTGTGACAGCCACGGCCGGAGGCATTATGTTCTCGTGCTGTCCGCCTGTCCCATTCCTATAAGGGTGTGATCTCAAGAACACCTCAAGTGAATTTGGTAGATTTTGGTGGTGACTGTAAGTGCAACCTGACCGGTGCACGGAGGCGTACAACCACAACGCAGTAATTCTAGTTTGTGATCTACCCTCAGGTGCGTGCTGTCTCTCCCTTCCTGGGTCCTCCCTCTGACTACGTTGTGGTGAAGATGATTCCCGACGAGAGGCTACCGCCCAGGAACCTCCACCGTGTGCGAGTAGACAAGACGCAGGCCACACTGAAGTGGCAGCCGCCCTACGACCTGCCAAACTCTCCTCTGGTACGACACTGTCTCATGTTACTGGTGATGAGCATCAGGAGGGTACGTCAGGACAACTGCTGCGACAATATACAAAAACCTTGTTGTGACCTCATGTTTCTGTGTGTTTCTGTCCGTCTGCGTTTATTTAGACATATGCGATCCACATGCGGGACGTGATTCGCAAGGAGGAGCGGGA
Source organism: Epinephelus awoara (assembly GCA_035609425.1). Lineage (NCBI taxonomy): Eukaryota > Metazoa > Chordata > Actinopteri > Perciformes > Serranidae > Epinephelus > Epinephelus awoara. The sequence continues at coordinate 42,657,657 of CM069297.1, forward strand.
CTACAAGCTGACCACCCAGAACAACACAATAGAGTACGTGCTGAAAGGCCTGGAGCCCGGAGGACGATACAGCGTCTCTGTGCGCCTGCGCAACATGAGCAAGGAGGCCAGCTTTACTCTGTCCACAGGTACACTCACAGACCACAGCAGCCAACAACTGTGTTTGACGTCTGAAATTGTGACTGTCGCTGGTGAATTTAATCAGCTGTAACAAGCTCATTTATGCTAACTCCGTGAATTGGTTGTAAACTTTGTCTCCAGCTTTTTAATGATTCAAGCTGACTGAAATATGCACAGAGATATGCTCTGCGTTCATGGTTTCATGCCGACACACTGATGCTAAAGCTGCACCCTCACCAGGCAATGATCCTTGTAGAATACATGGTTAAAGGGATAGTGCACCCAAAAATGAAAATTCAGCCATTATCTACTCACCCATATGCCGAGGGAGGCTCAGGTGAAGTTTTAGAGTCCTCACATCACTTGCAGAGATCCAAGGGGAGAGGAGGTAGCAACACAACTCCACCTAATGGAGGCTGACGGCGCCCCAGATTCAAACGTCCAAAAACACATAATTGAAACCACAAAATATCTCCATACTGCTCGTCCGTAGTGATCCAAGTGTCCTGAAGCCCAGACATAAGAAGTTGTTTGGAAAAACCTCATTTGAACTCTGTTTTTAGCCTCATTGTAGCCTGTAGCTCTGACTGCCTCTCTGGGCACCGCGCTCAAGTGTGTGCGCTTGCGCGAGACCGTGAGACATGGGCACCGCCTTCATATGTGTTCACGAGCTTTCGCTGGTCTGTCGCTGTATTGTCCCCGGAGGGAACTGTACTTGGGTAACTTATAACAACACATATTGGTTCATTACGCACGTACAATGAACATACAGACAGAAGATTTACTGTACATGAAGGTTTTGCACATGCCTTGAGAAAGATATAAATATGAAGGCACTGCAGAAATGAGAAGGTGATGAAAACCATAAAGCTGTAATAAATAATCTACTAAACAAAGTGCAACATATCAATGAAAAGATCCTGAAAAAAGTCTCCAGTTGCAGCTGTAATCCAAATATCTGTTTCACTGTGTGCAAATGCAAACATGATTATTGTGGGTTATTGAGATCTGTATGTGCACGCTGACTATGGTTTTATAAAACACACTCCATGGTACTGTGTGTGTGTGTGTGTGTGTGTGTGTGTGTGTGTGTGTGTGTGTGTGTGTGTGTGTGTGTGTGTGTGTGTGTGTGTGTGTGTAGCTGTGGTGCAGTCTGCGTCTTTCTGTTCTAAGAGATACCGTACTGAAGTACGAGCGGTCACTTTCTATAATCTGTATGTGTCTTCAAAATGAAGTGCTGTCCTTAAAGAAACACTCTCCCTCTGCTGCAGTTCCTCTTCCTGCTCCTGAAGCCCTGAAGATTTTGACTGAGAAAGACCACGTGTTCCTCTTCTGGAAGAGTCTGGCTGTCCGAGAGAAGGGCTTCAATGAGAGCAGGGTGAGACACCAGTGACCATGTCTGGGGTTTTCCACAGTGAAATATTTTCCTCTATCCTACATTTAGGCTTTCTTATGTTCCACAACCCTTTTCTCTGCAGTCTAACTTGGCACAGAGGGTTGGATACAAGTTTCTACTGCTGTACTTATCTAGGTATAAGACTCATATTTGATTTGTTAGATCTTAGATCTTATGGGGATGTACAGCAGTAGAAACCCAGTGAATATCGTCTCAGTCCAAAAGAAGCATTAAGTGTTATGTGCTGTGTACAGGGCTATGAGGTGCACGTGTATGACAGTGTGACCAACCAGACGTCCTACCTGGGAAACACCACAGAGACCTATTTCCGCATCAGCAGCCTGTTGCTGGGACACAACTACACGTTCTCAGTGCAGGCCCGCTGCCTGCTCAGCGGTCAGCTGTGTGGCGAACCTGCACTGCTGCTCTATAACCAGCTGACAGCAGGTAGAGGAACATAAACACACACACACACACACACACACACACACACACACACACACACACACACACACACACAGTGAGCTCTACGAGAAACCACAGCGAGATGAACGGTGAACATGGACTTGCTTTTCTATTTATACTGCACGTTACTCTTCTTCTTGTCCAGGCGCCAGTGACGCCTCCCGCGGTGAGGGCCACTCAGGAGACATGGCAGCAGTGGTGGTCCCGGTCCTGTTTCTGCTGCTGCTGGGCGTGTGCGGTGGCCTGGTGGCGCTCTACCTCCGACACCGCCGACTGCAGAATAACTTCACCGCCTTTGCAAACTCCCATTACAACTCTCGTCTGGGCTCTGCCATCTTCTCCTCCGGGGATGAACTGGGTGAGTGAGCTGTGTACATCTTTGGATCATCCAGGTGCTGACAGTGCAGAGGTCATTAGGGTTCAGTTCCTCTATGTGGTGCAGTTTACAAGACAGAGAGAAGCCTGCTGGAGATAATGTTGTTGTCACGGCCTTGGTAACCCCCAGTTGTCAGGTCGTCTGTCGAGTGTCAATTCTGCAGTGGTGGGATGCAACCAAGTACATTCAGTCAAGTACTCTCACTTTATAGTTCCAGGCAAATACTGTATTGTGCTTGTCTTCACTGACAGGTCCCACTTTACTGCACAGTGAGAACTTTATATGCCTCTGCGCCAGTGACAGCTGCGGCCACAGGCATCATGTTTTTGGGTTGTCCGTACACATGTGTGTCCAGTTCTTGTGTGTGTGATATCTCAAGAACACCTTGAGGGAAATTTTTCAAATTTGGCTTGCTTTATACTCTTTATATCTACAGTCCACCGTGTTGTTTCTACAGTAGCCCAGAATGGACAAACCAAACACTGACTCTAAATAGGGACATTTGCACGTTTGCATCAACCACTGTAGTTCACTGTTGGGCTGAACGATATAGACAAAATTTCGTATCTCGATATTTATGCCAGATATCTCGATACCGATACGATACTAACTAAGCATTCTTTTTTAAAAATTTAAAAAAACAAGTCCGAACCATTCTCTGGAAGCCCTCTTTAGTGACTGAATAGACTGGAATCATGTGTAGCAATATGGTACATTATAGCATTTGTAATGTGTTTGTGCCTGCTGGACGTCGATTGGTATGGCAGTATGCTACTGAATGCATCGGCAATCCAACCTTGCTTGGGCTTGACACAGGAGGCCCCAGATGTCCCCGCCGTGTCTTTTATTGCAAGGCACTGTTCGTACAGTACTCGGTAGTGTTGTCACGGTACCAAAATTGGGACCCACGGTACGATACCAGTGAAAGTATCACGGTTCTGAGTAGTATCAGGATACCACGGCGAAAATGAGGCAGATGTGCCTTTTGTCATTTATAAAAAGATAAATCACTTTTCCATAATATATCAATGATATTTCAATGGAATAAATTACTTATTGACTTATTTATACTTCAAAAACAGCATCAATAAGTGATTAACATAGGGGGGATCAAAATAAAATAAATAAATGAAATAAGAATCAACCAGCCACCCTCCTCCCCTGACAAGTAAAGAACAGTCCCTTCATAAGTAAAGAACAGTCCCTAAAGTGCGGTGAGGTTTGTGGAAATGTGAACTGCTCGTTTCTCCTCGCTGGCGCTCATGACGCTTTTGGTGTGAATGCACAGTGACACGTCACATACCTGTGTGCCGCGGCCGCCACGGCTCGGCTGTTGAGGTACTAATGGGCAGTCATGACACCAACTTATTCACCTGGAGCCGGGCTTCTTGGTCGCCGGTAGCCTCGCGTCATTTTTAAAAATGCCAAGACATGGGAGGCATGAATGCCGCCATGTCGGTGATAGCCGAAGCTGAGGCATTATGTTTTCAGGTTGTCTGTCCGTTTCTATCTTCTATCTAGCTTATGATTCTGAATCTGAATTCAGTGTGTTTTTAACTCGATAAATTATTGATATTAAAATTTTGATCAGTGCAGTTTTAATTTGTACAGCAGACATGTTCTTAAACATCCCTCTCTTCTCTCTTTCTTCCCTCTCTTCCTCTCAAGGTGATGATGATGAAGATGCTCCCATGATCAGCGGCTTCTCAGACGACGTTCCCATGGTCATTGCATAGCAAGATGTCCCTCCATCGCCTATTTCTCTCTTCCCTTCTCCCCTTCTCTTCTTCCGCCCCCCCCCCACCCTACTCCCCTTTACTCCCCTTTACTCCCCTTTACTCCCCATCAGTGGCGCTGTACGATGGAGTGAAGAGGAAACAGGTGGAACCTCCGCCCTCCCGAATCCGTCGATGGGAAACCACCCCGATCAGCAGGAAACATGAAGAAAAATGGAAAAGTGTAAAGAGAGAAAGAGATATTTTTCAAATATACGATGCACTTTTTTTGGATGCGCAATAACTTATTTTTTATAATATTAAATATATATATGGGGTCAAAAAAAAGGACTGTGAGGAAGAGGTGGACACTGAAGCAAACTGTGAAGGATTTGAGTTTGTGGAGCGCGCCAGGGAAAGAGAGACCCTATTTGTAATGCAAACTCACTATCCATAGGAGCGGTTCATTGCTTAAAGCCAAAATAAGCGTCCAGAGACTGGAATATAGAATGCAAAAAACACACACATAGAAAAAACACAGATATATAGTCAAATGCTGTATACAATATGTACAAATAGAAAATATCAGAGCAGTAATAGTTACGTATTTTGGTGATAGTACAGCGTGTACTACAGCAGCATATGTAACATTGGTGCCCCGTGCGAGGCAGTCGGAGAGTAAACTGTGGATCATGTTTCATTTACAGAACCTGAATTGTTTGTCTATTCAAATGATCACCAGTTTGGAATCTGTTGATTACTGTAAACACATTAACAAAGTCTTTGTCGCTCAGCGAAGCCAAACAGCTCAGTGATTGGATAGAGCGTGTAGTGTCCTCATAGATACACCTTTATTTTCCACCACCAGCACACTGTTGTACGTCTGTATGTAGAGGCAACACATGAACCATGATATGAAAATATTCCTGAGGGGAATAACCCCCCACAGACCATCATTTGTAAATACTGGCTTTTAATATGTCCTCTCCTTGTAATGCTGCACCATATCATTCTGTAAAATGTCTTGGATTATTATTATTTTTTTAAATCATTCAGGACCACAAATTATCGTCCCCAGCATTTTGCCATAGCTGTAGTCGTAGAGGAAGTGGGTTCTCAGGGAACTGTGTCGGAGCGGACACCAGCGCAGCACCACCATCACCACCATGGCTTAGGCAGCACTGTCCATCTACTGTTGAATCGGTACAGAGACCTTGGAAGAGGTACTGTGGGTGGAATGACCAGCACACGCAGATTATTGTCAGTGGTTGTGATGAAGAGTCAGGGTCTGGTTTAGGAAAAGATTTAAAGGGTTGATTCAAACAAAAGAGAAATGTTTTGACGTACCTGTGGTAGTGTCTGGTGATGCAGATAGTTTGGATTGTTCCCCCCAAAGTTTTTAAGTTTGTCTGTGAGAATTTTAAAGCAACATGTCTTTCCAGAAACAGAAAGCTTGCTACTCCAGGGTGAGAGTCTGAGAGTGTTGACAGCATGTCTTCATCCAGAGTGAGCGCCTGGGCGCACCAGAATGTGGCACAATAAGTGACACTAGAAAGACATGAAAGACACGTCTAAATCAATGGATAGCGTTACTTTTTGTGAGTGTCACAACCAGTGAAAAATGACTCGTGTCGCTATCAGAGCACAGACATTCACTAGATAACGCCAAGGTTCCAGAGATCATGAACGAAACTGAGCAGATCTTGTTTAATCACTGGTTTCATCATCATACGATGTCATATCAATTCTCTGGACAACGATATGACATTCACCGATATCACAAAGTCTGCCACAATACAGTTTTAACTCGATAAAATCCAGAAGCCTGTGATCGATGTTTCACTTTTCATTGACGATATTGGGTTGTTGCTGATTGGATCAATCTTCAGTCCAGATTGATGAATCGTTACACGCCTGCTAACTTAGTGGAAAGGGGATTTTGGCCTTAAAAGTAGCTCTTCAAAACTGTTTCTGGAAAAAGATGTTTCATTTTTAAAATGTTTAATGCTGTGAGTGCCACGTGTATATTTTTAACTCACCTGTTTGGTTTTGGGGTGGAGGCTGCGAGCCAGATCTCAACACCTGGTTGGCTGAAACCAAAGTTACCTGCATGGCGAGACACTACTGGGTCTGTGACTTAACATGTTTTATTGTAATTTGATTGGTCCTTTAGTAAGGAGTACCAGTTGTATATACAGAATTGAACTGTTGCACGTAAATGTATGAACACAAAAACATGTTTGGGAATCATCGTCCTTGTTCGGCTCCTCCCCCCCGTCACCTGACTCTGTACTGTAGTCCATTAACTGATGTTTGTGTTTTGCCTCTGGGCTTGAGCCATTTGAACTGATGGTGTTCTGCTTTCTATTGACCTTGTTCTTGTTTTGTTTGTAAAGATGTCTTCATGAATGTATTTTATATCTGTACTTTTTGAGGTACTGTCCAGGCTTATTATGCTACTCTCACCACCTGTGAAGTGAATGCACACACTCTGGTTTCACCCCCGCTAACAGTGAGTTCATACCCCCCCCCCCCCCCCCCCCCCCCAGCATCACTGTGCAGACCGGCTGCTGCAGATGAATCTCAGCCGTTACACCTTGAGCCCAACTCACCACCCAGAGCAACAAAGCATTTTTGTCAGGATGTTTCCTGCACCGCGTTTCTTTCATCATCTCATTCTTCCTCGTTAAACGGTGTCTGTACTGACGTTTAAAGTTTCCTCAAGACTTGAGCTTGACTTCACGCCGCTCTTCGCTCTCTTCATGACTTTGTTCTGTTTCTTGGCCTTAAAAACAGATTTCTGGCATTAATGCTGTTGTTTTGTCTTTTTTTGCTCTGTGGAGTTTCTGTTCTCTGTTCTGCCACATAATGCCTTATTAGAACACATTGGGTTTCTATGTAATGTACTGTTTGTATGATAGAACACAAGGGCACACGCATGCATACACACACACACACACACACACACACACACACACACACTTGACCCCAGGAGGCTGAAGAGGAGGTTACTGTTTGGGCATTTGGTTAATTTTGTCAGATCACTGCTCCTTTTTCTGCGTCGGCTGCCGTCAGACAGCATCTTTTTAGTCAGGTTTTACACGTGTACAGAATTTAATTATTGGTTATTATGTGACCGTTTGCTCCCCACTTGTCTTAATGTTGACTCTTGTCAAATAGTTTGCTTCGAAAATGTCGTTTGGCACAGAGTTTGATCTCGTTGGACTTGGCCATGTTTGAAGATATTAATGTCTTGCTTGCTTATCTCGGGGGTTGCAAGAATAATGAGATGTTTGGAGAAACAGTGTGAGGTGTTTTAAAAACCACTTATACTGAAATAAAGTTGCTGAAAATCAAACTCTGCTGTTGTTGCTGTCTTTTGTTCTGTAAGGAAGTTGAAAACTCTCATTAGTTTTCCACAGTTTTCCTGTGGGGACATAATTCACAGTTTAAAACAAAAAGGTAATAAATCAGAATATACACTCACGGACCACTTTATTAGGGACACCTGGCTCGTACCAGGTTGGACCCCCTTTTTAATTCTTGGTGTCATAGACTTTTTCATGATAATGTTTGGGTTAATACATCGCTGTATGCTACTGTGAAAATATTTATTTGGTTTGACAAAATTCCCACAAGGTTCATGCACTTGTTTTGAGATACCGTGACCTCTCATTCATCACAGCCGAATCATGAATGAGTCATGAATACACATACACGTGTATAACAAGAACAAACCTTCAAAGTCGACTTCATTTGGTGTTTTAAAATCTGTCATGACAAACAGAAGTCATTCCACATGTTGTCTGGACAGAATATTTGTAATATTTGTAAAATTGAAGTTAAATTCTCACAGCTGCTGCCTTTATGATCATCATCATGTCCCAGCAGACACTGAGCAGCTGGACACTATCTGGTAAACAGCTCCCTCTACTGGGCAAAACCTGCCATGCTGAACTGGATTGAAGCTAAAATCAACATATATATATATATATATATATATATATATATATAAATATAAATATGTATGTGTGTATACATGCATGGGCAGAAGGATGGAAAAAGTTATATTTGAGTGTAGGAGTTGTGTTTGAAACAGAGTAATATGTGAGAGAAAAATATTTCATGTGAATGTCAATAATCATGTGTAAGAAACAAAAACACAGTGAAGTTTGTGTGAATGAGAAAACTCTGTGTTTGAGTTTCACTGAAATGGAAAGAAAGCTGAATTCTTGGCTCCTGATTGGCTGTCTTTGATGACAAAGCCAATTTCACCAACATATCCTGATCAGTGTAACAAGATGGCGGATCAGAATCAACCGTGTCAGAAATGATGGTTTGTCCCCCGTCTTGTCACACAGCGACGGCCATGGAGGAAGAAATGCAGCGGATCTTCACAACTGGATCATCAGATGGATCAATGGAGACGCAGCGATGACATTTCTTATGAAATAGCCATTGTTTTTTCATGATTTTTGGACGACATGCTATACTATGACTTTTTTTCATGATTTTTGGACGACATGCTATACTATAACTTTTTTTCATGATTACGAACGAAATACTATACTACTTCGTTTTTTCATGATTTTGGACGACATGCTATACTATGACTTTTTTCATGATTTCGGACGACATGCTATACTATGACTTTTTTCATGATTTCGGACAACATGCTATACTATGACTTTTTTTGACGATTTTTGACGACATGCTATACTATGACGTTTTTTCATGATTTCGGACGACATGCTATACTAAGACTTTTTTTGACGATTTTTGACGACATGCTATACTATGACGTTTTTTCATGATTTCGGACGACATGCTATACTAAGACTTTTTTTTGACGTTTTTTGACGACATGCTATACTATGACTTTTTTCATGATTTTGGACGACAAGTTTTATTATGACGTGATTTGACGATTTTGGACAACATGCTATACTATGACTTTTTTTGACGATTTTTGACGACATGCTATACTATGACGTTTTTTCATGATTTCGGACGACATGCTATACTAAGACTTTTTTTGACGATTTTTGACGACATGCTATACTATGACGTTTTTTCATGATTTCGGACGACATGCTATACTAAGACTTTTTTTTGACGTTTTTTGACGACATGCTATACTATGACTTTTTTCATGATTTTGGACGACAAGTTTTATTATGACGTGATTTGACGATTTTGGACAACATGCTATACTGCGACGTTTTTTCATGATTTTGGACGACATGCTATACTATGACGTTTTCTGACGATTTTGGGCAATATGCTGTGCTATAGCGTTTTTTCATGATTTCGGACGACAAGTTTTACTATGACGTGATTTGACGATTTTTCAACGACATGCTATACTACGACGTTTTTTGAAAATTTTGTATGACATGCTATACTATGACGTTTTTTCATGATTTTGTATGACATGCTATACTATGACTTTTTTCATTATTTTGGACGACATGCTATAGTATGACGTTTTTTCATGATTTTGGATGACATGCTATACTATGACGTTTTTTCATGATTTTGGACGACATGCTATACTATGACTTTTTTGACGACATGCTATACTATGACGTTTTTTCATAATTTTGTATGACATGCTATACTATGACTTTTTTCATGATTTTGGACGACATGCTATACTATGACTTTTTTTGACGATTTTGGACGACATGCTTTACTACGACGTTTTTTCATAATTTTGGACAACATGCTATACTATGACTTTTTTTGGCGATTTTGGACGACATGCTATACTATGACTTTTTTCATGATTTCGGACGACATGCTATACTATGACTTTTTTCATGATTTCGGACAACATGCTATACTATGACTTTTTTTGACGATTTTTGACGACATGCTATACTATGACGTTTTTTCATGATTTCGGACGACATGCTATACTAAGACTTTTTTTGACGATTTTTGACGACATGCTATACTATGACGTTTTTTCATGATTTCGGACGACATGCTATACTAAGACTTTTTTTTGACGTTTTTTGACGACATGCTATACTATGACTTTTTTCATGATTTTGGACGACAAGTTTTATTATGACGTGATTTGACGATTTTGGACAACATGCTATACTATGACTTTTTTTGACGATTTTTGACGACATGCTATACTATGACGTTTTTTCATGATTTCGGACGACATGCTATACTAAGACTTTTTTTGACGATTTTTGACGACATGCTATACTATGACTTTTTTCATGATTTTGGACGACAAGTTTTATTATGACGTGATTTGACGATTTTGGACAACATGCTATACTGCGACGTTTTTTCATAATTTGGACGACATGCTATACTATGATTTTTTTTCATGATTTCGAACGACATACTATACTACGACGTTTTTTCATGATTTTGGACGACATGCTATACTATGACGTTTTCTGACGATTTTGGGCAATATGCTGTGCTATAGCGTTTTTTCATGATTTCGGACGACAAGTTTTACTATGACGTGATTTGACGATTTTTCAACGACATGCTATACTACGACGTTTTTTGAAAATTTTGTATGACATGCTATACTATGACGTTTTTTCATGATTTTGTATGACATGCTATACTATGACTTTTTTCATTATTTTGGACGACATGCTATAGTATGACGTTTTTTCATGATTTTGGACGACATGCTATACTATGACGTTTTTTCATGATTTTGGACGACATGCTATACTATGACTTTTTTGACGACATGCTATACTATGACGTTTTTTCATAATTTTGTATGACATGCTATACTATGACTTTTTTCATGATTTTGGACGACATGCTATACTATGACTTTTTTTGACGATTTTGGACGACATGCTTTACTACGACGTTTTTTCATAATTTTGGACAACATGCTATACTATGACTTTTTTTGGCGATTTTGGACGACATGCTATACTACGACGTTTTTTCATAATTTTGGACAACATGCTATACTATGACTTTTTTTCATGATTTGGGACGAAATGCTTTGGTATGATGTTTTTCATAATATCAATGCGTGACCTCACTACTACATATACTGCAATGTAAATCTTCTCAAGAAAAGAAGGCATCTTCATCTGTAACCTGGTTTGGATTTAATTCATGTGAACAATAAAAGACAAATCCAACACATTCATTTGTTGATATTTTCAGCAGTAGTAAATAAATTTACACTGAGTGAGTTTCCATGTTAATACATACAGATCAAGGAATTTGTCTTCATATGATAAACAGTGCAAAACTCAAGACACAATACAGAGAACTGAACAACAGAAAACATAAAAATATTATATAACATAAAATAAATCAATTAATCAATTTTATTTATAAAGCCCAATCTCACAAATCACAATTTGCCTCCAGGGCTTGACAGCATACAGCATCCCTCTGTCCTTTGGACCCTCACAGCGGATAAGAGAAGGAATCTTTTCTTTTTTTTGGTGAACTGCTGAAGAGCAAAACAATGATACCTTGTCTGAGAATGACAACCTCCAGCTGTCGTGCTGGACAAAACAATCATATTATAGTCATATTATATATTATATATGTCATAAAAAAACGTCATAATATAACGTGTCGTCCAAAATCATGAAAAACGTCATAGTAGAGCATGTCGTCCAAAATCATGAATGAAAGTCATAGTATAGCATGTCGTCCAAAATCATGAATGAAAGTCATAGTATAGCATGTCGACCAAAATCATGAAAAAAGTCATAGTATAGCATGTCGTCCAAAATCATGAATGAAAGTCATAGTATAGCATGTCGTCCAAAATCTTGAAAAACGTCATAGTAGAGCATGTCGTCCAAAATCATGAAAAAACGTCATAGTATAGCATGTCGTCCAAAATCATGAAAAACGTCATAGTAGAGCATGTCGTCCAAAATCATGAATGAAAGTCATAGTATAGCATGTCGTCCAAAATCATGAAAAAAGTCATAGTATAGCATGTCGTCCAAAATCATGAATGAAAGTCATAGTATAGCATGTCGTCCAAAATCATGAAAAAAGTCATAGTATAGCATGTCGTCCAAAATCATGAATGAAAGTCATAGTATAGCATGTCGTCCAAAATCATGAAAAAACGTCATAGTAGAGCATGTCGTCCAAAATCATGAAAAACGTCATAGTATAGCATGTCGTCCAAAATCATGAAAAAACGTCATAGTATAGCATGTCGTCCAAAATCATGAAAAAAGTCATAGTATAGCATGTCGTCCAAATTATGAAAAAAAGTCATAGTATAGCATGTCGTCCAAATTATGAAAAAAGTCATAGTATAGCATGTCGTCCAAATTATGAAAAAAGTCATAGTATAGAATGTCGTCCAAATTATGAAAAAAGTCATAGTATAGCATGTCGTCCAAATTATGAAAAAAAGTCATAGTATAGAATGTCGTCCAAATTATGAAAAAAAGTCATAGTATAGCATGTCGTCCAAATTATGAAAAAAGTCATAGTATAGCATGTCGTCCAAATTATGAAAAAAGTCATAGTATAGCATGTCGTCCAAATTATGAAAAAATGTCATAGTATAGCATGTCGTCCAAATTATGAAAAAAGTCATAGTATAGCATGTCGTCCAAATTATGAAAAAAAGTCATAGTATAGCATGTCGTCCAAATTATGAAAAAAAGTCATAGTATAGCATGTCGTCCAAAATCATGAATGAAAGTCATAGTATAGCATGTCGTCCGAAATTATGAAAAAATGTCATAGTATAGCATGTCGTCCAAATTATGAAAAAAAGTCATAGTATAGCATGTCGTCCAAATTATGAAAAAAAGTCATAGTATAGCATGTCGTCCAAAATCATGAATGAAAGTCATAGTATAGCATGTCGTCCGAAATTATGAAAAAAAGTCATAGTATAGCATGTCGTCCAAAATCATGAATGAAAGTCATAGTATAGCATGTCGTCCGAAATTATGAAAAAAAGTCATAGTATAGCATGTCGTCCAAATTATGAAAAAAGTCATAGTATAGCATGTCGTCCAAATTATGAAAAAAGTCATAGTATAGCATGTCGTCCAAATTATGAAAAAAGTCATAGTATAGCATGTCGTCCAAATTATGAAAAAAGTCATAGTATAGCATGTCGTCCAAATTATGAAAAAATGTCATAGTATAGCATGTCGTCCAAATTATGAAAAAAAGTCATAGTATAGCATGTCGTCCAAAATCATGAATGAAAGTCATAGTATAGCATGTCGTCCGAAATTATGAAAAAAAGTCATAGTATAGCATGTCGTCCAAATTATGAAAAAAGTCATAGTATAGCATGTCGTCCAAATTATGAAAAAAGTCATAGTATAGCATGTCGTCCAAATTATGAAAAAAGTCATAGTATAGCATGTCGTCCAAATTATGAAAAAAGTCATAGTATAGCATGTCGTCCAAATTATGAAAAAATGTCATAGTATAGCATGTCGTCCAAATTATGAAAAAAGTCATAGTATAGCATGTCGTCCAAATTATGAAAAAAAGTCATAGTATAGCATGTCGTCCAAATTATGAAAAAAAGTCATAGTATAGCATGTCGTCCAAAATCATGAATGAAAGTCATAGTATAGCATGTCGTCCGAAATTATGAAAAAATGTCATAGTATAGCATGTCGTCCAAAATCATGAATGAAAGTCATAGTATAGCATGTCGTCCAAAATCATGAAAAAATGTCATAGTATAGCATGTCGTCCAAAATCATGAATGAAAGTCATGGTATAGCATGTCGTCCGAAATCATGAAAAAATGTCATAGTATAGCATGTCGTCCAAATTATGAAAAAAAGTCATAGTATAGCATGTCGTCCAAATTATGAAAAAAAGTTATAGTATAGCATGTCGTCCAAATTATGAAAAAAAGTCATAGTATAGCATGTCGTCCAAATTATGAAAAAAGTCATAGTATAGCATGTCGTCCAAATTATGAAAAAAGTCATAGTATAGTATGTCGTCCAAATTATGAAAAAAAGTCATAGTATAGTATGTCGTCCAAATTATGAAAAAAAGTCATAGTATAGCATGTCGTCCAAATTATGAAAAAAAGTCATAGTATAGCATGTCGTCCAAATTATGAAAAAAAGTCATAGTATAGTATGTCGTCCAAATTATGAAAAAAAGTCATAGTATAGCATGTCGTCCAAATTATGAAAAAAAGTCATAGTATAGTATGTCGTCCAAATTATGAAAAAAGTCATAGTATAGTATGTCGTCCAAATTATGAAAAAAAGTCATAGTATAGTATGTCGTCCAAATTATGAAAAAAAGTCATAGTATAGCATGTCGTCCAAATTATGAAAAAAAGTCATAGTATAGCATGTCGTCCAAATTATGAAAAAAAGTCATAGTATAGCATGTCGTCCAAATTATGAAAAAAGTCATAGTATAGCATGTCGTCCAAATTATGAAAAAAAGTCACAGTATAGCATGTCGTCCAAATTATGAAAAAAAGTCATAGTATAGCATGTCGTCCAAATTATGAAAAAAAGTCATAGTATAGCATGTCGTCCAAAATCACGAAAAAAATGTCATAATATAGCATGTCGTCCAAATTATGAAAAAAAGTCATAGTATAGCATGTCGTCCAAAATCATGAAAAAATGTCATAGTATAGCATGTCGTCCAAAATCACGAAAAAAATGTCATAATATAGCATGTCGTCCAAATTATGAAAAAAAGTCATAGTATAGCATGTCGTCCAAAATCATGAAAAAATGTCATAGTATAGCATGTCGTCCAAAATCACGAAAAAAATGTCATAGTATAGCATGTCGTCCAAAATCACGAAAAAAAAGTCATAGTATAGCATGTCGTCCAAATTCTGAAAAAAAGTCATAGTATAGCATGTCGTCCAAAATCATGAAAAAATGTCATAGTATAGCATGTCGTCCAAAATCACGAAAAAAATGTCATAGTATAGCATGTCGTCCAAAATCACGAAAAAAAAGTCATAGTATAGCATGTCGTCCAAATTCTGAAAAAAAGTCATAGTATAGCATGTCGTCCAAAATCATGAAAAAATGTCATAGTATAGCATGTCGTCCAAAATCACGAAAAAAATGTCATAGTATAGCATGTCGTCCAAAATCACGAAAAAAAAGTCATAGTATAGCATGTCGTCCAAATTCTGAAAAAAAGTCATAGTATAGCATGTCGTCCAAAATCATGAAAAAATGTCATAGTATAGCATGTCGTCCAAAATCACGAAAAAAAAGTCATAGTATAGCATGTCGTCCAAAATCACGAAAAAAATGTCATAATATAGCATGTCGTCCAAATTATGAAAAAAAGTCATAGTATAGCATGTCGTCCAAAATCATGAAAAAATGTCATAGTATAGCATGTCGTCCAAATTATGAAAAAAAGTCATAGTATAGCATGTCGTCCAAAATCATGAAAAAATGTCATAGTATAGCATGTCGTCCAAAATCACGAAAAAAATGTCATAGTATAGCATGTCGTCCAAATTATGAAAAAATGTCATCGTATAGCATGTCGTCCAAATTATGAAAAAATGTCATAGTATAGCATGTCGTCCAAATTATGAAAAAAAGTCATAGTTTAGCATGTCGTCCAAATTATGAAAAAATGTCATAGTATAGCATGTCGTCCAAATTATGAAAAAAGTCATAGTATAGCATGTCGTCCAAATTATGAAAAAAAGTCATAGTATAGCATGTCGTCCGAAATCATGAAAAAATGTCATAGTATAGCATGTCGTCCAAATTATGAAAAAGTCATAGTATAGCATGTCGTCCGAAATCATGAAAAAATGTCATAGTATAGCATGTCGTCCAAATTATGAAAAAAGTCATAGTATAGCATGTCGTCCAAATTATGAAAAAAAGTCATAGTATAGCATGTCGTCCAAAATCATGAAAAAATGTCATAGTATAGCATGTCGTCCAAATTATGAAAAAAAGTCATAGTATAGCATGTCGTCCGAAATCATGAAAAAATGTCATAGTATAGCATGTCGTCCAAATTATGAAAAAAAGTCATAGTATAGCATGTCGTCCAAAATCACGAAAAAAATGTCATAGTATAGCATGTCGTCCAAATTATGAAAAAATGTCATCGTATAGCATGTCGTCCAAATTATGAAAAAATGTCATAGTATAGCATGTCGTCCAAATTATGAAAAAAAGTCATAGTATAGCATGTCGTCCAAATTATGAAAAAATGTCATAGTATAGCATGTCGTCCAAATTATGAAAAAAGTCATAGTATAGCATGTCGTCCAAATTATGAAAAAAAGTCATAGTATAGCATGTCGTCCGAAATCATGAAAAAATGTCATAGTATAGCATGTCGTCCAAATTATGAAAAAAGTCATAGTATAGCATGTCGTCCAAATTATGAAAAAAAGTCATAGTATAGCATGTCGTCCGAAATCATGAAAAAATGTCATAGTATAGCATGTCGTCCAAATTATGAAAAAAGTCATAGTATAGCATGTCGTCCAAATTATGAAAAAAGTCATAGTATAGCATGTCGTCCAAATTATGAAAAAATGTCATAGTATAGCATGTCGTCCAAATTATGAAAAAAGTCATAGTATAGCATGTCGTCCAAATTATGAAAAAATGTCATAGTATAGCATGTCGTCCAAATTATGAAAAAATGTCATAGTATAGCATGTCGTCCAAATCATGAAAAAAGTCATAGTATAGCATGTCGTCCAAATTATGAAAAAATGTCATAGTATAGCATGTCGTCCAAATTATGAAAAAATGTCATAGTATAGCATGTCGTCCAAATTATGAAAAAATGTCATAGTATAGCATGTCGTCCAAATTATGAAAAAATGTCATAGTATAGCATGTCGTCCAAATTATGAAAAAATGTCATAGTATAGCATGTCGTCCAAATCATGAAAAAAGTCATAGTATAGAATGTCGTCCAAATTATGAAAAAAAGTCATAGTATAGCATGTCGTCCAAATTATGAAAAAAGTCATAGTATAGCATGTCGTCCAAATTATGAAAAAAGTCATAGTATAACATGTCGTCCAAATTATGAAAAAATGTCATAGTATAGCATGTCGTCCAAATTATGAAAAAAGTCATAGTATAGCATGTCGTCCAAATTATGAAAAAAAGTCATAGTATAGCATGTCGTCCAAATTATGAAAAAAAGTCATAGTATAGCATGTCGTCCAAATTATGAAAAAAAGTCATAGTATAGCATGTCGTCCAAATTATGAAAAAAGTCATAGTATGGCATGTCGTCCAAATTATGAAAAAAGTCATAGTATAGCATGTCGTCCAAAATCACGAAAAAAATGTCATAATATAGCATGTCGTCCAAAATCATGAAAAAATGTCATAGTATAGCATGTCGTCCAAAATCACGAAAAAAATGTCATAGTATAGCATGTCGTGCAAATTATGAAAAAATGTCATAGTATAGCATGTCGTCCAGAATCACGAAAAAAAGTCATAGTATAGCATGTCGTCCAAATTATGAAAAAAAAGTCATAGTATAGCATGTCGTCCAAATTATGAAAAAAAGTCATAGTATAGCATGTCGTCCAAATTATGAAAAAAGTCATAGTATAGTATGTCGTCCAAATTATGAAAAAAGTCATAGTATAGCATGTCGTCCAAATTATGAAAAAAGTCATAGTATAGCATGTCGTCCAAATTATGAAAAAAGTCATAGTATAGGATGTCGTCCAAATTATGAAAAAAGTCATAGTATAGCATGTCGTCCAAATTATGAAAAAAGTCATAGTATAGGATGTCGTCCAAATTATGAAAAAATGTCATCGTATAGCATGTCGTCCAAATTATGAAAAAATGTCATAGTATAGCATGTCGTCCAGAATCACGAAAAAAAGTCATAGTATAGCATGTCGTCCAAATTATGAAAAAAAAGTCATAGTATAGCATGTCGTCCAAATTATGAAAAAATGTCATAGTATAGCATGTCGTCCAAATTATGAAAAAAGTCATAGTATAGTATGTCGTCCAAATTATGAAAAAAGTCATAGTATAGGATGTCGTCCAAATTATGAAAAAAGTCATAGTATAGCATGTCGTCCAAATTATGAAAAAAGTCATAGTATAGGATGTCGTCCAAATTATGAAAAAATGTCATCGTATAGCATGTCGTCCAAATTATGAAAAAATGTCATAGTATAGCATGTCGTCCAGAATCACGAAAAAAAGTCATAGTATAGCATGTCGTCCAGAATCATGAAAAAATGTCATAGTATAGCATGTCGTCCAAATTATGAAAAAATGTCATAGTATAGCATGTCGTCCAGAATCATGAAAAAATGTCATAGTATAGCATGTCGTCCAAAATCACGAAAAAAATGTCATAGTATAGCATGTCGTGCAAATCATGAAAAAATGTCATAGTATAGCATGTCGTCCAGAATCACGAAAAAAAGTCATAGTATAGCATGTCGTCCAAATTATGAAAAAAAAGTCATAGTATAGCATGTCGTCCAAATTATGAAAAAAAGTCATAGTATAGCATGTCGTCCAAATTATGAAAAAAGTCATAGTATAGTATGTCGTCCAAATTATGAAAAAAGTCATAGTATAGCATGTCGTCCAAATTATGAAAAAAGTCATAGTATAGCATGTCGTCCAAATTATGAAAAAAGTCATAGTATAGGATGTCGTCCAAATTATGAAAAAAGTCATAGTATAGCATGTCGTCCAAATTATGAAAAAAGTCATAGTATAGGATGTCGTCCAAATTATGAAAAAATGTCATCGTATAGCATGTCGTCCAAATTATGAAAAAATGTCATAGTATAGCATGTCGTCCAGAATCACGAAAAAAAGTCATAGTATAGCATGTCGTCCAAATTATGAAAAAAAAGTCATAGTATAGCATGTCGTCCAAATTATGAAAAAATGTCATAGTATAGCATGTCGTCCAAATTATGAAAAAAGTCATAGTATAGTATGTCGTCCAAATTATGAAAAAAGTCATAGTATAGCATGTCGTCCAAATTATGAAAAAAGTCATAGTATAGCATGTCGTCCAAATTATGAAAAAAGTCATAGTATAGCATGTCGTCCAAATTATGAAAAAAAGTCATAGTACAGCATGTCGTCCAAATTATGAAAAAATGTCATAGTATAGCATGTCGTCGAAATTATGAAAAAATGTCATAGTATAGAATGTCGTCGAAATTATGAAAAAATGTCATAGTATAGCATGTCGTCCAAATTATGAAAAAAGTCATAGTATAGCATGTCGTCCAAATTATGAAAAAATGTCATAGTATAGCATGTCGTCCAAATTATGAAAAAATGTCATAGTATAGCATGTCGTCGAAATTATGAAAAAATGTCATAGTATAGCATGTCGTCCAAATTATGAAAAAAGTCATAGTATAGCATGTCGTCCAAATTATGAAAAAATGTCATAGTATAGCATGTCGTCCAAATTATGAAAAAATGTCATAGTATAGCATGTCGTCCAGAATCACGAAAAAAAGTCATAGTTTTGCAGATTGTTTGACATAAACTCCACATTTATTTTAATCAGTAACACAGGGACTTCATTTTATTTTGTCTGAAGGTGTGAGAGAAAATCTTCGAGGAAGAGGTCTCAGCCGTCACCAGCTTGTTAGCTCAGGGAGATAGAGGACTGGCTTGAAGGTTGGAGGTTTGGGGTTCAACTCTCAGGTGGTCAGTCAGCCTGTTTTGCCAGCTGATGTCCGAGAGCAAAAGTCAAATGTCATTAGGAACACAGCTGACGTGTCTCAGGAATGATAGCTCAGGTTGCTGGAGGACTGGCTGGAGATCCCAACGTTGATGGTTTGGTCCTCATCAAAGCTCAGTGACTTTTAAAGCCTGCTGTCCAGAGGAGAGTCAAAGGCTCAATAAAACATAGCAGAAGTGTGAGGAGGAATAGGGCAGGCTTTTCAAGAGCTGCTTGGAGATTCTGAGGTTGACAATTTGATCCATATCAAGCAGGTAAATTTAAAGTCCAACGTCCTAAATGAAAAGGTTAAACGCGCCCAGAGAAAAACTCTCAGCACAAAGGGTGCTGGGTGGCGTGGTGTGCTCCGCCTATGCTGGTACTTGGAGCAAGCCAAGCAAATCCCATAGTAGCGGGGTTGGGAGGGGGCTGTGACCCCTCTCGGTGTTTCACAGAGGTACGAATGAGAGGTTATGGAACAGAAAACAGAAAAAAATTAACTGGAAGTTGAAAATAATGTTTGAGACAAGCTTCTTGGCTTGGCTAAACTAATACAAGAACCTTAAAGTCGATCCTGAAACACATGGGGAGTAAAACTGGTGTAATGTGCGCCCGCCCTCTGGTCTTCCTCAGCACAGGTGCAGCTGAGTTTTGGAGTAGCTGCAGGTTAGAGATGGCCTTTTTGGGAAGACCAGAGAGCAGGGCATTACAATAGTCTAAACGACAAGAGATAAAAGCATGCATCAGCACCTCCGTGTTAGCCTGAGAGAGAAACAGGCGCACTCTGGCTATATTCTTAAGATGATTAAAACCTGTCTTTGTTATATTTTTTATGTGCCGAATAAAACTAAGCTCAGAGTCGAAAAATGACGTCCAGGTTCTTTACACATTGCAAGCATATATAGATTAAAAAGAAGTGGACCTAAAATCGACCCTTGGGGCACCCCACACCTGATTTCAAGTGTTCTGGAGGAACATGTATCCATACTTACAAAGAAACAACGATCTGTGAGATAAGAGCTGAACCAGTTAAAAACAGTACCAGAGAGGCCCACCAGGTTTCTAAGTCTGTTTAACAAAATGTGATGGTCTACTGTATCGAAGGCAGCGCTTAGATCCAGTAGTACCAAGACTGTGAGTTTTTGTGAATCAACATTCATCCTGATATCATTTAAAATCTTTAAAAGGGCTGTCGCGGTACTGTGGTTCATCCTAAAACCAGATTGATATTTCTCTAAAATATTGTCTCTTTTTAAAAAATAATTTACCTTACTTTACTTTACTTAAAAATTATTTAAAATGTTGGGATCTAAATTACTCTTCTTCAGAAGGGGCTTCACCACTGCCGTTTTGAAGGCAGCGGGGAGGACACCCGTCTGAAGAGAGTAATTTACTATTTAAAATCTGTTCCTCAAAGAATCCATAAATTGCTTTTAGAAGTGATGTGGGAATCGGATCTAAAAGGCAGGTTGTTGGGTTTACCTGGGAGAAAACTCGACCAAGTGTCCTCGCATCAACCAGGACAAAACTCTCCAGTGTTTCCTCAGGTAAAAGCAATGATCCAGGTGTGTTAATAATTACATTCTGTTGAGATAAAAGACAGGATTTGACGCATCGATTTTACTTCTGAAGTGGTCTGCAAAGTCCTCGCAGAGGGCGTCTGTTGATGTCTTGGATGGCTTAATAAAATTGGTGCTGGTTAAAAGATCGAAAGTGGAGAAAAGAAATTTATGGTTGTTTTTATGATCGGAAATGAGTTTTGAAAAGTGGGATATTTGTGCCTGTTTTATTGATTTGAGTTGATCACGTAATATTTCATAATGAACTGTCAATTTAGTTTTTCTCCACCTCCTCTTTGCACTCCTGCATTTTCTTTTCAGTCTTTTGATATTATCATTTCTCCACGGGGGTGTAGGTTTTGTTTTTATTGTTTTGATTAGAAGTGGAGCCACTGAGTCAAGTGTTGACTTCGTGCATGTGCTTCTGATGTACACAACAGTCAGTCACATGGGGCACACTGTACAGCGTGCTGAATGTTAGCCGCTAACATGCGGCTGCCCAGCCTGCTATACACAGTGCATCCAGTTATAGGAGCTGCTACATATTAAATATGCATCTTAACATGTCATGTCATATTATGCATCCTTTGGAGAACAAGGTTGAACAAGTTTATACCAGCAGGTGGTGGCGTCAGCAACATCAGCAGCAGCAGTGACAGTTATAGCAGCAACTCAGCCCAGCCAAGCCAAGCAGTCTGTCTCCAGAATTCTTTTCAACTTCCAGTTAAATTTCAGCTGATTCTGGTATTTTGTTGCATAACCCCTCATTTGTGAGGCGCCGGGAGGAAACACAGCCCCCTCCCAAACCCACTACTGCGGGATTTGCTTGGTTTGCTCCAGGTACTGCACAACCAACCTCTGAGTCTCCCAGCAGTTGTCAAACAGGCTGAGCTATCAGTGCTGGGAGATAGTTCTGCCCAGCAGCAAGTCTCTGGTTTTCAAGAGCACTGTAATGTAAACACATGTCCACAAGTAACTCAAAGTACCACCAAAATACAGTAGTATTCCTTCCATCTATCAGCTATGCCATTTATCCTTTGAGTGGCAGGACTTAAGGCAATCACAGCTGACGCTGGGCGAGAAGCAGGGTACACCCTGGATATGTGCGTTGATGGCTTTGGTCAGACCATCCTATACTTGCAGTGCCTCAATAACAACAGACTATCAACTGGCGTGCAGAGCTGTGGCCTCAAATTCAAGTCGAGATGAAATGAAAAATGTCTTTTTAACCTTTACAGATCACATCCCTGAACATTTTCTGCACCATTTAAATAATTTATGCCAAAAAAAAAGAAAGAAATGACAAAAGAATCATTTTTTTCACTTTCTCACATCAAAGTCCAAACTCGTTTTCTTCCTGCAAAACAAAATATGACGTGCTTACTTAAACTAGTACCAACCAATAACATCACAACATCCACCCCATCAATCAGTCTGCTAGTTAGCTAGATAGCAAAAGCACAGCACTTAAGCATGTCTTAATTTCTCCAAAATACCGTGGTTACAGAACTTATTCACTGTGAGAAAAGTGTATCTGTGGCAGCTCCAGATTTTGCGTCCAGTAAACTCTAAACTCGCCCACTATTAACAGTCCAATCAAATGCAAAAGATGTGATTTCCTCTTGTGACTGTGCACCGATCAAATATTCTATTTCACTGGGAGACACATCACAGAAATTAAAGACGCTGTGACTATAGCATGGAGCCTAAAACGTGTTTGCTGTTGATGGTCTGACAGCAAGTGTCTCCAAGTGTCTCCGTGTCCACGTCCTCATCTGCAGAGTCCATGGAGTGCTGTCTGGGTCAGCCTGAGTTGGCGCCGTCACAACTGGTCTGCTGTCTTTGTTGCCCTGTGGTGGCTTAAATTGTAAAGTAGTACTGTGTCCCTTTGGTAACAGGGACACTTCTGTGGCCGGTCCCTCAAGGAGTACGGCGTGGCTGCAGAGGTGAGGCAGTGGAAGATCCAGATCTCAAGGTGGGGACACACTGAAGCTGAGCCTTTCCTCTACAGTGTTCTGAGGGCTGCCTTCTGTACTGCCTGTGTCCAGGACGGAGTCACTGTGAGATGGGTGCGGCACACAGAGTTGGAGGGAGGTGCTGAAAGAAAATAATTAAAGGAAGCAACTGATTATTAGTGAGCAAAAGATTATTAGTGGTTTGCACCAACTGGAAATACTGAATAGTGTCAGGATTATTAATAATTCAGATAAACTTTCTTTACAATGATAAACCAGGTTTGAAGTTCATCCAGTCTCTGTTGCACAATTTAAACTATTGATTTCCAATAAGATTGATCAACCTACAAGTCACTCACATTAAAGCTGAGTAGGTGGTTGCATTTTGGCAGCATTGGGCAAAAATCCCACAATAAACTTAATATTGTAAAACTGAAAAAAGAGACTTCTGCACCTCTTCTTGGCTTTGTTTTTAGGCTTTAGAGATTCTA
Source organism: Epinephelus awoara (assembly GCA_035609425.1). Classification (NCBI taxonomy): domain Eukaryota; kingdom Metazoa; phylum Chordata; class Actinopteri; order Perciformes; family Serranidae; genus Epinephelus; species Epinephelus awoara. The sequence goes on from CM069297.1 coordinate 42,681,424, forward strand.
GCCTGTGATGTGCGTGCACATCACTTCAGTGATTCAATGGCGGACAATCCTGCAGAGATAGTTGCTATTCCAACATTGACAACAACTTCCTACACTGCAGAGCAACTCAAAGGAAGACAGACTTATCAAAAAGAACGTCTAACAGTCACAAACACATGAAGTAGGGCTGGGCGATATCACAACTATGTATGACATATATTGATTTATTTTCATGCAACATATAAATTTAGACAACACTGTTTGTATCGTTACAGGGTCAAGTTGCGCTACATAACATACAAGTGTTCATCTTGGTAGTTGTGGTCTATTTTGTGACACTGAGGGTTTAAACAAAATGTGGCAACAACACAGACATTTCTAGACAAAGTGTCTCTGTCTCCGTCCCTGCCTCAGCCTCTCTGTTGATGCTCTGTGCATAAATAAGATTAATGATTTAAATCCTTTCCAGCACTGGATTCATTTGAAACGCTAAAAAAACTTTTTAACTCCATCCACAAAGATTTTTAATCGTTTCCAACCTACCTGATGCTTTTACAGTCATGTTACAGTTCAGTGTCCTGAGCTGCAAACCTTTAAACCTCTGCAGCTCCAGTGCTGCGTGCAGAAACATTAACGTACAGCTCTGCTGTTTATTTTATATCATTTGTCACGTACATGTTGTGCAGCTGTTTATTTTCAAACAGGGAAATAAATCTCTATCTTTGTATTTTACTTTGATCAGTCTGTTTTAATAAAAGTGCGCCTGACATCTCAAATGTGGCTTCGACTTGCAGCTGAACATGGAGCCCATTTCATACTGTAAATAATACCGAGATATATATTGTGTATCACCAGTGAGCCTGAAAATAGCTAGATATTAAGTTCTGTTCATATCGCCCAGCACTGCTTGAAACCATTGTTTAATAAAACTTTGTGTAAAGAGTCTTCCTTTATAAATAACTAAATAAAGCTACAACTCTCCATCCAGCTGCATTTATTTAATATTGCAGATAAACAAATGTACACAGTATGATACCAGTCAATGTTAATATCACGGTTTACCTCAAAACCTGTGAACTGCTGCAATAATAATTATAAAGGCCATAAAAAAACATTCATGCAGAGTCACTGCACTTAAATATAATCAGACACAGATTAAATAAATGAGCCTGATAATATGTGCAGGTTTAGTGCTAATGCTAATGTGTTAGCTTAGCAGCATCACTTACTGTAAATAAAGCAGTGGCTTTAATAAACTTTAATCAGATGTGCAGCTGGATAAATATGATCCATGCTGATTTAATGACCTCACCTCCTCCTCCATTTTAAATCCACTTCAGTCCCGTAGAGTCTGATATGAAGCCTCATCTCTTGGTCCACATTAAATCCACCAGCACTTCCTGTTTAACACACCGGAAGTTCCAGCTCTGAGGATCCGCTGCATTTCTTCATCCACAGCCGCCACTTTGAAAAGAATGACGACTTCAATCAAACCTTTCTGACACTGCTGTGATCGTTACTGGACAGTTTAAATGTTATGTAAGAGGCAAACAGCTTCACTGAGCCGCCATCTTGACAGATTCATCAGGGAGGGCGGGACTTGTCGGTGATATTGGCTTCGTCATCAAAGACAGCCAATCAGGAGCTGAGAATTCACATCATCGTGTCTGACATGCACGTGAACTAGTTTCTCCTCTCGGTGCTTTTATTCTGCTGTAGATCTAATAACAGTCTCATACATATATCAGACCTTTATTTACATACACTGCATACTTACTATGAGTGCTGTGTGTGTGAGTGTGTGTGTGTGTGTGTGTGTGTGTGAGTGTGTGTGTGTGTGTGTGTGTGTGTGTGTGTGTGTGTGTGTGTGTGTGTGTGTGTGTGTGTGTGTGTGTGTGTGTGAGTGTGTATGATAGTGAATAAAAGAGTATGACTGCACGTGTGAGGGTTTGGTAGTGTTTGTGTGAGACTATATGTTGCTTTTAAAGTATGAGTTAAATCTCAAGGTGCCTCATACGTTTGCACACATACACACTGTTATTTCATTTCATTTTATTTACTTTTTCAATGTTTGCTTCATTTCTTTTTTTATGGGAGCACATTATTACCTCTTACTGGATTTTATGCGACTGTCCCCAGGGCGTGGGGGGAAAATGTCTTCCTGTGTTTCTTAAATGTGAAACCTAATAACTAACTGTGTCTTGCTGCAGGGGTGTGACACACCAGTCAGCAGGCTCTGGGAGTATCTGTGGATAGCTCCAAACTATACACAAGATAAACTCCATTTCCACAACAGAAAAACACCCAAACCACTACAAGTGGTTACACTACCACCACAACTCAACAGGTGAACTCACACTGCACCTGCCGGCCCTTTGACGGGAGGCCAACACCAGCTGCAGCAGTAAAAAAGATTAAACTATATATTAATGTGTTTCATGTGCTACAATACAGGTACAATAGAATATAAAGGAAATGGCAGTTTAATTATAAAAGTTTCTGAAGTTAATGGGACGACGGACTGCAGGCTTTCTAGCTCCACCTTTGATCTGTGTGATCTGTGAAACCAAAACAACGAGCTGTGCAGAGCTGAGGGGAACTACAGAGTCCTGATCGTTCATCACGACATGTGACCCCCACCACACCACACACAGTGGTTTGTTCCACTGTTCACATCAACATATCGATCAGTGCAGCCTCAGTCAGGTTTTATGGCTGGAAACATGACTAACAGGGGCTGAAAGGAGTATTGAACAACACAAGTGACTCAGTGATGGCTCGCTTAGTTTCTGGCTCTCAAACCAAAGTTTCCAGTGCAGCCTCTGTTTCAGAACAAAGAGTTGTCTGTATTCATGCCTGTTATTGAAAATAACATGTCTGTCCAAAATATTCACCTCCGACAGGCCTATCGCTCGGGACAGATGAAGCGCTTAGTCAGAGGTCAGTGGGTTCAGTGTGCACTGTTGAACCGCTGAGAGAGACTGCTGAAGAAAAGCGTCACAGACCAAGGAGACGGTTTCTTGTAATCTCATCCCTTCACATTTTAACTGAAGACATATGCAGTATGAAGAAGATGACTCTGGGGACGAAGGCCAGCTGTAAAAATGAGTCTGTCCCCAGGGCTGGACTGAGGCAGACCTTTTGTTTTCAGAGGAGGAAGAAGAGTTTTGTGTCTTGAGGTCTTCACACTGAACTTTTGGAGGCTAGATGATGTGTAACGTACCCATAACACAGCACGGCAACATTTAGATTTCTATGCCGTTCAAATGTATAACAGTCATAATGTTCTTTTGACCTTTACAGATGAACTCAGGTGAGTTTAACAGTGTCAGTGGTGATAAAGTTCAGGCTGTGACTCTGTGTAGTCGACTGCAACAGTGCACTGTGTGCGTCCTCTCTGCAGAGCAGCTGAGTGCTTCTATTTTACACACATCTTCCTTTCATTTACAGAATAAATGCTTTATTGTTCTCTGACTCTTCAGAGAAGATGAAGGCAAAGTTAGCACTCACAGTTGATGTAACAACCAGCAGCAACAGAGAGACTCACAGTAGGACGCTGAGAACAGGAGTTTAAATGTAAAGCAAATCATCAAACTCTGAAATATAACTCACTGTCTTGTTTTGAAGTGCGTTAGTCCAGGAATCAGCAACATTTACTATCAAAAGAGACGTTCTGGCCAAAACAACAAAAAAAATCTAGACATATTTATGCTGCATGGTGACAGCAACATGCCCTATTTAACATAAATGAGCCGATAAACATTAGTTGGTATTATCTGGATTTGGAATCAACAGCTAGCTTCACTAAAGAGACTCAAGCTCAGCCATCGCAAATGAGATTTGCCATATTTAGGAAAAGGCGGCAGGCCAGGCCGTAGACAGGGATGGGCAGTATTTCTATTACTTGTATTTAAAATATATATTTCAATTACATTTGAGTATTTTGAAATTTGTATAAAAAGCAAATGTAATTTGTAACAAAATACTTTTTAGTGGAGTAATTTTGTATTTAAAATACTCAAAATACTTTCTCCACAAATCAAAAAACAAAAGTAATAGGTCACACTTTTTTTTACAAAAAATATTTTTATCTATATGTTTTTTAAACTTGGGCCATAGGGCTGTTAAGTCTGGTTAATGAATATACATATATACAACATCAAGTTGTTGTCTTTTAATGGCTTTGCTTCGTTACACTTAGTTAGTTCTGTGACTGTTCTGCCTATTTATGGGGTTCACCAGAGCTTTGTATATATCCTACAACCCAACCCTGAATACTCTGCTACACCAAAGTGAGAAAATAAGCACAAATTTGCAATAGCTGCGACCAAATTTGCTTCTATCACATCATTAATGGATGAATAATAATTGTTCTTTCTGGTATAGTTACTTGTGGTCTCTAATTGCAGCATGTCAATTTTAAGCATTTTTGGCCAAGGACTTTTTGAGTCATTCACAAAAAGATTTGAATCGAATTGTGGGCATTCTCTCTGGTATAGCTACCCATGGTCTCTAGTTGCAGTATGCAAAGTTTGAGCATTTTTGACCAAGGACTTTTTGAGTCATTCACAAAAAGCTCTGTGGACTGACCAACCGACAAGAAAAAGAAAAAGAAAAAAAATATTTTCTGTATTTGAAAATACAAAATACACGTATTTTTATTTTTGATACATTTATTTGAGGGGTATTTTGTATTTTGTATCAAAAGACATTTTGATGTATTTTTGCCCATCTTTGGCCGCAGACGCACACAGCTGACGAGATGTTAAAAGATTTTTTTTTGTTGTTGTTTTATTCAGTGTACAGACAATACATTTACACAATTAGAAAATGTAAGAATCACTTTAAGGCTACAACAATGATAAATGAAAATCAAACTGTTATTCATTTCCATATAACTTTGTGTCAGAACCACAGGGAGAAACTGAAGAAGAGCCGCAGGTTGCCTCCCCTGGTTTAGTTTGATAAACCATTGATGTAAAGTTTGCTGAAATATAAACGCTTTAATGTTCAGACAAATTTGTGGAAAGAGTTCATTTTAATGTCTTAAAGTCAGATGGCACATATTTTTAAATTTAGGGTTAGATTCAATTTTAAACCACAACTCTTTTTTCATTTCTTAGCATTATGTGTTGCTTTAAGGTAACGTACCCAAAAGTTTACCCTCCAAAAACTAGTTTTAAGTTGCTTTAAATTATGTTCACGTAGTCTATTTAAAAAAATTAAAAAAAAAAACTATTAAAAAAATAAATATTTAAAAAACTTTTTTTTTTACCAACTGGCATCATAATGTGTACCATAGAGGGATGAGTAAAATAAAGTAGTAGCAGCACAGTATATTTTAAGCACAGACAGTAAAACAATATTTATTAGGCAGAAAGGGTCCTTTAAGAGCTCTGAATTATAGACAGGACAATTTAATCTGTTAGAATATTATTACTGCATGCATTCATATGCAACTATCTTAAAACTGCTGCAGTTACAGCTGCAGTTTATCGTGTACACTCAAAAACTATTTAGGCCTTATATTTAAGATTGTTTGCTTATAAATACATGAACCTAGTTGTTCTACATTTAAAACACATTGGGTTTATTAGTGTTATTAAATAAATCACAGTATTAGTTATTATACTCATTATTATTACTTGAGCTTGTGTTATTTATTCATTTCACAGATAGTTAAACATCCTTAGTCCTTAAATTCATAAAGGACGTGGACTTAAAGACATTGTTTTATTTTATGGCCTTGCTGCCCTCAAAAACCTGCAAAACACTGTACAGACTATTCTGATAAAGTCATACACAGTGGCGTGAGGTAGTTACTGCGGGCCCCAGTGCATGCTGGTTACTAGTTATAAGACGCACAGACACACAGCTGGCAAAAAAAACAAAGGAATCTAATTGAGGGAGCTTTGTTGCTTCTTCCTCCTGTTGGTTCCTCTCCTGTCTTTTCTTACTGCTGCTGTTTAAAGTCACGACTGCACGCTGCACTCGTAGATGTGCTCAGCTTGTCAGTCCTGAACTAGATACCGTATCGTCTTGTCACATAATCAAATAGAGACTTGACATTAGACACTGACAAACTCATCACTGCAGACCTGTATGTGACAAATATATTAAACAAAATAAGAATTTACTTTATGCTTTCAGTAATTTGCTCGCCCTTTATTCATCGTCTCTTTTATTTATTTCCTTTTTTAACTACTTTGAACTTTCTCCAATCTTGTAATGGTACAGAGATAGGTTTGCATTTTTGAGGGCATATAGCCTGTAGCAAATGGAGACCTAGCACGGGCCCCTGCCGCATCACAGGCCCGAGAGCAACTGCACCGCCTGCATGTCTATATTTACGCCCCTGATTATACGTATTTGTTATGTTACCATCCTTTTTAAAAATCATCTTTGTATTTTTATTGTAATTTTTGTTTCTATTCCATCTTAAAGTGTTGCAGTTCTGTGCCTTATTTTTATTTCTCTTAATATGTTTATTGTATGTTTGATATATGCACCAAAAACCAAAGCAAACTAAATCCTTTTCTGATTCTCAACTTAAATTTGAAAATATCATAGAGAGCATTTCGACAGGTGTCCTACAGAACATTATTTTGCATGTACAGATGGGGGCAGCACCTTATCAGCCGACAGTGTGCAGACTGAGTGACTGGTTGATGAGGAGCGGGGGGGAGAGCTCACGTGTTTGCTGAGGAGTGACTGAGAGTTTGTAGGTGGAGGTCGGGGGTCGTAGATAAACAGTCATATCCTGTCCTGGTCAGGAAGGGGATGTTACTGAAGCACCAGCACAGAGCACAGTGATGGAGCAAATGAACTAATGTGCTTTGAAGGGGAGTTTGGTCAACATGACAGTCATCTGTGAGCCTTAATGTGTTTCTGCTGAAGCTGAAACTGGGCTGTGTCGGGCCTGTCCGCCCCTCAGACGGGCCTCAGGTCGCAGAGGAACAAGGATCCACTTTAGACAGCAGCATTCACAGAGCTGAGCACAGCTGTGTCTGTACCTGAGACAGCCACCAGGGGGCAGGAGTGACTCTGCAGCAGTCATATCAGGTGATGTTCTATTAAAGACACAGTTCAGTCAGTCTGCTGGATCTGTGTCATTTTACTACGACTGCAGCTCAGTGTTTGTGGTTCAGACGAGTTCAGAGGAGTTTCAGATTTTCTATAAAAGAGCCGAGCGGACAGAAAACGTTGAATGAGCTTCAGTGTAGCTGTGAACTGAACTGACCTGCAGAGGGTCGTGTTGTGTCACCAGATGTTTGATGGAGAGCTGAGCCCTCAGTGTGCGATGTGATAGCATCACTCTGGAGGGATTAAATCAGTCTGGACTCACAGCTTGTTAACTGCTAATGTACACAAACACACGCACCAGCTCATGTATGGACACGGCGCATCATTTATACCAAGAGTCTGTTACTCTGTGTTTGTGTTAGTGAAGTGATTATATACATTTTTACAGTGCGCACAACACAAGGTTGACCTGCTATCACCACGGCTCTAACGACACATCCTCACTGTGACCTCGTCACATGCTGGTCATGGACTTTCCACGTCCACATATGACGTCCAAGGTACCCTGGGTGTGTTGGGTGAAAGTCAGTGATTGTTGGACCCATCCATACCACGCCCACCCACCCTACTCGGACTTTTTGCCATCTTAACTTTAGTTGTTGTCCCACCATGTTCTCACCACGACTGAAAGAATGAGATTGGCCAAATAAAGGGGGTCAGATGAGATGGTTCCAACATCTGATCAGGATCCACCTTATAGAGGTGTTCTAGTCACGTCCCACTGGTAGGAGGCCCCGGGGCAGACCCAGAGCACACCAGAGGGACTATATATCTCGTCTGGCCTGGGAACACCTCGGGATCCTCCACCATGTTTCCTCCTGATGCTGCCAGGCGCCATTGAACAATAATGGAATCACATCGTATCGTGCTGACATGAGAGAATAGCTTTTTTTTTGTCATTGTCTGATGCTGGAAGTCACTGACCGAGTGTTTTTGATGACTTCGGAGTGAGACCAGGTTGGCTCTAAGGATGGCACTGTCCGTCTTTGGTTAGTTGGTCCCCTACTTTGGTCCAAAATGAAATATCTTTCCAATTTTTGGATGGATTAGCATGAATTTGTGCAGATACATTCATGGCCTGACCTTTCCCTCTCATCAAAATTTCAGTTTGTCCAGTACTTGAATTTATGACAAAAGTTTGAACTCTGGTTAGTTTACCTCTTGATTCTCCTAAAACGTTCCAAATTAAGCATTTTGACAAATCAAAACTACTCAGAATTCAGACATATCCAATCTGTGTCAATATCTTTCTGTGTCCATCCATTCATCCATCTTCAACCACTTATCCGAAGCCAGGTGGTGGGGGGCAAAAGGCTGAGCGAAGTTTTCATAGCAATGTTTACCAGCTCCTCCTGGGGATCTCATGCATTCAGACAAGATATATAATCCCTCCAGCGTGTTCTGGGCCTTCTGGCTCAGCTCCCTCTTCACCACCGTAGTCCAGCACAGCGCCCTCATCACTGCAGATGCCGCACCAAACGCTCGATCCATCTCATGAACCCTGAGACCCTGAGATACTTGAATTACCTTGCTTGGGGTAGTAACTCACTTCCAACCATCTTTCTGTGTTTCTTTGTTTAAAGCCAAAAACAACGTCCTTTAAGGAATAACTAAAAAAGGTAATCAACACAGTATAAATTAAAGAACCACCTAAATGTCGCACTAATGAGAGATTACAGATTGATAAATATAATATACAACATGATGCAACCTGTCGATACTTTTAAATACCTCGGTATGCATCCAAATAAAAGTTTGCACTCTGATATGCTGCAGTGTCTTTACTATAGTTGAGACGTTAAATGGTTTTGGTGCTTGATAGATTATTAGTGAGACTGTTTCTAATTCTACACGATATCACCCTGATATAAGCGTCATACGGTGTCAGCTCAGATCGTGAAAGACAGTGAGTTTCATACACGATAATCCATTGTTTTATCTTGTGTAGTGCGTCAGAGTTAATGACAACTGACGCCACGTTTTGTTGCATCGACATCACTGTTCTTACTGCGTTACCCTCAACAGAGATCCACTCATTTCTCCACCCCACTACTTATCTCATTGGACTCAAGAAAAAAACTGTTTCTATAATTTATTAATGACTTATGTCAGGTTTCAGAAACATTAAGATATGTGTTATATGTGGATGACACCACGATGTTATGCTCCACAGCTGCTTTTGATGGAAATCACAGCAGAAACGAATAAACTGAAAAGATGGATTGACAAAAACAAACCTCAAATAAGTCACATTCAATCAAAGCTGGCGAGGAGCAGTGCATTATGGGAAAATCGAGACACATCCTGGAGCATGAATAACTGAAGTGGGTTTATGGAGCAGGTTAGATGAGGTGTTAAAGGGAGGCACTACACTTTAACAAGATGTGCAGACATAGTGTATTTAGGCGATATGCAGACGATGTGTTGGTTTATTTATTAGTCTGGGCTTGGATGAGATGGAGTTTGTGTATTTAATATCTAACACTGTTGTTTATTTATCTTTATTAATGGCTGTAAATAAGTTTATGATAGTTGTTGGCCGTTTACTTTTCAAATGAGACATGATTACTGAGAAGGAGGTGGGATTTTATCAGTGTACACTTCTTTTCCTGCTCCTTTTTGAGCATGTCTGTTGATGTTTTGTTTGTTTTGTTTTTATTATTTTTTTATTTAGCTCAAAATAAAGTCATTCATTTGCTCTATCTATCTATCTATCTATCTATCTATCTATCTATCTATCTATCTATCTATCTATCTATCTATCTATCTATCTATCTATCTAAGTGTGAAGCTACAACAGTTTGTAAAGGTTTTGTGGCTTCACACTGTTTGTAAAAAGAAGAAAAATCAATAAATATACTCGTCTGCTGCAGAGCTGTGCACACACTCCTGGTCTATAACATATTTTTAGCGGGTTTACCATGTTTTAAAAACCTGCGTACACATGTTAACTTCGGTGGAAATGGGGCGTAAGACTCATCAGGCAGCTGCTGGATGCTTTCTAATGCAGCCAAGAGTCAAAGGTCAGAGAGGGTCAGACTGCAGCACACACACACACACACACACACACACACACACACACACACACACACACACACACACACACACACACACACACACACACACACACCACAACAACAACAAACCGCTTGTCTCACTCTCCACAGGTCAAGAGGTGGTCAAGAGGTTCCTGACTGTTTCTGATTGGCCGGGGTCAAAGGTCAACAGACTGAAGGCAGACAGTGCGAGGTCAAGAACAGGTGGAAGCCTACGAGAGAGAAACAGGAACAACAGAGACGAGTCGGAGCAGAGAAGAACAAAGCGGAGAGTACTCAGCCTGACAAAGCCTGACAGTCCTCAGAGCGTTGCTTTACCATCATGCTCGACTGAAGGACAATTACCATCACAGTAAAGGAGGATTACACTGGTTTGAACAGGAGCTCAGCCGGGACACGTGCTTTTCTACACTCAGCTGATATGGAGACCCTATGGACTGGTGGAGCCGGATGGATTCCTTCTCATTACAGAGCAGACAGTGTAACATAAAGCAGTGATGGGGAACTGTGCCACCACACTCGTCATATCTGGCAATTGTATCAATTACTTCTGTGTGTGTGTGTAAATCTTCAAACTTTTCCAATGTTGAATTGACCTGTTTGAGCCTTGTTTTTGTTCTTTGTTCCTGCGATAAGAATTTTTTCTTAAGGCATCAGAAAGTGATCAACAAAAACCTTTTAGATTTAAAGGGCGCATTATTCAGATAGTGAGATGCACTACATAGGCAGGTTCACAGCCCAGGTACACAGGAACATGTTGATGAGTTGCAGGTGGGTGAAATTACACATCATTAATGTGGAAAGTATTGATGAGATTCTGTAAAATGTGAATGTAGCAGAGATCAGAGCAGAGCCGCTGTCTGACTCCACATTATCACTAGAACCAGAAACATTCCAGTTCCCCAACTATCTAACAGCTATAACATCAGAGCGCTAACTTAAACATCAATATGTAAATCAAAGCTAAAGTCAAAATATTTTGTGACTGTGCTCAGTGAGTAGCCCCGTCTGCACAGGTCAGCAGACAGTTTCATCCTCGCCAGTCTCGTGAGGCTCACAGGGTTGTTTCTAAATGTGGTGGATTTTGCTAGACTGTAGGCTCACCTTCAGGTGATGTGGGCAATATAGTGCGTGATCCCTCTGAGAGTAGGTAGCATAACAGGCTGCTAAACCGAACCGCTCGATGAAAACGGGGCTTATGATTCAGCCTCGTTTTCACCAAGCAGTTCGGTTTAGTTCAGTTCACATTTTTTTGGTTTCCAGTGTAAAAAGTTGTGGATGGTCCCAACAGCAGCGTCCTTAGCATCCCCATGTTTGGTCCCCCCTCTGTTGGGGTACCTAGCACACAGATCTGGTACTAAAAGGTGGAGCTAGAAACCCTGCAGTCTGATTGGTCAGTAGAGGACGGTCACTTTGGTTTTATGTAACCTCTGTTCATACATCAGTAAACTACAACTATAAAATGAAAGAGAAAAAATAACTTCATTCACTGGGCCGACTGCCGGCAACTTTTAAGGTGGAACGTTAACTTGTAATGTTACTCAATGCATGAGTTGATGACGTGAATCCATCAGCACACCTTAAATTTCACTGTGACAACTTTGAGCATCACTTTAGTTTTTATATGACACACTTTTAGTAATGACTTCAAAAATATAGATTAATGTGGAGCGGATTATGTGAAGGTCATATATTCTAATCCTCACTTCCTGTGGGCTACAGCAACACTAAACCCCTGAGCTTGCCTGAGAAGGACTAAATGCACAAAGCTGCTATTTTTAAATATCCCATGGAGAGAGACTCTCACTGCAGCCTGTTCTATTTTGTTGTGAAAATGTGGGCGTGCAGCCTCGTTCTGTGGACGATAAACCAGGTGCAGACTTCCATCTGTGTCACCACTGATGAGGTCACAATAACTGAGTGCAGTGGTTGGAGTAAGAAATTCCTGGAAAAATTCCAGTGTAATCAGGGCAAAATACTACGTTTACACCACACGTAAAGTAAGGCAACATAAGGTTTTTATGTGCTGACAAGAAGGACAGAAGCCTGAGCTTCCTATTGCCCAAAGAATGAATGTTCTGGCTATTATACATTTTTATTGTAGATCAGGCAAACAACGATCTCCTGTTGCCAATATGGGGAAATTCCGGGAGGGAAATTCCAGCGTAGTTCCAGTGGAATACCACATTTACATGGCACATAGGGTAAGGTAACATAAGGTCATGATGTGATGATGATAAAGACTGGAGCCTCAGAATTAATGTTCCACCTATTATGGGTCATCGTTTAGATCAGTTTAAACAGGATCACGTTGCCGTTTGCTGGATGTCCTTTTATAAAGGGTTAGTTGACTCAAACTTTGTTCCTTTCTTTCCGGACTTTTCATTTCACACAGTTTCAGAGCCCGTGGTCACAAACGGTAATATTCTGACACACTGTACCATTGAAAGTCTATTGTTCACTCGATCATTGTAATGTAGCAGCGAGACACCATTAGTATTGTTTAATGTGGGTATTATGTGTCTCTGACAGTATCACAGTCGGGGTGGTGCTTTGGGCTGAGTTAAGACTCTCCCTGTCTGCTGGAGGAATCACTGCTCTGACCTTGTCAGACATGCAGACAGAGGCAGGAGGCAGCTCCTCGGGGATCTCAGACTTTGCCTTTTTGCCCTTCAGGAAGATTTAGAAGACTTAAAAGTTTCTAGAGCTTGATGGGTATTTGGACATCGACATATCCCCCTGAAATGAGCAGAAAGCAAGTCACACTGTCGTTATTTTTTAACTGAAAGATTTTATTTGATCTTTGTTAGGTCTTTATTGTAGGATAAACTCCAATCAGGGCTTTTAGCACATTATAATGACATTATTTATCTGAGGTATGAAAGAGTACATTTTTAACCGTTGTCTACAAATGCTGGTATTCACTGCTGAGATTTGACTTCTGACTTCATGACCTAACACCACTCTGCTACAAGCCTGCTACAACAACAGGAGGTGGAGCCTATCCCAGTTGAAACTGGTCAAGAGGCAGGGTTCACCCTGGACAGGTCCCCAGACTATCACAGGCCTGACACATAGAGGCAGACAACCATTCACACTCACATTCACACCTATGGACAATTTAAAGTCACCGATTAACCTGCATGTCTTTGGACTGTGGGAGGAAGCTGGAGCACCTGGAGGAAACCCACACTGACACGGGGAGAACATGTCAGAGCACCTGGAGGAAACCCACGCTGACACGGGGAGAACATGTCAGAGCACCTGGAGGAAACTCACGCTGACACGAGGAGAACACGTCGGAGCACCTGGAGGAAACCCACGCTGACACAGGGAGAACATGTCGGAGCACCTGGAGGAAACCCACGCTGACACAGGGAGAACACGTCGGAGCACCTGGAGGAAACCCACGCTGACGCAGGGAGAACATGTCGGAGCACCTGGAGGAAACCCACGCTGACACAGGGAGAACATGTCGGAGCACCTGGAGGAAACCCACACTGACACAGGGAGAACATGTCAGAGCACCTGGAGGAAACCCACGCTGACGCAGGGAGAACATGTCAGAGCACCTGGAGGAAACCCACGCTGACACGGAGAGAACATGTCGGAGCATCTGGAGGAAACAGTCCAGAGTTTAGATACGCCATGCCACGCCAAGCTGCGCCAGAGATGGACCTTCGCCGTTCATAGGTTCAAAAGTGAGCTGCCTGGAGACTCGTTGTGAGACTCTCCTCCCCTCTGTCTGCAGGAGACCAGAGAGACAGGTGTCTTTCAAAGTCTCTGTGCGTTGAGCTCTCAGTACGTCTGTAGCTTCTAACTGAATCTCTGTGGTTTGTACTTTAGTTTCTCTCCTGCGTCCTGTTTTTACTTTACATATCTGCTTTATTTGCAGGTAGTCTGACCTGGAGGATCCAGGTAACGGCTTCATGAATGTAACCTAACATGGGGATGAGCTCCTGGAACTAAACTTGGGCTCTTCTCAGGAGGTGAGGGGTAATTCTAGATACCTGTGTCGTCACATCACACGACCATTTTATATAATACTTTTAGCAGGTCTACAGCCTTACCTGTGGCTCTGGGAGTCTGTAGGCACAGGGGTGCTTTGAGCTAAATGCTAATGTCAGCATGACATATTCACAATGACTATGTTAAAGTGCTGGTGTGTAGACAGGGGCGTGGCACAATATTCTGGACCCTGTACAGAGGCACTTACAAATTTTAACTCAACGTTCTTTCTATATTTTATTTCTACTACGAAGTGAAACATTTATTTGCAGGTAAGTACTGTATGTGGACAGGACTAAGACTAAGATGCACATGTGTGTGTGTGTGTGTGTGTGTGTGTGTGTGTGTGTGTGTGTGTGTGTAAACACACCTTAACCCTCTCTTCTCCTCCAGCAATTTCATTGTTGACCTTTCCAACAGGTGCTTTTCAGTCCACTCCAACATCAGTCCAAGGCACCATCATAATCGTGTTTGGGTGGTGATCGCTGTCCGGCTGCTGTGGGGCTTTTATTGGACGAACATCCTGATCTTTCTGGCCAATAGTAGAGATTGGAGTTTCATCTCTCCTAGCAACAAGGCTGCGTACTGCCACTAGCTAACTGACACCCCAAAGAGAAATCCTTTCAAACTCTTCTTTTTGTCATCGTGGTGGCGTTCTTTCTGTCTTTCTTATCACCAGCGCTGGTTTGAATGAAACCTTCAGTGTAAACAGAGAAAGTGTTTGTTGAGCAACATCCAGCTGATATTTTCTTCTTTTTCTTTAAATCTTACATAAATATCACATCCATCTCTCATTTTACTCGCAGAGGTTGATAAGTTAACAGGTTCACCTCTTCTTTACATCAGCCAGGGTGCTGCAGAGTGTAATGGTGCAGCTGATCAGTATTTTCTATCCTTTCTTCCCTGCTGCTGTGGGTGAAGAAGAAGATACGATTACACAGCCAATTAAGCTTTCTTCTTCCACTCACAGACCAATGATGCAATATTTGAACCACACGTCCACAGACAGGAGCAACATACCTTTGATATAATTGGCCACCCTCTCACTATAGTGTCCACGATTATTGATTATCTCGCAGTGAGCTCTTAATTGACTCAATGATGTTTGAATGTAGGTAAAAGAAAATCTGTAATGATTTGTTGGAATTCAAAGTTCACAGTGTGTGAGTGGATCAGGTGCAACTATTGTTCTCTGTGTTGATGCAAAATAGAGAAAACTGAAAGGATACAATCATGACACCAAAAACACGGCGGTGGCGGTGCAGCAAAACAGGTGCGACCGGTGACACAACAGCATTGGCGTCTAGTTACTCCACTGTCAGCTTATTGGTGGAACATCTTTGTCTGTGTTTGTACCTTTTATACAGACTGGTGAGGTGGTTTAAGGGACCGTACATCTTTAACCACATGGACACGCGTGCTGGGTGATACTCTGTGCCAGCTTTCAAGAGCATGGCGGCAGGTTGCGTCTGAGATTGCTCAGCAGCCATAACCAGCACCTTGTCACAGCCTATTTACCTGAAATCCTGAGTGCAGAGCAGATCTTCTTCCAGGTGCTGTTTAGAAGTGTGCAGACCTATCATCTATGGGACAGACGTAAAGCTCTGGCAGCTCTGCACTAACAGGATCAACTTCTTCTCCATATTTACCACAGACTGAACAGACCACACTACTGAAGAAGGGGACTGTATCTCTCAGCTGTGATTGGTTGTTCCTCATCACATGACATTAGGTGTGCGCTGCTGTGTTACAAATGTAGAATTCAGTTTATCTCAGGGTGCAGCTGTTGTGCCCTGAAAATGAGATGCTTAGGAATGCAAAAACTGACCCACATCATGTTTGTTCCCCATTGTCCAATCAGATGATTTGAGAGGCGGGGCTTCTGTGGTGGTCACGACAACAAGTTTACAGTTGATAAACAATGGAGGAGAAACTGGTGGTAGTGGTTGCTGGATACCCAGAGCTATACAGCCTGATGACAGACAGCAGGTTGTCAAACTGTCCCTGAGTCATCCTAAAGTCTGCCTGTAAACGTCCATGATGGAGGAGAAGCTCCTGGACCAACTGGTGGTACTCCCCATGATCCAGCCTCTTTGTTAGGGTCTCATGTACCCACACAGATCTCTGTTTATCTGCTGACAGCCTCTCACCCTCAACCAGAGCTACAGACAGCACCCTCTGCCTCAACATGGCAGCAGCTACACACTGATTACTGCAGGATAAATTAAAGTCCTGCAGGGATCAACAGATGTGAAGTCTGGCAGTTGGTGGCTCTTTGCTCCGCTGCCATTCAGTGACTAACAAGCGGAGCTAGCTGCTAACAGCCACCACTGCAACTAACAAACTCCACAAATCCATTCAGCAGCTCCACCATCCACAGTCAGACACACACGGCTGATTATTTACTGCTGAATTACAGCTCACAACTCGCACCAACCCAAATATCCTGGTGCAGACTATTTACTGGAGTTCACCAGCCTGTCACTCATCAGGCATCTGAAGATAATTACAAGCACGACTGTTCTCGGCTTTCCATGTCTGAGAGTCCACCAGAAACATTTTCATCACGTCTCATCTAGTTTATGATCAAGATCTATTTTCAGCTCATCATCGCCTCGTTTTCGTCATGGAGAAAAGGTCCTTGACGAACAATTTCCATCATAGTTCTTGTCAACAAAATTAACACTGATTCAGCCCTTTACTACATGTCGCCCCCTCTCGCTTCCTCTTCCTGTCT
Organism: Epinephelus awoara; assembly: GCA_035609425.1. NCBI lineage: Eukaryota > Metazoa > Chordata > Actinopteri > Perciformes > Serranidae > Epinephelus > Epinephelus awoara. The sequence goes on from CM069297.1 coordinate 42,698,287, forward strand.
ATCTGCACTATTGAATAAAAGGGAACAAAGCAGAAGTTATATGTTTGAATTATTATGAATGAACGATGTGTTTCAATAATACATTTCTGCCAATATAAACCCTTGAATCCGACACACTGGACCTTAAAGGAGAATAATCAGTTGAAGCAAAAATGAAACCCAAATTTTGGATGTGACCACTGTGACAAAAGCAGGTCCAGTGGCTTGAAACAATAAGTCCCCTTATTTTTATTCGTTAAGTTAAGACATCTGGTGAAAAAAGTTTTATACTCAGGAGCTCACTCTGCATGATCCATTTTTCAGATGAGACTTCATCTCACTATAATTTAATATCAGCTTCAGTTTCAATTACGTGTGGAAATTGTGTCTTGAATAATATTTCTGTTGTTGAGCTCGTCGACACACACACGCTCACATTCTCTCTTCCTTCATCTGATTTTCTCTCCTCGGCTGGTAAATAAATTAGGGAGCGTTCACCATCTGTCTCTGCTGTGGCCTCAGAGTTTGACCATCACTCCATTCGGACACAGTCACATGCTGAGAGGCAGTTAGAAAGGTTTAAGCTCCACATTGGTTTCACTGGATTTTCAATTACATCTGCTGTTTGTGTTTACAGCCCAACATACTCTCACTCCCAACTCATGAAGTATCACTGCTGGACGTTTGATGTCTACAAATGATGGCTAGGTATCCTGGGTGCATCTGTTGTTGACGTTCTGGGACGCTGTGTCAATTTACGCCCGTTATATGCATGTATGCATGTGTGTGTTTTCGAAATACACTTCACAGGACATGCGCAGTTTCTGCTCATTAGATGCAAACAGTCTTTTCCAAAACAAACTTACCTCATGTTAAGTTTATGTCCTTGTGTGACTCATGAAAACATCATATTGGCTCAACATTCACACAGGAAGCAAACACATGCCTCATGGATAAAAGTCCAGTGTTTGTTGAACACATCCACCTCCTCTCCCACCCGCCCTCTACTTGCTTAAGTCACGCTGTTTTATGCCGTTCGTTGGAGTTTATACTGACACTGCCCGGCAGTTCTCGTTGGTGTCTAAGGCGTAAACACTGACCAAGCAGTGGTATTTTATGACTTGTGCTTTAATAGTGAAGCTCTTCCCACTTCCACCAATTAGCTGACTACGTACCCTCTGCTAGTTAACCAATCCAACCTAGTCTCCAAAGTCGTTGGGCACTGCGATGCCTGGGCAGTGACTTGTGGCATCAGACACTGACGAAAAAAGCCATTCTCTTATGTTAGTATGATATGCAGCCGGGTGCCATTATAGTTTAACAGCACTTGGTGGCATCAGGGGAAATGCGACAGGACAAGAATGAAATTTAAGGCGCTGAATGTCCCAGTTGGGGCAGGCAGGAGTGGTGGTGGATGAGAGGGCGGTGTTCACATAAGATTCTAAACCCAACCAAGTGTGTTTGTTGTTGAAGGAAAACAGATCAATTTGCTGTATTGTACTGATGTAGTGCTTTTATTCTGAAAGAGACTGTATGTAATCTGTACATTTCCTTTGAAAACAGACAACGCATGTAACAGGCTGAAGTTGACACGGTGGGGGGATTCCCTCATCTACTAAATCTTTACCACCCTACTGGAATAGATGACATCATGATGGGGTCTTATCACAATACACTTCATATTTCTCATGCTTATGTGCACATGTGAACAAATATTTTTCTCTCAGAACCAGTCTCTCCTGATTGAAATCCATGTATTTCATTAAAAAGATATTAAACTGAATGCAGCTGTAAGTCTTGTAGCTCAGACTGCAGACACCACATTGTTCTAGAGTCCCTGTGTTGCACTTTATAATGGTGGTAAATATTCAGAGAGGGCTCTCAGCAATTGGATGTCAGTGTCAATGGGAGAAAGCTGCTTCCAAACACAAGTTTGTCTCCTCAATTGCTCCTCGGAGGTGTAACCGAGAGCCACCACCTGACCATAACATCCGTCTATCAGCTATGTTTTTGAATTAATGTGTTTTTTTTTCAACTCTTTTTTTTTTTACATATAAAAGAGCAAAGAAGTGTCACTATTGTTTGTTTTCCTACAAGGCATACAAATATAGGGGACTCAGGAAATATTTATTGCATACTGAATAGCCAACACATCCTTACTGCAGCCTCGTCACATGTCGATTTTTGGTCATTGACTTTCAACGTCAAATCCTGCAGGGATCAACAGATTTGAAGTCTGGCAGTCAGTGGCTGCTTGCTCTGCTGCCATTCACTGGCTAACAAGCAGAGCTAACTGCTAACAGCCACTGCTGCAACTAACAAACTCCATAAATCCATGAAATTCATGAAAGTTACATTGGTACAACACCTTACGTTTGGTTTTGGAAAAAAGAACAGGGTTTGGCTTTAGAATCTTACGAGACGTGAACACTGCTCTCCTGGGTAAAAATTGGTGTTTGTTGGACCCATTAACAACCCCTCCCGCCTGCCCCACTCGGACTTTCGCCCCCTTAACTTTCATCCTTGTCCTGCCATGTTTCCCTGATGCTGCCGAACACAGTTAAATTATGACGACAACCGGCCACATATCATGCCGATATTAAAGGATGCCTTGTTGATTTCTAATGCCGCACGTCACCAAGCACCGGATTTCAACAACTTTGGACACTGTCCATCATCTCTCCTGTCCTCCTCCGTTAAGTTTCATTGCTGTCCCACCATGCTTTCACCTGATGCCACCAGTCAACCGGCTGCCCATCATACCAACGTGAAAGGACAGCTTTTTCGGTCTGACATCGAAAGTCACTGGTTTTTGACGACTTCGGAGTGAGACCGGGTTGACGTGACACAATAAAAAACCTCCCCCACACACAGACAGGCGTAATCATCTGTTACAGAGCTGTTTAAACAGCTTTGGCAATAGGAAAGGAGTCTATTTCCTATTTTTAGCAAGTTTACACCTGTTTAAAAAAAAAAGCCTGTGTGCACACGTAAAAAGGGGTTTTGTAAAAGCGAGCGTGTCTTGTTAACGACACAGACAATAGAGATGTTATTACGCATGTCAGTGCAGCTTTCCTCTGACCCCACAGAGGTGCTGCATTACAGCAGGCTGGAGCGGGAGCTGTGTGTGTGAAGAGACTCCCTGCAGCTTCAACCAATAACACCCCCCATGATGCTGTCAAAGGGATGGAAGGATGGAGCCATCGAGGGAGGAGTAAAGCCTCCCTTATTGGCAGTGAGGAGTGGAAGCCTACTGTAGCTGAAGATATAGATGTTCACCACAGACTCCCCAGCTGCTTGTTTGGAGGAGCAGAATATGTTTGATGTGTGTGTGTGTGTGTGTGTGAGTGTGTGTGTGTGTGTGATGTCCTCCTTTAATCTCTGTCAGCACACTGGGCCTTCCGAGAGAGTCTGGCTGTCAACATGAGCTCATGGTGGTGTCTGACTTAGATTTGCGTGTGTGTGTGTGTGTGTGTGTGTGTGTGTGTGTGTGTGTGCAGATATTCTCATTTCCATCTGCAGTGTGAGAATACACCCCTCCTCATACATCTCCCTATCCTCTCCTCCCCTCTGTTCTCAGAACAAGGCCTGAACATAAAGGACACATTTGTTCTCAACCCTGTGCCATGCTTCTCCGCGCCATTGTTCTGCGAGCCTACTGTTAATATCCGTTGCAAATCTGCTTACTTTCAGATTCCATCAATACGGGCGGGGCGGACAAAGGGAGGACTATATGGCCCGTTCAAGGCCCAGAGAAAGGATGCAAACAGAGGTTGTCAGTGTGTTCCTTGACTCCGGGAGGGCGCTGACAATGGCAGCAGTGTGAGGCAGCGTGGTGATTGATCAGTCTGATGTTGGGCTGTGTGGGATGGATGTCGCAGACAGAATTAAACAAACAAAGGTTGGGAGGAAGTGGCATGATTTAGTTGATGGGATTTAGAAAGGATGAATATGAGCTGAGTGGATGTGGTGGGTCCACACGTCCTTCCTGTGATCCATAGATTATTTCACACTGTGTCATGATTAAAGTGCAGAGAGAAATAAAAATCACCTACAGTACATTTCTTTTTAGTAAATTACTAAAATCTGAAGGTTTTGTTCCAGGTGTATTTCTCAAAGACAAATCTTCTCAAGGTGCAGAAATATTCATCTCTGGAGAAGTTAAATTTGTGTTGAGGGACGTAAAGCTATTTGTTAAACCTGAATAGTCACAAATGATGTTCAAAAAGTCAATAAAAATATTAGTAGTTTTAAAAATGAATGCACCGTGACCTCCGGCACGCACTGGGGTCTGGATAAGAGTCAGCACCTCCAAATCTGAGGCCATGGTTCTCTGCCAGAAAATGGTGGCTTGCTCCCTCTGGGTTGGGAGAGAGTTGCGGAGTGAGGGTAGAATGAAGCGTGAGATGGACAGATGGTTTGGCACAGCATCCATAGTGATATGAGCACTGCACCTGCGCCTGAAGACAAAGGCCCAGTCCCAATTCCTATCTTAACCCTCAATCTTAACCCTCAGTCTCAAAAATCCGCGCTCCCACGAAGTGCTAGTGCTGTCCCAGTTCTCAGAGTGTTGAGCTGAGGGGCAAGTTTGAGGGCTGTATGTGCCTCACTTTTAAGATTTTTCAGGACCACCCTTGGTGGTGAGTGTTATCCCAGAATCCTTTGCGCATCATCCGCCGAGCCCAGCCGAGCCCGGCCGAGTACAGACGATTCAGTCAATGCAAGATGGCGGCGACAAGCGTAAAGAAGCGGAGTCATCAATGTGAGTATTTTCCTCATTAATAGTTGTTTTAAAATGATGATAACCATTGCATTATCTTAGTTTAACGTCATTTTATGGACTATAGACCTCTATGTAGTGTAACACACATATCTTTTGGCTAGCTAACGAAGCCGGCATGTAACCCCGGTTCTCTGATAACCGAGTATGCTGTCATTCAGTTACAAAAAGTCATTTTTCTCAGTGATAATGTAGTTGTTAAGTTGTTTTAATATACGTGAAATGTTTGCATTGACATTTTTGTAAGATGACCGGACGGTGTCATCTCCTGTAGCCGTAGAGTCTGCAGCTGGTAACGTTACAGCTGCAGGTTAACGATAGTGATCGTATTATCTGGTGACTTTCTGCTGAATAACTTCAGTCGGTTGTTGTCATACAGATTATTTGGTTGAATATCAACTTATAACCCAAAGAGTGAAACGTTAACGTGGATGAAAGTCACCAGATAACACTTGTGTGACCGTGTAAACAGCCTCACTAGTTCTGCTGGATGTTGACTACAGTATTCATTGTGATAATACTTGCAATACTGCATGAAACTAAACTGATAACTGATAAGCGAATATCTGACAGGTAGCCAAAAAATAATAATAAAAGAAAGTAATGTTGTTATCTCTGTTCCATTTCAGGGCCACCAGACAAAACACAAGCCCTGATTCATTTCAGGGCCACCAGACAAAACACAAGCCAAAGCAGGCTCCAAAAAAACTATGGGAGTGAGTAATTTGTAATTTGTGAACTGTTCATATTCATAACATAATTCTCGGGCACAACGACAACTGTTCCCCGAGTGATCAAACATTCTGTTTCAATATGAAATCAGCACAGCTGCAGACGGCAGCAGATTATTGTTTGGTGACTGCACATTAGTTTTGGAGCTGCCCCTATACTGTCACTTTTTGGAAAAATTTTGTCGCGTATAGTCGTTGTAACATTTATGTTCTATTTTCACTACTGTACAAAGATGTGCTGTTTGGATTTTATGATTTTAAATTCAGCACTCCACAAACTCCAAAGCTATAAAGACTCTGAAAATATGTAAACAATTTAATGGTTTGAGCTGCTGCACTTTTTTATTTATTTATTTGTTTATTTTATTTCTCTTTCTTTCCTCTTAACCCTTGTATATTTGTTCTGTTCATGTCTGTCGCTGCTTGTTTTGTACAAGAACTGAAATAAAGTGTTGGGGGGAAAAATTGTTGCATCTTTTTATTGACGACTACTGATGATGTATATTTCTTCTTCTTTGGACTGACCGACTGGACAGAGTTTTGGCCCCACAGTCTTAAGACGTATTTGCCTTTGAGGGGTGTCCCATTTTAAAGTCACAAGATAACCCTTAACACTTGGTTTTGAGGGCTACTAAGATTGAGGGTTGAGCTTGAGAATTAAGATTGAGGGTTAAGATAGGAATTGGGATTGGGCCAAAGCCTGTGATTTACTGATCCATCTACGTCCCAACCCTCACCTATGGTCATCAGCTTTGCCTAGTGACCAAAAGAATGAGATCGAAGATACAAGCAGCTTTAGATACAGGGGGAGGAGTCAGACTCGGAGTAGAGCCGCTGCTCCTTTTCATCAAAACAGGTCACTTGAGGTGGTTCAACATCTGATCAGGATCCTCCTGGGTGCCTCCTGTTAGAGGTGTTCTGGGCACGTCCAGCTGGTAGGAGGCCCCGGGGCAGACCCAGAACACACTGGAGGGATTATATATCTCATCTGGCCTGGGAACACCTGGGACTCCCTCAAGAGGAGCTGAAAAGTGTCGCTGTGGAGAGGGACGTCAGGAGTACTCTGCTTTAGCCTGCTGCCTTCGCAACCCAGCCCTGGATAAGCGGATGAAAATGGATGGTCCTCATCAGTATGTCATTGTATGTATGTAGGTCCTGACCTACTTTGGAGGAGATACATGGCGGTCTATAGCCCCTTTCACACAATGATTTTGCAAGACAGCTATAAAGAAGGCGTTGGCTTTGCTTTTTTCACACATCACGCTGCCCTGGTGTGTGATTTTAAATGCACGCTGGCATCTGGAAGAAAAAGGTGTGAAGTGTAAAGGCTCAGACACACCAAACAGACTTAAGAGAACTAGTGTCGATGTAGACCCCCTCTGCGTTGCCTCACATCACCATGTCTGGGCCAAAAAGTCATGGCCAACCAGCATCAGCAGACAATGGTAGTCTGTATTGGTCATTCAGAGAGGGAAACTGGAACACCATCATGATGCCAGTTAGCCAGTTAGCACATTAACAACACACTCCAATGTTGAGAAAACAGAGCGTACTTACTGTGCACCAGTGAACAATAAAAACCATCAGGAAATGTTTCTGCTAAAAAGCTGGATAAAGGAAAATAATCTGACCTTATGAAACAAGTTTGTTTTGGCCTCTCTCTGGACTTTGGCTTTTTGTTTACTTTCCTCATTTCAGTTTCTCCTCTCGCGTGCTGAGCTGAACTGACAATTAGAGAAATTTTATTAATTGACAGACTCCACCACCTCCAACGCTGATTCAACTCACTGAATCGGCCAAAAAAATAGCAGATGGCGGCCGACAAGAGGAAACAGTGTGAGACACACCACACCGACTGAGGCAGGGGGAGGCAACCTGCGGCTCAGGAGCCACATGCGGCTTTGTCAGTGATTAACAGCTCTTTTTTAATATTTTACTTCTCATTTATCGTTGTCGAAGCGTCAGCTACGTGCGTCATACATCTACGGACTGGCGCCTTTTTCTAGAATTTGCCGAATCTCAACAGCGATGGCTGAGCTTGAGTCTCTCTAGTGAGGCAAGCTATTGATTCCAAATCTAAAAAAGAAAATGTCTCAGAGAATTTCCTACTGAGTGGACAGATTTGTTTGCTGTTGCCACTAACACTGAGTTACTTTGTTGTAAAACATACCAATTATTGCTCATTTAGACCCATTAGGAATGTTTGTAGGCTAATTTAGATGAAATTGGCTGCAGCTCTAGATATATTTTTATTTATTTATTGGGTAACATGGCTCTTTTGATAGTAAAGGCTGCCGACCCCTGAACTAGGGTGACAGACGCTCACAACAGCCCAACACTGACCAATGGCCTTTACCCTAACTAAGACTGGGTGTGAGATCTGTGGGTTTTAAGATAGGATAAAATCATAAAGAGTTACGGTGACACTCACTGAAACCTGCACAGTGAAACACTGTCTTCAGCTGAGGAGGATCCATGTGAGATGTGTCTCTGATATGTTTGAAACATACAGTAACAAAACTTTCAACTTCTTTTCAGACCTGAGATCACAGCACAGTTCACCAACAACACATCCCTCCTCTCTGACCTTCTGTCAGTCCTTCGTCTTTAATCTAACTGTTCGCTGTAGTCTTTAGACACATCAGCTATTGGCCATGGCCGCTGATGCTGCTTCTGTTACACTGACAACATGTCTTAGTTGACAATGCTTTCATTTCTTTACATGAATCCCCTTACAGCAGCTCTGTGGTACATGTGTCCTCTCATGTGACTCACAGCTTGGCTCTGCAGGAAGGAGCATAACTGACCTTGAATCTTTCTTCCGACCTCCTCAAAGGTGGATGAGAAGGAAAGAAACGATTTTCCTCTTGGTGCTGACAAGACTTACTGTAAATGCTAATTTTAGACCCTGACTGAGCGCCAAGACCTGACCTGTTTGATCTCCTCCTCACCTACATCACTCCATTAAGAACTTAGAAATACCTTTGATCTTAATCTCTCCTCGGATGCTTTAAGTCTACGGAGGCCGAGTGAGACACTCAGAGTGATCACTTTGCAGTGGTGACTGTATGAAGCATATTTATGTTCACGATGAGTTTATTTAGGTTTAATTTTTAGATCTTCATTTGATCTTTGCCTTCAGTTCAGTTCAGCTTTATTTATAAAGCCCAATCATTTACAGCATACAACATCCATCTGTCCTCTGGACCCTCACAGTGGATCAGGAAAAACTCTGTTCCCCCCAAAAAAGGAATAACTGACCTGTGGCTAAGCCCCGCCCCCTCCCTCACCTGGACAAACTATCAGCACTCAGTGACGGCGCTATGGCAGGTGTCACAGTACACGGCATTTCACAGGAGGCAGCTGATGATTTTTGGGGACATAAGGATCAGATGTCATTGAGAAGTAACCAAAAGGGCCTAAACTACGCATTGGAGGGATATATTCATCATTTTATTGTTGAGCAGGTCGATGAAAAGCTTAAATTACAAGCCAACATTTACAGGTCACAGTGTTACGCTTGTGAAGCGCATCTGGTTGCCGTCACCATCAAAGACAACAAGTTAAAGTGCCACTGAAGTTAAGGTTTTTGGCTCAGAATATGAGAAAAGGATAACGGCCTTTTTACCATCTTTACCAAGAGTGTCTCTGCGTTAGTTTGGTGCTACAGTATTTACACTGAATCATTCAGCATAACGTTTGCCAACCTTTGTTATCTCTGCCATTACAGATAAGTTAATGAAGCTAAGCTCCAGAAGTTAACGTTAGCTTAACTAGAGCCCTTTGGACAACAGCTAACAATGATGTACCATCACCAAAGTACAAAACTAGAACAAAACAGGCTAATGAACTCCCAGCAAACAAGGTGAAAGTAGGAGAAATCAGAAAACTATTAGGTTGTGATTGAGATGTGAGACCCGTCGGGCCACTGGCGGTCCCAACCCTCATCCCTGTCTTTCAGAGGCTGTAGCGGGCTGAGTTTTAAAGAGTGATGATACTGGTGCCATCTGAAAATAGTAGACCTAAAGAATCCATTGATACCATGACATGCTTGTAAATAACGCTCCAGAATTTGGGTAAATATTGGCGAGGGAAAACTCTTGGCTTCTCACCTCCAGGCATCTGAATGAAAATTGGTTATTGGTACCCACACGTCTCCCCTCCACGCCCACGCCCACTTTATGTTAATCACATGCAGTTTGCGGCAAAAATCAGTGCCGGCCTGTGGCATAGGAAGTATAGGCGAAAGCTACGGGCGCCCTTATCCATAGGTGGTGCCACAAATGGCTCTCAGGTGCCCACTCAGCTACCACTACACTACTGAGAGGAGTGTGTGTGGAAAGAAAGCAAATAAAATCAGCAGCAGGAGAGCTCGTTATCGCTGATTTACATTGTGAAGCGTTCCAGCACTAGTCAGTAAAAATGAGTATGAGTGAGGATGAATTATAACAATCTCATGATGTGTTCACTGTAATCTTGTACAATGCAGCTTTTGGTGAGAAACTTGAATGGCCATCATATAATTGTTATCATAATGTTCTCAGCTCCTAACCACTCTGAACTTTAAATTAATCCTCAGGTGCTGATTTGAGGTGATGTATTTCACATCTGTGTGGCATGTACTGTTGACCTGCTGTCTCCCCCTAAATCCCCCCTAAAAAATATAAAAATGGGTCGCTGCGTGCTCCGCCGTCTGTTAACACCCACCGGCTGCGTTTGCTGTGCGGAGAGGTGCAGCTACGCCGGACAGCAGGAGTCACAAGGACCCACGAGATCTCGGGAATTCACGCATAATCTCACGATATGACAAGATGTAGTTTCTACAAACAGAACCACAAAACCAGAGGAGGAGTAGACATACTGCTGCACTAAGTTACCTCTCGTACGTACTACAGTCTCTTTCTGCAGCGTATTTACCTTCCGACATGTACTGTTGAATATGCACAGTACATTTGAGACGGCATCCTCTGAGTTGAGTTATTGAGTGCTATTAGTTTTCATTCCCACGCGTCAGAGGACATTTGTATAAAGTCGAAACTTCCTCACTTCCTGTGAGTGTCAGCGCTGACTGGTTGATGACTAATCCACCTGGCTGTAAAGTAATTCTGGTTTATACACGATGAAAACACGTCTAATCCCAGTGAATACCTTTTGAGCCTTACCAGAACAGAGTGAGCAGGAAATAATTGCAGGGTGGCTTCTGCCCCAAACTTTACAACGTGTCAGCATCCCCCCGTCATCACTGTGACAAATTAAAGCATATCTGCCGAGCACAGCAGCTTCGCCTCCTGAGTGGTAACATCATGTCTCAGACGTCATTTTTATATCACTTATCTACAGGAAAAGTGTCTTTACTGAACATCAGCTGGCAACCAAGCATCTTACTGCAGCGCCTGACAAACAGCCAGTATCCTCACACGTGTCCCTGTTTTACAGTCTCACACCTCATCATTACCAACAAGGGCCAATGGCTGACTCTGTGTCCCCTCTGTGTAGTGAGGTGGACATGAAAAGAGTCCAACTTCTTGCAGGAGATGTGGTCAGCCTCCTGTTGTAGATCTGTGATTAATGCTCACCATTTTATTAACTGCATCCACAGGCTTCTGTTAACCTCACCTCATGTAATTTCCTTTAGCTCTGTTTTGCCTCCTTACCAACTCCTGAGGGACATGTTGAGCTCTTTAGCAGCTAAATGCTCCGCTATGATAGTGAAGCATTTGGCTGCTAAAGTCCCACCAGAATCTTGCAGCCTTTTTTAGGATTCACTAGACCATGACGTATGTACAGTATAAAAGTGGTTATATGGGATGCCTGGGGGATCAAGGATGATGGGGGTTGTTTGCCAGAGAATGAACGGGGCCTGAAGGCTGGTCAGGGATGTGTATGATGGGATGGTGGAGTCAAGGAGAGGAGGGGGAAGAAGGGATGTTGAATTCGTGGGGTCTGATGGAGTCGTGCTGAGGCTGGAGCATTTATGAACCTGGGGGGTCGAGACCACTTGCTGCGTAACCCCTCTGGGTTTCATATGAAGGACCAGCTTGTTGTGAGGCGACGGTGCCAGCAGCTGAGCCACTTTGCTGCCCTGCTGAGAAGGAAGAGAGGAGAAGACAAACAGAGGAGAAAGGGTCAGACACACCTTTATAGGTTCAGCAGGTGATTGAGTTGATGAGGCACAAGTGGTTGAATTAGTGGGAGAGAGAAGTGTGGTCGTGTTCCTGAGCCTTAGTTACAATAATTTCATTTGCTGCAGCCTGAAATCACTGATTTCACACCAGCTTTCCTGCAGAATTGCAATGCATGTTTTTAGGCATTTTGTTTGCAATGGAAGTGTGGAGGCAAGTGAAAATTGCAAAACTAGTTACAATGCTGTCTCAGGGTTGGATGGGAGCTGATTCATTCAGAATGAGGGTTTACACAGGAGATCAGTTTAATCGCCTTTACTCAGGTCTGTGCAAGGTTTGGGGCAGGGAAGGTTTCTGGTTGGATAGGGGGCGGGCGGATGTTACGTGTTTACGTTTACCGTAAGAAAACACTGTAGGAAACCAGTGAGTGCAACGAGTCCAGCTGCTCTATCTCAGCCCGTTGCTATGTGCGCTATGTACGTCATGGCTCCAGAACGGCAAGGAAACGAGCATGCGCAGAAAGACCAGAATGAACTTAAAGAGAAATGAGTGTATACAAGTGTGAGAAATTCTTTAAATCGGATTTAATTTTCAATCGGAATGACCGTTTACATGACCACTTTTAATCGGAATGGCCTTTGATTACAAATGAAAGTGGAATCAAACTGTCCATGCACACATACTGACTGCGTGTGTCACAAGCGCAGCAGTTGTGTTAAACCCAGTTCAGACCAAAGACTGGCGACGAGATGAGGGAACGCTGCAGAGCATGGTAGAATAGAATTTATGGGGATTGGCTGAATTTGCATTAACTGTTGCGATCGCAACATCATCCGTACCTGTTTCTACAGGAAATGGACAGTGTTCATACAGTCTCTTTCAAAATAAAAGCACTACGTCAGTACAGTGTTGCAAATTGACATTTATTTCCTTCAACAACACACACACATGGTTGGGTTTAGAAAAAAAGAAAAGGGTTTGGCTTTACAATCATACAGGAAGTGAACACCGTCCTCCTGGGTGAAAGTCCAGGGTTTGTTAGACCCCATATTTTTAAATATTAAAACATTTATTACAAGCTAAGGGCTGACATGTGTCCCAGCACCACTTCTCAATCGTCTCTTCCCTCTGTTATTTCAACAGTCTGTCGTCTTGTGCTCGACAGGTTCAGTGGAACGAGCTGGGCCCCGGTGCGTCTCGAGGCGATCCATGGCGATGTGGTGCAGACGATGATCACCTCTCTTACTGCATGCTCTGTCTCTGTTGCCCAGTTATATTACTCAGTCCCCCATCCCCCCGTCTCTTTCCCTCTTTAGGCAGTCCATTAAAACTCCATTTATGAACAAGAGCCAATTTCATAAAAAAATCAAAAACAAAACACTGCTAAACTGGCTGTAACTCAACTCGATTCAGGCCTGAGGGCAAAAATGAAAAATTACAGCCGGGCCTTGCCCAAACCCGGCGGGTCGGATTGGGCCCAATGGGGCACAGGCAGAGAACAAGAGCTCTGGAGGTACCGACGCTGGTCACCTCGCAGTAATTTCATTTTCATTCTCTCTTGATTTCATTTCTAGCTGCCAACAGGCCCTAAATCTGACCGATTATTGTCAGCAGGCACGTTTATTCTTTTGTTTCTGCTGAAGTATGTTGTGGGTGCTTTGCAGGGTAGTGTGACCTGGCACTGCTGCCTCAGAACAATGGATCCATCCGTGTGAGCTCTCATTGTGTCTGCTGCCTGTGTAATGAGGGAAGTTCTCCCCAGTGATGAACCCTCATCCATTTAATTTTAGACACTCTCTGTGCCCGCTGCCCCGCCTTGCTGACAATCTCCTGTGGTTAATGAAAACATAACAGACTGTTTAGCTGATCTGGGCAAGATCCCCATCATCTCCCAGTCATACCAGCCAAATCTACTGCCGGCCCACCCCCTTCGCTCTCACCCAAACTGTCCCCTCTGTCCCCCCGCTTCTCTGTCTCCCCTTTGCTTCATTTACAATGCTCCCCTGTCACCCCCCCGGCCCTCCACATGCCTGAACGTCAGCCAAACCTATTCTGCTCCCCGCCTCTATATCCTTTGGGCTTCTTCTATCTCCCCCATCAGTCCTCAGCCTCCATTCACTTGTCTTCCACTTTCTCACCCATCCTCAGGCTCTCTCATGCCACAAAATCTTGTCCCCACCCGAGCCACAATTTGTCCTCAATTTGTGCCCGTCCAACTTTCCTGGTGTCTACTTTTGCCCTAATGCCTCCTCTTTCCCCTCACATGTCAGTTTCTAGCTGTGCTCGTCTCTGTTTTCCCTCCTCTATCCCCTCACCAACACTCTCCCTCCCCCCTTATCTCTCTGCTCTCCCATCCTCCTGCCTTTTCTGCTCCTCTGTTTGCCGATTCACTGGCTCAGTCCATTTTCCCCGACAGCCCAGTCTGGGGAGGCTGCCTAGTCCCTCTGAATGCAGCCTGGGAGACATGAAGACCTGCCAGCTTCCGATGTCATTACTGGAACACAACACGGTCAGACAGGCAGACGCGAACACACACACCAACACGCCATGCACATTTCTGCACACACACACGAAAGCATGCACACAGGGATGTAGTGACAGAGGAACTGACCAGAACACAGTTTACCCAGTTCTGTATTGGCAGGAAACGTTAACTCATCAACAGTATTAAGAACTTCATAGAAGTTCCATCAAGACAGGAAATAAGATACGAGAAATATAAATTTCTTCGCTCTACCAAAACCCAAATCAAACCCTGAAAAGTGCAGGGTTAGCCGGCTAGTTAGCTATGTTTGCTTTTTAATGATTACAACAGTGAATGAGGACTGACTCTGCTCTCAGGGAAACTTTGCCGATATTCAACCAGCTGTGTGTCATCAGTGTGTGAAGATGAACATTGTGTGGATACGCTGAAGCTCCCTGTGTAAAAGGGACAGCCTGCAGGATGTTCTGATGATGTGTTACGCATGTGACCAGGAGATTTAAAAGCAGCTAGAAGCAGTTAGCAGCTAACTCAAGGAAGAAGAATAGCAACTGAAATTGTGCACAACAAGATAGTAAACAGTTGTTTATATTGAAAAAAGCATTGCCCGATGCATATACGTCACAAACAAGGCTGACGACGTTGCCTGTCACACTTCTTTTGCTTCTGTAACACCCGCACGCTATCTAAAATTGGACCCTAAGGTATTTCAACACATTTCCCAGTTTGTCACTTATCGCTGCTTTGTCAGTGGACTCTGTCTACATATCACACGCTAGGCAACCTCCTGCATCTCTTGTTGATATTCCGCAACGCTGCAACCAACGCCGGGACGTCAACAAAAGTAGGCTAGGTTACTTTATGCTTAGAAAACAAACATCAGGGTCTGGCTCATACAGGAACTGGTGGCCACCTTCTACACAGTAATAGTTCACTCGCACTCACACACTGAAGGAACAGCCATCTGGAGGAATTTAGGGTTCAGTATGTTGCCCAAGGATACTTCAACATGCGGGCTGGAGGAGCCAACGATCATCCAAGTAGTGGATGACCCGCTGAACCTCTGAGCCACAGCCAACCCACTGGTCTCTCGAGTGTAAGTCTGGGGTCTGTTGGATGCATCCACCACATCCCACCCACCCTGTAGCGACTTTCCAGCTCCTTCTGTTACGTCTTCATGCTGACAAAGAGGCGGTATTTGACAAGTTTGGACTAAGGGCCAGTCCCAATACCCCCCTAGCTTGTTAGCTAGCTAATGGGATTGGGCCTAAGAGTGGGCTGAACATTTTACTTGTGTAGTTTGGATCTGTATTAAAAAAAAGCAAAGGCGACATAATGCAGGGTCTTCATTGAGGCCTTATTGCTAGATCTCTGTGTAAAAGGGACTTATCACCTACAGCTCCCAAAGAGGTTCAGAGCTTTGCACCCACAGTCCTGATGAAGCACATGAGCTGAGTTTTTGACTGTTAAACCTTTTTCAGACTTTGCTTCCTGCAATTTAAGTCATGAATATTTATTGTCATAGGTCCGGTTTTCATGAAGGACTCAAGGTTAGCAAACAAGGGTGTTTCCTTTCTGGAACAAATGAAGAAGTGAGCACTCTTCCTCAGCAAATCAAACAAAGCCACTTTGAAGGAGTGTCAGATGTTGGACAGAGTAAAAAGGCAGACATGTTTGTCCTCATGGGAGGAGGAAGTGAAGAAACACAGCTAATGAAAGTGTCTTAAAACTAACAATAGTTTCACTAAAGCTCTGGCTACAGGAAGAACATTTAAAACAATAAACATCATCTTTGTAAGTGTTAGTGTATTTGCCTGCTGACGATGACACAGTCGATGTCATATTTTAGACAGTTTTAATTTTTGCAGTATATTACATGAAGCTCTGTCTTCCTCCACCCCCCTCCTCATCTTCTTTTGTTCTCACACGGTTTTGCAAGCCTTTCTCAGAAGAGTCTCCGCAGACACATCATGCTTGAGTTGATGTGATTAGTTTTAAGGCTTATAGGATATAGATGAAAGGATACACACGGAAGCCTTCTGTTGGCTTTTCCCACTGACAGTTGAATAGGCACTCTGTGGCTCTGAGAGTACCCCACACTTAATATGCTGTGGCAGGCTTAGATAGCATATGACTTCAGATGGCCACCTCGCAAAGAGATGCAGCAATACAGTGATCAGTGTGTTAGTCAGAGAGAGCCCACGGTAGTCACCCACTGTGGACTGAAATAGCCGTCGTATTGTTGAGTAATAACTACACAGACAGAGGGACATGTCAACTGAAATCACCTGCGGAGTCCCACAGGGCTCAATTCTTGGTACACTTCTTTATACAGTGTACATGCTGTTAAATCCGTTGATCCAAACATCCAGTAAAAGAAATACAAACCTCTGCTGCTGCAGATCAGGCTGTTCCCAGAAGCTGTTCGTACATTTTTCTACAAAAAGTCAAAAGTAAAATTTTGGAAGCGTTTATTACCAGGTCACTTAGCCATGTTCCTTCTGGCAGGGGGGCTGTCAATGGAAAGTAGCCTTTTGGCTATAATTGGGTGCATTTGATTTTTAAAATGTTTATTAATGACCCTCTATAACAAATAAAGGTAAATGAAAAAAAGTGAAAATGAAATTGAAGGCTGTGATCACGTGATCTGTGCTCTAACGGGAATAAACAAGGAATCAGTCCTGAGCTGTTTTGTAAGGAGGAAGGTTGGGGTGGTGGATGGGTCACAAAAGCGCCAACTTTCCCCTGGGATGTTCCCCTGGAGACGCATGTTGGGAACCATGTGAACTTTGAGTCCTTTTAATGCACTTCCTCGCTCAAACACCAAAGCCATGAGTCAAGCCATGATGCAGCAATTTGTGTTTCCATGGTCAAGCAGGTAGCGGCGACATCTTGCTGACTGCAGCCAACCCTGACAACCCCGCTTCTTACCTGTATTTGTGTCAGGTGTGCTGTGCTGTGGGACTGTGTGTAGTGCAGTGTTGAGAACGTCTTGCAAGGCTCAGTTTTTTGTTTTCTTAATGTCTGAAGCTGAAGCTGATGGCTGGGAAGACGGTCGCAGAGATGTTTGATGGATTGTAAGAGCTTTGGGAAATTCTTTTCATGACGCGCAGCCAAGATGGTATTTTATTTATCTTTGTTGCTCATGTTCCCGCTGGCAGACATTTTCTTTTATTTTCTGACATGTTACATTTTGTTCAGTGTATTGATGCATTCTCAGTTATGTTTATTCTTGAAAATAATTTTCATGGCGTGACAAGAAGGGGGATGCTTCAGAGAGACAGAAATGCCTGAATAAACACCTGTTTGAGAGAACCCACCTGTGTCTGTGTTGTTGTGAAAGGTGCTACACAGTTAACGCTTACCACACCACTGACGACAAATTCCAACAATTCGTTGTATATCTGTTACAAGATAGGGGGCGCAGATACCCAAATTGTGTATCAGAACAGCACTGCTGTGTCCAAAAACAAACAAAGAGGAAGATCTGCTGGAAACTGGAAGAAGATGTTTTTCACAGAGATGTAGCAGCTTGTAAACAGTATGAAAATACCGGCACCGACAGAAAAATTTACAGATGCGCAAGCCGTGGAAATGTTGATGGACTCAGACTCCGACACTTCCTGTTTTGATCAACATTCTGAATCTGATTTGGACGAAGAAACAAATGAGTTTGGTGGGAAGAAACGGGATCGCCATGACGGAGACAGTGACACACGGACAAGACAACCACAGAGGAGACGGAGACAACAGAACACTGAACGATCACTGAACGTGGTGACGTGTTCTGCTGCTATACCTCAAAGACAATATTATTTTAATTATTATTATTATTATTTAATTATTATTATTCATTTATACAATTCAAACTGAGGTAAGGAAATGAGAAAAAAGATGTAAATGTGATTGATTGATTGATTTCATCTTTTATGAAAATGCACAAATTCAAGCATTGATAAAAAAGAAATGAAATTTTGACGTATATACTGTTCACATATTCATAGAACAAATTATTCTGTGGGTCTTGAAAGATTAATTGATAGAATCAAAATGTTGGCGGTGGCTTGAAATTTTTAAATAACACTCTGGCAGGGAAAGTGTTAAAGATACAGCTCCAAGTGGGTAAACCTGTTGTAAATGGAAATGCTGGGCTGATGGCCCCAACCAAACCAAACCAAACCAAACCAGCCCATTAATGTTGAAAAGGGGTAAATGTTATTTGATCCATTATTAAAATAAAAATATTTATTAGTGCAGCTTTAAAGTTTTTGCTAAAATCATCCAGTAAATGTGTTCAAACCAAGATAAAAAGTCTTTTTACCAGGGTTTGATTTCATGTTGGTGTTCGTGCAGGTTTTTAACGTGCCAGCCAGCGTACAGTAGTTTGAGACAAAGAGTCAATAATGTAACGACACTGAGCGGTGGGCGGGAGAGGAGCAACAGGATAAAAAGGGCCGAGGATGGGAGAGAAAGAGAGGAGGAGGAGGAGGAGGAGGAGGAGTGCAGTATCAAGGGAGGGAGAGGGTTGGGAGGCGAGGGGGCGGAGTGGTTGGGGGATGGTGGGGTTAGTGCAGTGGAGTCAAGCTGCCGTCTGGCCTAATGTACCCGCAATGTGATTGGCTGGGATAGCAGGCCTGCATACCTGATACCGGGCTCTGCTCTAATCGTCCTTTTCCTGTAGCTGGGCTCGGACAACGCTCCTTTCTCCTTTTATCTCGCCCTGCTCCGCTCCCAGCTCAGATCAGGTTGCTAAAAGAAAACTGCCGCCCACCACCAACTCCCCATTACTTTGCCCCCTTACAGGTCCTCCCTCCCTCCCTCCCTCCCTCCCTCCCTCTGTCCCTCTCTCTGTCTGTCTGCTGCAGCCCTCCTTTTCCTCCACCACTCCGACTGTCACCCTCTCTGTCTCTGTTGTGATGGCAAGAACCTGTTTCTTCTCCATTCACTAAAAATCCTCCTGTGCTTCAACACTGGGAGCCGACACAAGATGGCTGCCAAAGGCTGCCAAGACAGAGAGCAGACGCCCATGAGGAAGGAAAGTCGTCAGTTCAACTTCTTATAGAAAGGACATTGTCACAGTAAACTAAACCACACACAGTAAATCACTTTCTACAGTCTGACAGGTGTCAAAAACCAAATTTGGTGATAATAAGAGTTTGAATATAGAAACCTGTTGATGACTGCTGATTGTTTAGCTCAGTGCTTCCCAACTGGTGGGTCATGAGTTTACTCTGACTAGACCCCGAGTGATTCACAAACGAGTCACGTCTGTAAAAAAACAATTTAATGTGAGGTACAGGGAAGTTTTGGCACAGAGCTTTTATTTTGAAATGCTGTTTCCTGCTGTAGAGTGAGTGACTAATGGACAGCTACTTGACAGAGACAGCAGACTAGCTCAACGACATGGCCAAACACAAGTGACGCTGGATATATTAAACTGTGTGGACCTTGAACTAATGACTAAGGAGAAATCTGGACCAGTTGGGAGCCACTGGGTTAGCTCATTGTTTTGCTAAATGTTTTTGTGACCGTTTTATCGGCCTTATCAACCATCTGTCCAGTGATAACAGGCATCTGTTTAAAGCTAGACAGCCCTGAAAACCCACAGTATGCTGCCTTCCAAGCACCAAAGAGCAGACAGATAAAGTTTACAGCTAAGCTGGTCAACATGTACCCTCTTCTAGACTCGTGTGCTGGCTTGGTTTGGTGGAAGGGATTTGCCTCTCCTTGACAACAGGGCTACCTGCTTGAAGGTGTGTCTTTAACTGATGACAGCAGCAGGTGTTTTTCCATCACACAGCACGGCAGAAGTTTACCTGCTGGAGGTGAGCTGTTTGCAGAGGTGCAGTAAGAGCCTGTCGTCTGCAGCTCTTCATCAACATCTCACTGTGGCTGTTTGTGAATTTACTCTTCTTTGAATTTTCATCAGAAGCAACTTAACTCCACGACTGAAAGCAACCATGAATTAGTAAAATAAAGCAGATATTCTGCATTTTTGTCCTGCCTGCCAGCCATGCCGCCACCGCAGACACAAAGAGTATAGAAGCAGGTCAAGAGACAGACCTGCCCCCCTCTCACTGTCTCTCAAACTTGGACCGAAATCCAATCAAACCGTAAAACTAGGCAATGCTGATTGAATAAATATCAAGATTATGTTACAGTACTGCCTATTTCTCTCCGAGTAGTTTTCAAAATATAGTTTAGTGCACTGTTTGTCATTTGTCATTCAGTCAAAGAAATGTCACTGAACTCAGCCATTCCTGACTGCACAGAGGGTCAAATACTGTCAGAGTCACATGTGGAGTGCCACAGAGCTCGATCCTGGATCCACTGCTTTTTCCCGGATTCTATTTTGTTTTATTTCATTTTATTTATTTATTTGCGAACAACATCTTAACACTGACCCAAAAAACTGTCATTAATTCCACCGCCACAAGGGGTTGCTCAACATGAAAATGTAAACATAGGTGACCCAGTGATCAAAGCTGTAGTTTTCCTGTTGAAGATCGTCTTCTGCGTTCAGTATTTTGTCCTATCCTGTCTTATCTAGTGTTGTCCTACATTGTCCTGTCCTGTCCGGCCTCCTCCTGTGTTATAGCAGAGGAGAGACAGAGCATTGCAGGGGCCAGGTGTTGCTGTGTGTGGATTCTCAGTGTCACTGTGCACATTGGAAGGACAAAGACAGTATTGAGGAGGCAGGCATGGAGCAGGGAGCAGCACAGGATACTCTTACAGACCGGCCAGTGTTTGTGCCAAGTCCTCCCTTCATACACACAACAGACACTGTGTTCAGTTTCTCCCCACTCCCAGCTTTGTCCTGTCTGGCACTCTTTCTCTCCCTCCCAGTCCCTCTACCTCCTCTCCTCCTTTTTTTGTGTTTAGAGCAGGTTGGCTTGCATTGGAGTCGGCATCTAGGGTGTAGATGAGAGGCCCAGATAGCAAAGGGTCTAAGAACAGACTTGAGCATTTGAGACTGTTCTTTCAACATCCAGGACACAAAGAGGTGGAGGGCGGAATGGACTTGAAAGAAACTCAGTCGAGTCGCACTTCAAACTGCATGTCAAAGGGCGGCATGGAAAGGCCGATGAACATAACCGAATTCATGATTTTTTATCTTTAGTATGACGTCTTCTTGTGTCACTTTGGACCCACGACTCAAGGGAGGTCATACTTTCTTTTTTTGGAAAACAGGTTTCCGTTTGGACATCCCTGAAAGGATCAGATCTTGTTTCATAAAGCACTGAATGAGAAAGTATCAGATCTGAGCTGATAGCACGAGGGTGGCATCAGACACCTGAATACTCATCATGCCAAAGAAAGGAAATGATAATAGAACTGAAAAGGACATTTGAACAAAGGCCCCGCCGAAAGTATGAGGAAGCCTTCTGCTGTCATGGTTACAGATTCCTCGGAGGCTCTGGCACTTTGCCATAACAAATTTAATTGGTTCTATCAGTCTGATAATCAGGCTGAATGGCCATTTCTTTACCGCTCACTTGGTGCCATCATTCAGTCTGACAGTGGCCTTTTTTTTTTTAATTTTCAGTTTGCTGTGTCTCTTCTTTCTCGATCATGCCCCATAATTAGTGACGGACATATCCAGCCTCTCCAACATTAGTGTCCACCACACCATAGTGTGCTTTAATTAAAACCACATCACCACCAGAATGGTAAAACCAAACTCAAAATCAAGGACAACATTTGACAGAAGAGACTCCCAGAGGAATTACATATATTTTGGATGATCCTAACTCTCTTAATCCAACACCAAAGTTCAGTGCCTATGGGGTTTCTGTGAAATGCTGTAAAAATTAGTTAATTCAAAACACACATTAAACAGCTTACAAAAATAAAGGAGGCCTGCATCACTGCAACATGTAGTTACATTTGTGGGGAAGTGCACGTCAGGCTCCAAGGGGATACAGCGTGGGTACGGCATCGATTCAACGCAGACGATAAATTCTGCTGTACGCTTTAGGTGTCCTCCTGCGTCTGCTGTTGATTTTCTGGGACTCACTACCAACATCAGGGTGTCAACAAAAGCACGTTGTGAAGTATGGGAAAAAAATGGTTGGCTCTACATTTATACAGGAGGCGAATCTCTCCAACAATATCCTCATTTACATTTAAGGTGTTCAGTCTCCTGTTAGAAACCTTTAAAAAAAAACTGTCTTTTCAAAACGGCCTTTGTCGCACTCTGAATTGTCGAGTGCTCGTCCCCTGATGAGTTTCTTTTTTGTTTTGTGCTTTGTTTTAACTGTTACATTGCATTTGTTTCTACTGATTGCATATTTTAATGTTTGATTGATTCATTGTACCTGTGAACATTGGTGTCAGCATCGGCCCAGAATTTCAAAATCACTTCATCCCGAGTTCAGGTAGAAAATTAAATGTACATTTTATTATTATTTAACAATGCCGTTCATTATTTTATTGTTTATTCTTCTGAACAAGTCAGTTTCTAGTTTTTTTTAATTGAATCATTGATTTATATTATTACAATACATGTTCAGATGGAGCGACCATGTGGCCATCTTGTTGGGGTCGGGATGTGGGACAGTTCGATCGAGAGACCATGGATTACCAGAACCACCTGGACAGTTGGACAGTTATAAAGCAGCAGCCAACAATGGAAGAAGATGTGATAAAGGACTAAATCACGGAGCACAGTTAAAGGAGCTGGAGCTGTACCTTGAATAATTCCATGTGACAAATAAACAATTGTTTGATTGATTGAAATGACATCACATTTGAAAATTCTTGAAATAAGAGAATTTTCAAGTTACTAAAGATGGAGATTTTGGCAGCGTGCATCTGTTTGATGTTTTCAGAATCAACTGTTCCTGCCTGACAAAGCCTGATAACGTCGCAGATTTCAGTCCCACCTACAAACGCTCTGATTGGCTCACTTGTTTCTCCAATCTGGGACGAGCTGCTGACAGGGGCGACACCAGACCTCTGAGTCGCTAGAGCGAATTTAAAAAGTGGGCGGGTGATTCAGGGGTCTGGAATGAGGCCACGGTTACATTTCAAATAAAGCATTTGTGGGGTGAAATGAAACCCCTCCGCGCTGCTCTGCACCGGCCACTTGAGCTCTGCTTCATGAGCAACCACTCAACCTGTTGAGCAAGTCGGCTTCAAACCACAACAGTTGGGCAGTGTGCGTTACACAGTGCAAGACACCTGCCCCAACACTGTTGTACCACATATACAAATAAATGATGGACCTGTCTGATTACAGGCTATGAACCAGTGTAGTTATGGGGACTCTGTGTGTGTGTGTGTGTGTGTGTGTGTGTGTGTGTGTGTGTGTGTGTGTGTGTGTGTGTGTGTGTGTTCTCTGTCTCTGAGGGGTGTGACCTGGCTTTTGGATGAAAACAGAGAAAGATGACACTGATGTGATAATGAGAACCTCACCCTGCAGCTCCCGGAGAAGAAAAAAAAAAGCGTGCTGGCCTTTGCAAACTGCAGTGTCATCAGAAAACAGACGAGGTGCACAAAGTCTGCTCGCTCTGTATCTGTAGAT
Source organism: Epinephelus awoara (assembly GCA_035609425.1). Lineage (NCBI taxonomy): Eukaryota > Metazoa > Chordata > Actinopteri > Perciformes > Serranidae > Epinephelus > Epinephelus awoara. The sequence goes on from CM069297.1 coordinate 42,721,907, forward strand.
AAAGCGTTTAATTAGTCTGAGTTCTGCCAGGCTGTCGATGTGACACCTGCACGTCTCACACATTGCCCCTCCCCCGTTTATTCTCTCACACACTTCAGCTTTTTTTGTTTGTTTTTTTTCACCCCAGTCTTAACGCTCCCCTCCAGTCAGTTTTACTTCCTGTTTATGGGTTAACATTTTCTTAAACAAAGAACAAGGGTGTGTTTAATAGTCGTAACGTTAATCCATTACCATAGCAACAAGATTGCAGCTACAGTGGTTTTGAAAACAGCAATATGGCTCTTTGATGATTTACTGTTTATTAGAGCACAAATAAGACGACAATTAGCACAACATGACGAGTCTCCGTCTTTCATTCTCTTCTTTACTGTCGCCTCCTGCTGCAGCTGTCGGTTGTTTTAGTGACAAGGCCGTTGCTGCACCATGGAGCCACAGTCCAACGCAGGAAGGGTAGATATGATGCTAAGGTCCGCTGTTTAAAATTAAGTTAGGGGATGTTTCAGAGGGGCTGAGTCCACCAGCATCGGCTGCCCTCGCCTCAGCACCCAGCACTGAAAAGATACCAGGGTTTGGCGTTACAGTGCACACCGGATGAACTCCTGGGTGAAAGTCAGTGGTTGCTGGACTCATCCACCAGCTCTCCTGCACACCCTACTCGAACCTGCTGCTGCCTTAACTTTCATTGTTGTCCTGATGCGCTTCCCCCTGACGCTGCACCGAATATAATGCAGAAATGAAAGGTTGTCTTTTTTCAGCAGCGTCTGACGCCGGAAGTCACTGACGAAGTGCCGGGTTTCAACGACTTTGGCGTGAGACTGGATTGCACAGGAGTCAGGCTACAACTGTACGCGGATGATACTGTTTTATCTGTGGCAGCAAAAACACCTGCTGTTGCAGCAGCCAAACAAACAGACTGAATAATGGCGCCTACTGGCTTGACATTTCCTGCCTAACACTGAATGTTAGGAATGTGTCGCTCGATTATAAAGCTCCCACTTACAGACACGTTTAAAGTGAGGATGAAAGATAATGAATTACTTTTCAGGATGAAAACAGACTGAAAGTGGAGCCTCGTGATCCGTCTGACCTTTTGGGTTTAAAGCAGAAGGTGTTAGATAAGTCACTACAGGGATAACTGGCCTGTGGCGGCCAAGTGTTAATAGCGATGTCACTTTTTTATCCTTCTTTCTATCACTGTGAAGCAGAATTCGCCAAGTGTTAGGCTGTTCACCCACTAATAGGGAACATGAGCTGGAAGTAGACAGTTGTTAGACAGGTTAGTTTTACCGTACTTATACTGTGTAGTTGCAGCAGTGATCCTGCAAAGTATCTCTCAGCTAAAATTTGACAAACACGTGAGGAAGCAAAGTAGAACTGTTAGGGCTAATCAGTCACTGCTTACCGTTTCATACAGCTCTAACATTTGTGCATGCAATGTGTTTTTCTCATCTCTCAGACTGCGTACCCTCTTAACCTCCGCTATTAATCCACTAACATCCCTTTACAGCCCAACTATCACAGTTCTGAGCAACAGACGCCAAATATTTCAACATTGCAGCATCCTAAAGAAGTATAATCTCCCTAATTACTCCAACTTCACACCCACATTTAAATATCTTCTCCATCAAGCTCCACCATTTTTCAACACTTTCATAACTAGACGTCACTGCAGTACACCAGCAGGAGACTGTGGAGTGAGACACTGTTAGACTTCCTTGGCACAAACTGCATCTCAATTAAGAGTAAAATTTAATTTAGCCTGAGACATCCTGCTGCTGCAGCTACCTTTTTCTGGCTCCTACACTTTGTCCTCGACTCTCTTTATGTCTTTATGTCCCTGACTAACTTTTGTTTGTACTCGAATGAAGCGAATGTCATTAAAAAGGTCAATTAAAATTAAAAATAAATGTGAAGAATTACCACCATAATGTAAACCCATGGAATTAAAGTTTGCCTCTGTCTCTCTATGTCTCTCTCAAACACACTCTGTGCTGCCAATAATGAGATATTGTCACAATTACCTGTCAGTAATGAGATACACCAACGTTCCGGTTAAAAAAAATAGGTCAGTGAATGAACAGTGACACAATTTCAATCCCATGGCTTTGCTTTAATGGTTCTGATTACTTTTTAAAATGTAATTATGTAATCATAAATATTTTATGGTCATTTTCAAATTTAATCATAAAAATAGAAAATAAAAGCAGAAAGAGGAAAAACAGATTATGTAAAAGGAAAAAAAAATAAGATGAGAAAATGGATGGACTATGTAAAATAATGGACGTAGCCATAGAGCCATAGATGGTCATATCTGATGGTTAGAGAGGAGCTGTGAAGCGGCAGGGGTGAATCTGACAGCCTTGATCTTAAATATGCATAAGTTTGAGCCTTTATAAAATGTGAACAGGCGAGTTATGTAAAACTTCAGCTCCTCTACAGTTGTCATAAATGTTGAAATTAGCTACAGAGACCAAAACTGTTTTTGTACCAGGCTGTAAACGTGTTTCTTTCTGCTGTACAGTTTTAACACGGGGATCTGACTCGCTCTTGGAGTCGACCTCAAGTGGACATTAGAGGAACTGCAGTTTTTGGCACCTCAACATTGGCTTCAGGTTACGCTACGACATACGATGCAAAAGCTGCGCTGCGCAAAGATGCTGCACAAGTTATTACTTCTCCAACCATGACAACATAGAGGGTCACATTATTGACATCAGTTAAATCATTATAATTTTCAATATATTTTTTTATTATAAAAATAATATGATTTAATCAAAAAAATAGTTATATTTTATTAAATTGAATTTTTATTTTAAAAGCATTATTGTTACTATAATTATTATTATTGCAAAAATGTAATGTGAACTCTGACCAGATGAAAATGCAACATCTGCTCAGAGATAGATGCAGCACAATATCTCTAATTTTTATTTAGTCCTACATTTAATTCGTTTTTTTCTTTTCTTTAAAATTTCCATCTATAATTTTGTATTAATACATTGCTGTTAATTGTTTCTGAATTCACTGTCTTAAATTGTACTTGTGTCTGGAAACACATATGACTTGTAATGCCAACAAGTATTGACTTGAAAAAAAACTGAATTAAAAGGTCAAATTCAAAACAAATAAGAAGAATGTTTTGTTTTTTTTGCATTTGTAACACGCTTCATGGTATTATTTGAATATGAAGAAAAAAAAGTAGAATTTGTGGGAACCTCTCAGTGACATTCTCCAAAAGGGCAGAAAATGATTTTGAGGATTCTGAAATAAATTTGGAGCCAGGATGGTTGTAAAATGAAAACTGGCACTGACTCAAGTTATTAACGATAATAATAGCTCAAGGAAACGCTGCTGAAAGAACAGCAGCAATAACTGGATTTAAGCTGCATTAACAAACTTTAAATGTTGTAACCTCTGAATCCACTGACACAAAGCAGATGAGAAGCGCTGTTCATACAGCAGCACATCAGAGCGCAGTCGCGCCACAAAGCTGCTTTATGAAGTGATGAAACCCAAATCTGTTGAGCCTTTATGGCAGAGGCTGGCAGAGCGTCAGGTCGTCCTGGGTGGCACCTTCATGTGGGAGGCAGATCACCTGTAGGCAGCTGATCTGAAGTCTGTCGTCTGTCCTGTGTGAGGATGCTGTGCTCTTTGGACAGACAGTGAGTGTCCTCTTATATATACGTGCTCACAGTCAACAGTGTGAGTTACAGTTTCTATATTGAAGGTTCGGCTGTGAATGAATAGATGTTGCTTGCAGCAAATATCACAGACAATGAGTTTGTGTGAATAAAGCTGGATTTGTGTGGAAGTGAGAGAGGCGAGACATGAACGGCTACACGTGTGTCTGTGTGTGTGTGCGTGCGTGCATGAATTCAGATGTGTGTGTTGCAGCATGCACATGTTCATCTGTGTCTGCGGTCCACGCACGTACACTGAGTGTGGAAGTTGGTGTCAGTGTGTGTATGTGTGTGTCTAAGATAATTAACCATCCACAGAAGCGTGTCATTCCTCTATTGTGTGTCAGAGCGGACCGCAGGGGTCCTGAGGAGGAGCGGAAATGCTGATTTAGTCTCACATTAGTCCATGGGCTCCTCTATTTTCCTCGCTTTTCCTTTTGATTAGACCAGCATCCTCCTTGGTGGGATGGTGGGTAGCTCCATTTAGAAATCCCAAATGTTACCTTCCTACCACCTGCCTGGTGAGCTCGGAGACACACACACACACTCACACACACACACAATCATCCTCAACCTGCTATATTCACCACCCATTAACTCTACCACCAGCAGACCACTGGCCGGCCGGCTCGACGCTCGGTGGCCTTTTCCAGAGGAATTCTTAGGGTGGGTTTTTTTCTTGTAGATATTCCACGCCGCTCTGCGCCCTCAGATTTCACGCTGCAACATTAACACGAGCTGACACACTGGATTAAAGGCAGACAGCTGGAATGCCCGGGCCCTTTGTGCAGCGTGGACCTCAGCCAAGAGCCTTCGCTCTGAGGCCAAGAGAGACCTGGGAAAGAGAGCCCTCCTTGGAAATAAACACAAGATTGGCCAAGAGGGTGGAATGTACCTGACGGAGTAAATCCTTCACTGGCCTGGCCTGGCCCGGGTTGTTTGAGTTCAGACAGGTGAACTCGAAAGAGGTCTATGAGTTACGCTAGAGGGCAAGACGAAGAAGAGACAAGTGAAAACTGTGGAGGAAACAGGGCTGCCTGAAACATCTGAGGCCCGTCTCAACTGTTTAGGATGCATCCTCGCTCCACTACAGCAGAGCCAAACTGTGTGTTATCAGTCATGAAAGATGTACAATTAAAATTGAACCAATCGGGACAGTGAGCAGAGCTGGTCGTCATTAAAAAGAAGCTTGAAGAGGTCAAGCAAGATGGAAAATTTTAACATTTTGTCTTGTTGATTTTTAATGTCCCTCGATGCTCTAAATGTTTCTTAGAGAGTAAATATGATATTTTATCTTCTGGCCCTTGCAGCTGACACTGTAGCTGCAGGTGGCAATTATGTAAAAAAGCTAAATGCTGGCATAAAATGTTAATGTAACAGTGACACAAGAAGAAAATCAACAGTGGGCAATATATTACCTCAGATCTGCTAACATTAGCCCCCATTACAAACTCATGTTTTTTTCTTTGTTCACATAAAACTGAAAACACCGGTGCTGCCATGGCGCCGTGCCTCATGTGATGCGTGTCAACTGCCACCCCTAAAGGCGAGACTGTGAGTCGTTTAGCACAGGATATTTCTTGACCCCAACAATGAGTCTCCTCATCCATTCATCGTCACACACAAGACACAGCGACAGAGTTCTCTTTATGCGTCCATGGTGAGGAGAGGAGTCGAGCTGCTGCAGGAGCAGAGAAAAAGAGCTGCTACGGGAGCTGGTATGAACAAGCAGAGAGGGAGTGGGAGAAAAGTGCACCTAATTCCTGGAATGCTGGAAATAGGACAGTGGTGTGAAGTGCTGCGAGGTGGCACGTCCAGCAGCGCAAGTGTGGGGTTGTACATTAAAAATAATAGGGCTTTATTTTTTTGACGTGTGCCGTTCACTGTTTTTTTTTTTTTTTTTGCCAGAAGCTCAAAAAGTATCTGCTGCTGCACAGGATAATAAAAACTGAACACCCACTTGTTTTAATGATTAAGATGACATTCAGCAACTATCACTCTGAATTTCACCCTTCATATATCCTCATATAACGGTTTGTGTGATATCCTGCGAATTAGTCCGGCGGTTAGATCCCCGGCTCCTTTAAGGGTCCAAGGGCAGGATACTGAACCCCAAATTGCTCATGATGTCTGTGTCATTGATGGGTGAATCTCTAAACCGAGCAGCAGGTGGAAAAGTCCTGGGTTAGGGCGCCCTATTTAAACTGCTCTGGCCTGCCTACTGTTGCTGCTTCCTCTGCAAGCTGCTTTGCAACCTGCCTCCACCCCAGCTCCTCCTTTTCATGCTGTGTCTGACTTATCAATGTCATTTCTGTTTGTCTGTGCTGCTGCTCTCCCTGTCTTAGCTTTTCCATGTAGGTGCATGGAAGGGCAGGGAGGCGTGCTCTCTCTGCCCCAGGCTTTCCTTGTATGCACGTGGAAGGGCAGGGAGGTGTGCTCTCTCTGCACTAGCTCTCTGCGTAGGCCTAGCAAAGGCAGGGAGGCCCCAGAACAGAGCCATACGGCCAAACATATTACTGCAAATGAACAGAAAGGGTTTGTTTTGACAGAAGTGGTCCTGACTGAACTGTAAAACTGTGTCAGGACCCTTCAAACTAAAAGCCAAAGGCCAACGATTACTCTGTGTATTATTAATGAATGGATTTAATTAATGGATTTAGTATTTGAAAAACTTCCCCAGAGCCCAGGAAAGCAATTTGTATGTGTGTGATGTCATCCTGAGTTTACTGAAGTGAGTGATGGTGCGTTTAATTCTTCACGAATTCAACATTTGGAGGAGAAAGTTACTGTTATTTCTGCTTTTAAAAGTTACACAGTCTCGCTTTAATGCGATCAGATGTAAAAACATTGGATAATGATGCAAACCATTATTTTCATGCTCTCCAGTGTCTCGTTATCAGCCTTCAAAAACCTCAGCTAAACGACTAAAAATACAGCGGCCCGTCTCTGACATTTCACTACTTAAGCACAGTCTTTAATCCAGCCTGCAAATGAGATTCACCCAAATGGGTGTTTAAAGTGAGAAATAAGAGAGGGAGAGTGAGAGAGCGACACCGGCTTGTTGAGGGTCTCCATGGTAACAGAGCAGTCTAGTCACGCCTCATTACGGCGAGCCGAGTGTTTGTATTGGCCGGCCAGTTCCGGAATGTATTCTCCCCATGCTAATAGCCTTCAGATGCCATCGGCTCATTGCGCTGAGCAATGTCACCCAACTCAGCCAGACACACGCACGCACACACACACACACACACACACACACACACACACACACACACATAGACACACACACATAGACACACACAGGGGTGGGGAGAACAGAGAACTGGCAGTTTTATGGCTTCAAATATTTCCCCCCGGAGATCTGTCTAAATAGATAACATAATCATTCCTAAAGTACTGCTGGCTGGCACAACTGGCTATATTCACTCTGCTAAGCTCTCCCCTGGTCCGTGTGTGTGTGTGTGTGTGTGTGTGTGTGTGCCCTCATGCATCCTGCACACCGTGTGTTCCTTTGTGTGTCACTTTTATCATGCCATGACTATGAGCAATGATTATGGTCACTGAGGTCATATTCATATCTCCTTTCCAGATTTCAGAATATATTTCATTACATTTCCTGCAAGATTTAAAACACTGAAACCTTTTCCTTATTTACTGACTCTTTATTTTACATTAAATTCTAATGAAGGAGGATTAGGGCCCTGTTAAAGACAAAAATCTTAGATTTTGAAAATGATGTAAATCTACAAGAATAATGTTGTAATATTTTTCAAAAAAAATGTTGTAAATCTAAAAGAAAGAAGTCATAATATTAATAAAATAAAATCTGTGAGAATAAAATTGAAAAATTACAAGATAAAACTCCTCCTCCTTATGATTTTATTGTTGTATTATTATGACTTTATTCTTGTAATATTGTGACTCTATTCTTGTAGATTTACAACTTTATTTCTGTAATATGACTTTATTCTCGTAATATTACGACTTTATTCCTGTAGACTTACGACTTTATTCCTGTAGACTTACGACTTTATTCCCGTAATATTATGACTTTATTCTCGTATTATTATGACTTTATTCCTGTAGATTTACAACTTTATTCCTGTAATATGACTTTATTCTTGTAGATTTACAACTTTATTCTTGTAATATGACTTTATTCTCATAATATTATGACTTTATTCTTGTAATATGACTTTATTCTCATAATATTATGACTTTATTCTCGTAATATTATGACTTTATTCTTGTAGATTTACAACTTTATTCCTGTAATATGACTTTATTCTCGTAATATTATGACTTTATTCTTGTAGATTTACAACTTTATTCCTGTAATATGACTTTATTCTTGTAGAGTTACGACTTTATTCTTGTAATATGACTTTATTCTTGTAGATTTACAACTTTATTCCTGTAATATGACTTTATTCTCGTAATATTATGACTTTATTCTTGTAGATTTACAACTTTATTCTTGTAATATGACTTTATTCTTGTAGAGTTACGACTTTATTCTTGTAATATGACTTTATTCTTGTAGATTTACAACTTTATTCCTGTAATATGACTTTATTCTCGTAATATTATGACTTTATTCTTGTAGATTTACAACTTTATTCCTGTAATATGACTTTATTCTTGTAGAGTTACGACTTTATTCTTGTAATATGACTTTATTCTTGTAGATTTACAACTTTATTCCTGTAATATGACTTTATTCTCGTAATATTATGACTTTATTCTTGTAGATTTACAACTTTATTCCTGTATTATGACTTTATTCTTGTAGATGTACGACTTTATTCCTGTAATATGACTTTATTCTCGTAATATTATGACTTTATTCTCGTAATATAATGACTTTATTCTTGTAGATTTACAACTTTATTCCTGTAATATGACTTTATTCTCGTAATATTATGACTTTATTCTCGTAATATAATGACTTTATTCTTGTAGATTTACAACTTTATTTGTAATATGACTTTATTCTCGTAATATTATGACTTTATTCTTGTAGATTTACAACTTTATTCTTGTAATATGACTTTATTCTTGTAGATTTACAACTTTATTCCTGTAATATGACTTTATTCTCGTAATATTATGACTTTATTCTTGTAGATTTACAACTTTATTCTTGTAATATGACTTTATTCTTGTAGATTTACAACTTTATTCCTGTAATATGACTTTATTCTCGTAATATTATGACTTTATTCTTGTAGATTTACAACTTTATTCCTGTAATATGACTTTATTCTTGTAGAGTTACGACTTTATTCTTGTAATATGACTTTATTCTTGTAGATTTACAACTTTATTCCTGTAATATGACTTTATTCTCGTAATATTATGACTTTATTCTTGTAGATTTACAACTTTATTCTTGTAATATGACTTTATTCTTGTAGAGTTACGACTTTATTCTTGTAATATGACTTTATTCTTGTAGATTTACAACTTTATTCCTGTAATATGACTTTATTCTCGTAATATTATGACTTTATTCTTGTAGATTTACAACTTTATTCCTGTAATATGACTTTATTCTTGTAGAGTTACGACTTTATTCTTGTAATATGACTTTATTCTTGTAGATTTACAACTTTATTCCTGTAATATGACTTTATTCTCGTAATATTATGACTTTATTCTTGTAGATTTACAACTTTATTCCTGTATTATGACTTTATTCTTGTAGATGTACGACTTTATTCCTGTAATATGACTTTATTCTCGTAATATTATGACTTTATTCTCGTAATATAATGACTTTATTCTTGTAGATTTACAACTTTATTCCTGTAATATGACTTTATTCTCGTAATATTATGACTTTATTCTCGTAATATAATGACTTTATTCTTGTAGATTTACAACTTTATTTGTAATATGACTTTATTCTCGTAATATTATGACTTTATTCTTGTAGATTTACAACTTTATTCTTGTAATATGACTTTATTCTTGTAGATTTACAACTTTATTCCTGTAATATGACTTTATTCTCGTAATATTATGACTTTATTCTCGTAATATAATGACTTTATTCTTGTAGATTTACAACTTTATTCCTGTAATATGACTTTATTCTCGTAATATTATGACTTTATTCTTGTAGATTTACAACTTTATTCTTGTAATATGACTTTATTCTTGTAGATTTACAACTTTATTCCTGTAATATGACTTTATTCTCGTAATATTATGACTTTATTCTTGTAGATTTACAACTTTATTCCTGTAATATGACTTTATTCTTGTAGAGTTACGACTTTATTCTTGTAATATGACTTTATTCTTGTAGATTTACAACTTTATTCCTGTAATATGACTTTATTCTCGTAATATTATGACTTTATTCTTGTAGATTTACAACTTTATTCCTGTAATATGACTTTATTCTTGTAGAGTTACGACTTTATTCTTGTAATATGACTTTATTCTTGTAGATTTACAACTTTATTCCTGTAATATGACTTTATTCTCGTAATATTATGACTTTATTCTTGTAGATTTACAACTTTATTCCTGTATCATGACTTTATTCTTGTAGATGTACGACTTTATTCCTGTAATATGACTTTATTCTCCTAATATTATGACTTTATTCTCGTAATATAATGACTTTATTCTTGTAGATTTACAACTTTATTCCTGTAATATGACTTTATTCTTGTGAACTTACGACTTTATTCTCGTAATATGACTTTATTCTTGTAGACTTATGACTTTATTCTTGTAATATGACTTTATTCTTGTAGACTTACGGCTTTATTCTTGTAGATTTACGACTTTATTCTTGTGATATTATGACTTTATTCTTGCAGATTTCTGACCTTATTCTCAAAGATTTGTGGCCTCATTCTCGTAGATTTACGACTTTATTCTTGCAGATTTAAGACATCATTCTCAAAGATTAACAGCGTTATTCTTGTAGATTTAAGACTTGATTCAACTTTATTCTCTAAATCTGCATTTTTTTTTCTTCAACGTGGTCCTAACCCTCCTTCGTACATTCTTTATACCAAATCAAGTATGAACATTTGTGAAATAAATGTGATTTCTTATGAGAAAACATTATTTTAACCCCCCTGTAGCCTTTACTATCACTTTCTATACAGCTGTAGGCAGATGTGGAGACATTTTGATTTCATTAATAATTTGTCAACAATAATAACTCATCCACAGTTAACATCTGTTACTGGTGCATAACATGTGATTAACCCTTTAAACTGTCTGCCAGTGCCTACAGTGGTATTTTTGCTTATTGTGATGTCATTTCTTGGAGTATCTTTAAATGCTTAAATCCCTAAAATATGTGCAGTCTGAGCTAAAAGGTTATGTCAGTTAATCAATCATAAGAATTGATAAAAGTATTGTGTCACTAAGAAAAAACGTTTTTTGATCAGATTTTACGAGGTGTTTTACTGACATTTTAAATTAATTGTTAAAAAAGATTGTCTGCATTCTAAGGAGCAGAAACATGACATGTCCTGTGAAAAAGGAAGTGTATTTTGAAAAGACAGGATGCATGTAACATTAACAGATGCAGGAGAGTACCTAGTGCGTCACATTTAGATGTAAAAGTTCACCGAGAGAGTGGCATAAATTGACGAGTTGGGATGAGAACAGTTTGGCTAGTGTGTGGTTGGTATTTTTGCTTCATTAATGACTTGAGTGATTAATTCAACCGTCCATTATCTGTAACTGCAGGGTTGTGTGTGTTTGGGGGGGTATTGGGGCGCGAGGCAGAGTTCACCCTGGAGAAGTCGGCTGACACATAGAGACAGACAACATTTCACACTCACATTCACACCTACTGGCAGTTCAATAACAGTTAACCTGCATGTCTTTGGACTGTGGGAGGAAGCTGGAGGAAATTCCCACTGACACGGGGAGAACATGCAAACTCCACGCTCCAACCTGGAACCCTCTCGCTGTGAGGTGACGGCACCACCGTGCTGCCTTTAAGTGATTAATCAATTATCAATTATGAATTATTTGTTCAGCTCTGGTTTATTCATTACTTCTACCTTGTGTTTAAACGTTTGCTGCAGCGCCGTGAAAAGATAAGACGGCCGTGTGTGAGAAACTGATGCCGTGTGCAGTGATGCTCGACACAGTGCTCCTTTGGGACTTTACAGGGATTTAGTTTTCCCAAAGTCCGGCCCGAGCTCACTAATCTGCACAGTGTAAGGCTACTTCACTTAAGAAAATATCTGTGAGCCTTCGTGCAAAGAAGATAGCGGCGGCTCAGCTCAGCATGGCAGCCGAGTGAAGAGGGTGGAGGCGGACGGAGGGAGAGATGGGCTGAGAGGTGGGGACGGGAGCGCAAATAAAGGAATAAAGGACAGAGAGCGGGAGAGGGCCGCACAGAGAGGGAGACAGAAAAAAATCGAGGTGAGACGAGAAGGAGGAAGTGTGTGAATGGCAAGAGTGAAGAAAAGGGTGCTTTTTTTTTGTAGTTATTAAGGGGCCAAAGGAGGAGGGCCGCAGTGGGTGGGGGTCTGAGGGAGGGCTCGGTGCTAACTGAGCGTCTGGCCTGCAATACAACACAAAATCATAATTGTGCATCAATTTACCGTCACTGAGCTGTATGATTGATTAAAATAAGCCGGGCGATTAAACATAATGTACGAAGCTGCGTTTGCTACTTTGAAAAAGAGCTGTGTAATTAAAGAGATGGAGATATTATGTTTGGGTACAGTAGTCGTATTGTGCCATCTCAGCCGGTCCGTCCATTAGAGGCTGCTCCGACCTGCTGGGAGCTCGTTTTGATGAAAATAAAAGAAATACATTTGCATCGGGCTCCACAGTGAGAGCAGCCGGCTGACTGAACTACTGGAATTCTTCACACTGTAGCATCCACTGTGTGCAATCAGTCCAAACAACCCCTCCAGGATGCTGCACAGCTTCTCTGAGATGGTCGCCGTCTAAACTAGAACGGAACAGTGACATTTTCCACCATTTTTTATATTGTGAAAATTTACTGCCTCTTGGTGCCAGCAAAACAAACTGTGAACACAATATAGCAACACATTCTCATCCCAAGACGTCACATATTACCACTTTGTCAGTGGACATTCACATGTACATATTACATGCTAGGTATCCTCCTGCGTCTGCTGTTGATGTTCCAGGACGCTGTAAACAACACCAGGACATCGACAAAAGCACGTGATTAGGTTGAGAAAAAAAACCCATCATGATTTGGCTCGACATTCATACGGGAACGCACGGCTCCTGGGTGAAAGTCTGGAGTTTGTTGGACCCACCCTATAGGGATGTTCCAGCTCCTCTGAACCCACGTCCTGTGGCATACCACAGGGCTCCATATTAGGCCCCTTTTTATTTTCCTTGTATAAGCTTCCTTAGGGGACTATTTTTAGAAAGTATAATATCTCTTACCATTTTTACGCTGACGACACTCAACTATAGCTCCCACTCAAACATTGCAACCCATGCAGTGTCAGCATCCTGTTCAGTTATCCTAATCATCATTAGGATTAAATTCCTGACCGTACTACTTAACACATGTATTTTGCAGTCCCAATCCGGAGGCAGAAGACAAGAACGAGGCTGGACGTGGTTGGTTAGAGTTGAGGCTGGCGTGGTAAACCAGAGACACAGAACAAGTGTGACTCGCTGTACAAAATACAAAAAGACAAAGTGTCAAAAACTTAAAAGTTGTGAGAGTCTGGATGTATGAGCCGGGGTTTATACTGCAGTGGTTTGATTGTTGATGAGGTTCAGGTGTGCAGGTGCAGCAGCTGCTGGCACTCGGGAGGATCAGCAGGAGGAGGGAACCAGGAGGCCACGCCCAGAAAATGTAAAATACTAAAAGTACTAAATACTTGGCACTGTGATGATTCCATATTGCCACACAAAAATATCACATTACTATGCTGTATCTATTTTTTCCCACCTCCAATCATATCACAGTGAAATGTTCCATCCAGCTGTGTTACAAACTTGACGCTACCTGGCACCGTATCACACTGCTGCCACAAAAGGTGGCATTCTTCATATATATTCATATATATGCAACGTGCCATTCCAAATTTGACTTAAAGCATCTTATCTAAAATCTCATAATCATCCTTGTGAGTTTCCCTCTGTGTTTAAACATTATTCAATTCTGTTGTTTTGTTAACAGTTGAATCAGAGAGTCTCTGGCTGCCCACACACAGGCCGGCCCCTGCAGCAGACGACTGCAGCCAGCTGACATGCTGCAGCCGTCTGCGCTTGGTTGCAGACACTGTTTGTTTTTCTAACAGATAGGTGCCGGGGTTGTTTAATGCTCGGATGAACCGCTCGACTGATACAATCACTGTGTGTGTATGTGTGTGTGTGTGTGTGTGTGTGTGTGTGTGTGTGTGTGTCATGTTATGCCACGAGCATGACATACCACCACAGCCACACCATAAAAGGCCTCATGTTACAGACTATTTATATCCAATTGCGTGGAACTACATAAACAGTCTTTGCCGTAGGTGTTTTGTTGCCTTTTTTTTTTTTTTTCTTATCTCGCCTGCCCGACTAAATGTGCCTTTTCAACCCGCCCACGTGGAGATAAGTACAATCACAGGGCACTTATCAGTCACTACAGACACTGAGGAAACCCACAGGGACTTTATCCAAACAGCCACTTGTCTACCGCACTACACTGCAGGGATTTCACACAAAAACACAAATATGTATATATATATATATATATATATATATATATATACGCATACATTAGGGGCTGTATATGTGTCTGAGGTTACTAAGCAACGTCAACAAGCACCATATCACAGCCTGTTTACCTGAAATCCTGAGTGCAGAGCTGATCTCTTGTCTGTGGGACAAATGTGACACTCTGGCAGCTCTGCACTAAAATCATCTACTTCTCCTCCATGAAGGGAAAGATATCTGTCGGCTGTGATTGGTTGGTCCCTGCCACATGACATCCTGTGTGCGATGCTTGGTTCCAAAAGTTGAACTCAGTTTATGAACTAATTCAAAAGCACATGCTTCGTGCACAGCGCCGTCAGTCCTTACAACAAACATCAGATTGATAGTAAATAAGTAGACGCACCGCACGCAAACGCCTCGTAAATTAAAGGAAGAAGCATCTCAGCCCTCTTGAACTCAGTTCATCTCGGGCGTATGGAGCTTTATCCCTATCTTTATTCAAGAGAGTGGTCTGTCAGTTTGAGAGCATTATTTATTGATTTCACGCTCAAAAACTCTGCCCTCGCACTCAAACAGCCTCTGCTTGCGCTTGGATCTGCTCTGTTCCTGCTCAAACTGTGTGCTTGCACTCAAAGACCATGTTGCTCGCACAGATTTCCTGCTCGAGCTTCGGCTTTTCTCCTCACGCTCAAACTGTTTGTGTGCGCTCTCGGAATTTCTGCTCTCAGACACATCCACAAGGAGGCAGGGATCATTTCATTGGTCAACAGTAAATATGGCATTCTATTGGTTTGGGGATTTTGACAGGGTTGTTACACAAAAAAAAATCCAAGCGCAGGGCAGAAATCTGAGAGCATAAATTCCGCAAGTGCACAGAAACAGTTTGAGCGCGAGGAGAAAAGCCGAAGCTCAAGCAGGAAATCTGTGCAAGCAACATTGTATCTGAGTGCGAGTGCACAGTTTGAGCAGAAACAGAGTAGATCCAAGCGCAAGCAGAGGTTGTTTGAGCGTGAAATCAATAAATAATGCTCTCAAACTGACAGACCACTCTCTTGAATAAAGATTGGGATAAAGCTCCATACGGGCGTAGCTGTTGCGTCCTGAAAAATAGGTGCTCTGCGCCGTGACTGTTTCGCTCTGGCGTTTGAGCACGCCTGCTGTGCATCTACATTGAAAACAATGAATTTGAGGGTGCAAAAGATGTATCTCGTGTATAGCCTCTTATCCTAATGAGACCCAACTTTTGTTTGGTATGTATTTTTAATTTCTCCTAGCTATCTGGGATCAGTAGGACCCGGTAAGTATAAAAAAATTAAACACTGTCAATGATATTAAGGTCTCAGTGTTCCTAATTAACAGTGTGTCTTAGCTTGTTACCGTTACTAAAATAAGTCACATTTGTGTTCCATATAAAACTACAAACATTATGAATCATAAATAAATAAGTTTCGATTACTTACCACTTTTGCATCAGGATCAGCTGCAGACTGACTTGGCAGAGATGGCTGCCACCTTGTTTTTACATGGATTAGTGCATTGTGGAAATTATCTTTCTGCATGTTCACCGACGGAAACCTCGTTATGACTTTTACTTCCTCTGGATAGTAAAGTTTGATTGTCTTGTCGGCGCTTGGCCAGAGCCGCTACATGGGACAAAGAAGTGTCCAAGCACGAGGACAACAGGTCTCAGTTAAGTAGAATGAAGTATCAGCTCAAGTAAACCCAAAATGAGACGTCCTCATATGAGGACACAGGGTCTCAGAGGTTATGTCACACATGCTAATTCGATGAAATGTATTCCTCATTTTTTGTGAGTGCTGTACAGTTGGGGCGGCAGCAGGAGCTATGAGCAGGGTTATGAACCAGAGGGTCACAGGCTCAAGTCCCTGCATGAACTCACTCTGACATCCCTCCATTTGATGCATGTACAGGTCCTGTTTGTGCATGTGTGTGTATTTCAGGCCCGTGTGTGTGTGTGTGTGACAGCAGAGTGAAAAAACTGAATCTCCCCTCAGGGATTAATAAAGTATATCTTCTTCCTCTAAAATGAGGTCATACTGAGAAATTAAAGAGCAAAATTCACTCCACGGTGTCTGGGAGTCCACCAGGGTCCAAACAACAGAAGTTTGGGCGATGATGCTGCAGCACACGGCCACAGGTATGTGTTACATCACTTCCCAGCTGATGATTTAAGCTTTCAGAGGTTTAAACACATCTTCAGCCAGACGTCACACTCAGCTTCACCACAGAGGCAAAGCAACCCCGTTCAAGAGGAGCAGTAGTGCTACAGCTCCGCATCATTAAGCTGCTCCAATTAATAAAGAACATAATAATTAAATACAGTACAATATTGTTCTTCTCTTTACTACTGTGTCCCTCATACTGTCTTTTGTTTAATGTTATCAGCAGGGCTGTAATCACCTGTGTAAACTACAGAGACCATTTTCAGGCTACAGCTTCAAGGAGACATTTATGGAGACTTAACAGCTCCAGAGTCGTCGAAAACCTACACTTGGTCGGTGAGAGTCCATTCACGTCTGCATGATCTGCAGCTGGTTGTCGGGGGACACATGGCGGGACAGTAATGAAAGTTAGGGGTGGTGGGTGGGTCCAACAACCACGGTCTTTCACCCGGGAGGCCGGTGTTCACGCCCTGTAAGATTGTAAAGCCAAACCCGCTCTTTTGTCCTCAACCCAACCACATAACATATTAACATCATTCATCAACCAGCACTAATCAGAACATGTTGGTATGTCATGGAGCGTCACAGACAGGTTTCAGTCGGAGCCCTCCCAGTGGCTGGATCTGAATCTCAGTCAAACATCTTTGTGTGTTCACACACAGTCTGAGCAGTCTGCCTAGCAACAGACTCTCACACCACAGCCTACCTGTAGCTGCTGCCAGTTTTGGCATGTGTGTATTTCTGCCCTGTGGGAAATTAACTCATGTGAGTGAAGCGTTAGTGGGAGGTGTGTGTGTGTCTGTGTAATATGTGTGTGTGTGTGTGTGTCTGTGTAATATGTGTGTAAACAATTAATTACATCGTCCTCTGTGTCAAATATCATCGGGGGAAGGATATGATTGCCTCTCCATGCCTGAACCAAACAAATAGATTTAATGTATTTTCAGTTACATTTCATTTTTCACACTCTACATTCAGCATAATAATTAGAGGATATAAATATCCACCCGAAGCATAAATCGCTGCTGATTCTATGTTTGTTTATTTGACCTGCTTGACGAGCCCGGTCTCACTCTGAAGTCATTGAAATACGGTGCTTAGGCAGTGACGTGCAGCGTCAGACACCAAAGAAAGAACAACGGTATGATACACGGCTGGATGCTGTCATAGTTTAACAGCGCTCAGCAGCGTCAAGAGGAAACGTGGCGGGACAAGGACGAAAGTTAAGGTGGCGAAAGTCCAAGTGGGGCAGATGGGTCCAACAAACACTGATTTTCACCTGAGAGAGCGGTGTTCACATCCTGTAAGATTCTTAAGCCAAACCCTGTTCTTTTGTCCTAAACCCAACCATGTGTGTGTGTGTTGTTGAAGGAAAAAAAAGTTGATTCACAGTGTTGTACCGATGTAGTGCTTTTATTTTGAAAGAGACTGTATGCAAACTGTACATCTCCTGTGAAAACAGAAGTGTATTTTGAAAACAGACAATGCATGTAACAGGCTGAAGTTGACACGGCGTCCCAGAACGTCAACAACCAACACACCCAGGGTACCTTGGACGCCACATGTGGACGTGGAAAGTCCATGAGCAAACAAAGTCACTGAGCAAGCGCCAGATTTTCATGACTTCGCAGTGAAGACGTATAGTTTATTCTCCAAATGTAAAAGGATAGTTCAACGTATCATTCAGTTTGTAATGTGTACTGAACTTAAAGCCTGGTGCAGAATGATTAAATATGTATACGTGTACCGTTGCACCGCTACTGAGGACTCATTCAAATCTAATAATCATCTAATATATTTTAATAATGTTTTAAAATTAATTTAACAAACACTACTGTATCTCACTGCAACTGCAGGTAATTGCTTGAGAAACACAGTAACAATTTCTGTAAGAGAGGACAGATGCTGCATCATACGCAATCAAACATTTCCCCTATGAAAAATTATAGTGTCACATAGAATAATATGGTCATTAGTCATGAATTAGAAGAAACTGGAGCTGATCCTAAAAGGAAAACTTGTCATGCCTCTGCAATGCAGTCTTTCTGACGGGGAATAATGAGCCCGATGCATCAGCTCTGCTCTGCACATCAACGACCCTGACTCCTTAGAAAATATCTCAGGAACAAGATGTTTTCATTCTCACATTATCACCTGTGAGTCTGTTCGTTTGGAGATTTGTAGATTCACCCGTCTGTGAAAACCTTCGGGAGCCACCTGGTCGAGAGGCCGCGATTTCTAACGGCCGCTGTTCATTCAAACTGTAGCAGCCTGTGACTGTGTGGCTGCGCTGCGTTTCATCTGAGCGTCTGCATGACAGCCTCAATGCGGCCCTCCTTCAAAGATATAATAGGGTTTTATTTGCCCCTTGAGAAGCGGTGAGAAGCCCAAAATGCAGCTGCAGGGCCACAGGAGTGCCAGCCCCCCCCTCTGAAAACAAAATCTCCCAGTGAGGAGGACAGTGGGAGCTGTATGAAAGAGTAAGACGTGTGTGTGTTTGAGTGTGTGTGTACTTGTATTTCTGCACCTTTAATGACCAAATGTACCTGCAAAGATAAAGATGAGCATAATCCACCAGTCAGGTTCTTTTCTCACCTGACTCTCTAAAGGCAGGGTTCATGGACAACATTTCTTTTAACTTTTCCACGACTTTTCAAGGACCCTTAATAAAATGTTCATCTTGGAAAAGCATGCATTTCACTATGTCTGCTGCACTCCAGCCTGGTTACAGCACTTTCCTACACACACACACACACACCCACACACACACACACATGCAGGAGAGTCTCACTTCTCTAACAAACACCGCCACACTACGTCACATACACGTAATGTCTGAAAGCAGAAGGCTCTGCCGGTATAAGTCATAGAACATGAGAACTGTGCAATTCCAAATTCCATGACTTTTCCAGACCTGGAAATTAAAATTGTTAAATTCTATGACTTTCCAGCTTTTCCACAACCGTGGGTGCCCCTGTGAAGGTGTTATTTACCTCTAGTAGCGCTGTAGGGCAGAGGGACCCCGATTAATTTGCTTGTGCACACACATGAGGACACTTGGATGAAAACAATGCAGGTCTCAAACTCAATTACTCGCCACGTTACCTTAAATTTGTGAGTGGGCCTCTACGGTGACATAGATCCAAAAAAGTCAAACAGTCTTCATGAATTAATAAGCAATTAGTAAACTAATGCTGTGTCTCAAATCACGTACTTCTGTACTTACACTTAATATTTTGAGTGCATAAGTGTGTTCACACTGAGAAGTACGGGAAAATGCAGTGCACTATGAGTACCTGGATGGTGCACTCAAAATGCACAACGGCCATGTTTGGTTTGAGACAACACTACCCTGTTGAAATACTACGCCAATGAGTACATAGTGCACATAGTATACTACATATAAGTGTGCTAACGGAAGTACGCGATTTGCAACACAGCGTAAGATCACGTTTAACAACAGCAAAGCTATATTAAAACATACGTTAACAGCCCTCTCGATCAGAGGCTCCCAACTGGTGCAGCCACGGTGTCCAGATTTCTTCATCATCAGGTCCACACAGTTTAAAATGTTCAGCATCACACTTGCAATTGACCATGCTGTCGAGCTAGTTTTCTGTCTCTGTCAAGAAGCTGTCCTCTACAGCAGGAAACAACACTTCAGAATAAAAGCTCTGCACCGGAAATTCACTGCATTTTTTACAAAGTCACTTGCGGTTCCATTCAAAATGGAACCGCAACCTACTTTTGGACCACGACCCACCAGTTGGGAACCACTGCTCTAGACAATATACATGGTGCAGCTGCACCTGGTGGAACTGTCTCTCTCGAACCCATTAGGATCTAGATGGAGCGAAGAAAACCAAAACAGGGATTTTATTAATGTCATGCCGAACCTTACTGCAGGAATAATCAGCCTGCTTTGCCTGGAGGCCACTTTTGCACAATAACAGGAGGTTAGGAGCCAGTCGCAGCAACTCTTACCTCGTACCTTATTTACATTGAAAAGAAAAATTAAAACATTTACCTTGTGAATCAATTTATCTTCTTTGTAATTTGAAGACGGTTGGCACCCTGTCACAGGCCAGATCAAGCCCACGGGCCATAAAGAGTGGCATACGCTGTGTGGTTCACTGCTTTTGTGGCTCATAACACATCAGGTGTGGAATCAATCAGCAGATGCTCCAGTTCAAACTAAGGTCAAACCTGTCTTTGGAAGTCAGTTTTAGAAGTTAGTTTTAGTAAGGCTTCTTGTTTTTAGATGAGATGATTTCTGCATTTTGCTCGTCGCATTTCTTACATGATTTTGTTGTGGACGTGTGTCCTCTACCGGCTGGGGAAGATGAGCGACAAGTCAGCAGCCAGCGATGCTACAAAACAATCAATAAAACAAGTTTTTCTTAACTGTGAGTGATCAGTCTAGTAGTTTGTGAGATCAGGTGCCGACAGACAGATACACACACACACACACACACACACACACACACACACACACACACACTCTTAATGTAAGAGCCCCACCAGGCTTCGGCCTTGGTGGAGATGAAAATACAAAAGTAGTGCCTTTGTAATGTGCAGGTGTGCACAAGTGAGCACCTGGCTGATGCAACTGTAACAGTCTTGTTATCACATACTTACTGTGTAAGTCTATAAAGTGTAATGAGCAGATGAAAATCCTTATGAATTGTTCAAAATTGCCATTTGCACTCATAAATAAATGAAAATGCACATTTTTACATCGTCTAATGTCTCTGTGAAGAGAAGTCCTCGTGAAGACGTCACAGTGAGCTGGAAAAAAAAATTCATGAATCTTATGTGTTTCAAATGGTACGTTCCAAACTGCTCAGCGATGGCGGGACAGAATCGTTTTCGGGCTGCAAACATGCACACGCACACAAGTTTAAAGTCATGCCCGTCCACTGTGTGGGGCGGGGTGGCGTTTGAGGTGGGGGCGAGGGATGGGCGGGGGCGGCGAGCTGGAAGAGCGGGCGACCTTCAAATCCCGTGAACAGCGGGGCCGATTTGAAGTGAGGGACCCCTTGCTGGCGGCTGTGAATGGAGAGTTGCATACCTTGCTGACTGCCGTTTGTGCAGCAGCGCGTAGAAGAAGAAAGAGCGGAGAAAAAGAATCACAGGAAGGGGAGAGACGAAGAGAGAAAGAGGGAGAGGGAGGGAGGCGGGAAAAAAAAGCATGTTCTAGAACTTGGCTGATAGCATCTGTAATTTCCTCCTCCACTGTTCCTCTATATGTATCAGCCGCCGGCTTATTACTGGCTGGCCCTGCCTCACCTCTGATCTGGCTGTTGTGAGTCGGAGTGTGAAAATGAGACGGAGAGAGCGTTTCTTCACAAAGGTCTTTGTAAAGAGCTTTCAGTGTATGCTACAGCGGATCATATAGCTGGTCTCAAACACACCAACATGTCCTCTTCTCCACTCAGGGATCAGAACTTACAGAACGCCTATCAGAACACTTGGGTTTCCATCCAAATGTAGCCCAACTGTGTTCTTTAGAATCGGCAAAAGAGAATGCTAATTTATGTGTTTTTGAGATCCACAACTGTTACGTGATTATTAGAAGTTGGTTCATTAAGATAAGCAGCAGGTGGCACTACTTCTCCAGTCAGGTGCGACTGCAGAGGAGGGTGCAACAAGGTAATGCAATTAAAAGAGCACCAGCCAAACACTACATGAAGCAAAACAATACGTTTAGAATGACTGAACAACAGACAATGGAAAAAATGAGTTCTGAACAGTTCAGGTAACAGCCCTGTGAGCATCAAGCATCCTCATGCAGTGGTCCAAATGATATCCTACAAATTAGCGCCCCATGATTGACGTTACCATCCATCCATTCTCACCCACTTATCCAGGGTCGGGTGGTGAGGGCAGCAGACTGAGCAAAGCACCCCAGACGTCACTCTCCACACTGACGCTTTCCAGCTCCTGCTGGAGGATCCCGAGGCGCTCCCAGGCCAGATGAGATATGTAACCCCTCCAGCCAATTGGGGGCACCCAGGAGGATCCTGATCAAATGTTTATCCACCTCAACAGACACCAAGGAGCAGCGGCTCTACTCCGAGCTCCCTCTGGATGTCTGACTCCTCCCCCTATCTCTGAGGCTGAGCCCAGACATGAGGAAACTCATTCCAGCTGCTTGTATCCACATTTCTACCCAGAGCTCATGACCATAGGTAAATGGTAAATTGACCTGACACCTTTCTAGTCTTCTGACCACTCTAAGTGCTTTTTAAACTACGAGTCACTTTCACCCTTTCACACAAACATTCACACACTAATGGCCAAGGCTACCATACAAGGTAACAACCATCGGGAGCAAATTCGGTGTCAGTATCTTGCTCAAGGACACTTCAACATGTGAACTGGAAGAGTCAAGGATTGAACCACCAGTCTTCCGATTAGTGGACAACCTGCTCTACCTCTGAGTCATTGCCACCCCCAGGTGAGGGTTGTGACGTAGAAGGATCAGCTTTGCCTTCCAGCTCAGCTCCCTCTTCACCACAACAGTCTGGTGCAGCACCTGCAGAGATGCCAATCCATCTCATGCTCAATTCTACCCTCACTCATGAACAAGACCCCGAGATACTTGAACTCCTTTGTTCGGGGCAAGAACTCACTCCTGGCCCAAAGGGGGCTGCATTGGTGCATGGAGTGCATTGTCTGCTGGGCGGCAGACTAGCTCTGGGGACATAGGACACTACCCACTTAATGTGAAATCACTGAGGTTACGTTTCAGAAAAGAAATGTGGTACCTTAAAACCACTCTAAGTGTACGTGGTTCCAACCACCAGACTCCTGGGGAAAGTTCTGTTTCCATCCCCACCCCAACCTGCCTCCTATCTGGTCTGCTTTCTTCTTTACTCCAATCGGTGCATTGGTCCCATGATTGCAGCCTTCTGAAATATGTGGGTCATACACGAATTACAAGCCAATGATTACGAGGGATATGTGCAAATGTTGGTGCATTATGTACAGATCATCATCATCATCATCATCATCATCATCATCATCGTCATCATTTGTTCGCTGAATTTGTTTCCATTGCGCGTCATCGCATTTACCTCTCACTGATACACCAACTTCTCAACGTCTTTGAAGCAAAACAACTTTTTTTGTGATTGTTAAAGAAGTTTTCCACTCAGGTTTCAACATGTTCTTGTCCAAACTTGTCACATATTGCTGCTCTGTCAGTGGCCTTTCATATCTACATACTAGATGTTGGCTATTCCTCTTCATCTGCTGGTGATGTTCTGGAACGCTGCAACCGATGACAACAAAAGCACATGGTTAGGTTGAGAGAAAAAACATCATGGTTTGGCTCCACATGCATACACTAGTCTCCTGAGTGAAAGTCTGGGGTTTGTTAGACCAATTATGTTTAATATCTACATGCTTCCATTGACTCAGATTATAGAAAACAACATGTGTTACCATAGTTTTGCAGATGACACTCAGATTTACATGACCGTGTCACCAGGCGACCATGGACCAATACAAGCTCTGACTGGGTGCATTGAACAAATCAACAACTGGATGTGACACAGTTTTCTTTAATTAAACAAAGAGACAAGTGAGGTCATAGTTTTTAGAGCCAAGAAGGAACAATCAGAACTCAGTGCTCAGATCTTAAAAATCACAGGCAAAGCCACGACTAATGGATAACAAGCTAATAAAGTTACCTTCACAGTAACCTGCACAGCTACTTGCTCCAAATACATCTCCAACCATTCAGCATCATCACAGAACATTAATTAGTGTCTTCAGGAGCTTTTATGGAACATTTACAGCAAATAAATCAAACTTTTAACCATAAAAAGTAAAGTTTGTTTGGCGAAGCTTAGCTGAAGTCAACATACCACGAGTCCAGACAGCAGACTGTAACAGAGCACGGGGCGCCCCCCTGAAGTCTGCAGGGGCTCGTCAGTGTGGCGTTCAAGTACACAAACACACACACACACACACAGAAAAATAAATCTCTGTGGTAACTAATACATCACAATAAACAACAAAATAAGCACAATAATGGAACAGTTAAGTTTAATTACACATTACACATCTGTCATGATTGGATAAAGATAAAAAGATGAGATTATTTTTTTTGAGTAAGATTTTTTTAAACTATTTCCTAATATAATTATAACAAAATAAATTATAAATTAAATACAAATACATTATACTCTTATTATTATTATTATTTAGTTTTTAATTTATTCTGTTATATTGCTGTAAGACAAATATTATTGGTAATTAATTTAATATATTAGAACAGGTCAAGGATAATTAATTACTGTACAGCTTCATGGTGACGGGGAGATACACCATTGACTATTATTAATTTATGGAGAAGGAGTGGGAATAAATAAGTTTGTACTTTAATCAAATCATAATATGTTGTTTTCCATTTTCTATGCTTCCTTTACTAATTTGTTTTGTATGTCTGTCGACTACTGTGTCATTATTTTGTTTATTTGTTACTTACATGTTTGAGATAAACCAACTAACCAAGTCACAGTGAACATACAGCTGTTAAATTGGCTTGTTTGGGGCTAATAAACACTCACAGTCAAAAGCCAGGTTAAAAAACAATTTTTCTTTATGTCTGAACACACTTGTAGAAAGAAAATGTGTGCTCCATAATGACGAGATGTTCAGACAGTATATTTCAGACTTCTCCTGGAGCTTGGTTAGCTTCAGCGTGTAGAGTCTGAGAGATCTTTGTGAGAGCTGTGTCGGCCGTCTGTACTATAGAGCTCCTATGTCCCCTGCAGCCATAAGCAGCTCCTGTATGGACGTATAGTTTCAGTTCCACCAAATCCTCCCCTCAGACAATGCTGCTCCGCTTGGCTAACGTATTGTTCAGCCTGTGGGAACCAGCTTCCTATATTAAGAAACTAAGGAGGGAGAGGGAGAGCGACGGAGCAAATGCCTGCTCCTTCTCCCACTTTCCACAGACATAATAGCATTCTTAGAGTGAGAGAGCAATGAAAGACAGTGGGAGAAAGTTGCACACTCTTCACACTTCAGTGGTCCTCACCCCGCTCCCCTCCCTCCCTCCCTCCTCCTCCTCTTCTTCTTCTTCCTCCCCCTACCTTTTTTCCTTCCCCTCCAGCACACACACTTTTCTTCTTAGGGGATTCTTTTGAAATGGGACAAGGGAGAGGGCGAGATCAAAGGAGGCCAATTGCCACACACAGCATTCCCAGCCTGGCTCTGTACATGTACACACACACACACACACACACACACACACACACACACACACACACACACACACACACACACACACACACACACACACACACACACAAACCTGCCCTTCATTTCCAACATTCATCTTTTGTGATGTTGAGGATACGGTACAACCATTATACAGTCGCCCTCAATCGCTGCGCTGCATGGAGAGTTATTTCCTGAAAGTCTATGAATACTGTACGTCTGTCTCAGTGCAGCCATGGGACAAATGTTTGTGCTGAGAACCCAGGTGGAACACACACACACACACACACACACACACACACACACACACACTCATGATGCTAAAATAAAGCCAACCCCCACACTCCAACTTTATCCATAAAGTGATTCTGGCCTGTCCCAGACGAAAGATGATCAACGGTAAAGAAACATGGCGACATCTTTGGTCGGGTGTTCTGCTTTGCACAGTCAGAGAGGTTCAAAGATGGCCGCTGTCTTGTAATCAAAGACAGCCTGGGTTAAAATTCTGACAGTGTCAGATATTTGGGATGACCATCTCACTGTGTGACTGCTGTTACCACCTACGTCTACTGACCAACCAATAGAAATGCAGCATGAAGTGACGCACTGATCAGTGCTAAACCCAAACACACAGACAGATAGCAGCTCGCCATGGAGGCAGAACACGCTAAAAGAAATGTGAGGAAAACCTTGAGAAGCCTTGTGACGTGTCCTCCAGCTCTGACCATGATCGCGTAGAGAAGGACGAAGCATGGAAGGAAATAGAGGCGGAGCTACAGCTGCCAGGTGAGACACGTAGCAGCTAGCAAACACACACACACACACACACTGCAGTATACATTTTAATAATATTTTTTCAATATTTTATCAACATTTTTTTCCCCACACATTTTTTTCAAACATTTTTCAGACATTTACGTGACTTTCTTTTTTTTTTTTTTTTTTAAAAAACCATTTTGTCAGCATTTATTGGATATTTCAATACAATTGGTTGGGGCGTTTAAATTTTTTTTCGGACATTTTCTTAAATTATCCGGACATTTCAATAGAATATTTTTGGGATATTTTAATTATATTTTTTTGGACGTTTCATTTTTTTTTTTTTCAGACATTTTTTTTTAACAGTTTCAGACATTTCAGTTTTAATCATATTTTTTGGATAATTTAACAACATTTTGTCGACCTTTTTTTAGACATTTTAATAATATTGTATTAGATGTCCCACACAGTAGCTGCACTAAACTTATAAAACTGCTAAAATCTCACAGTCTGTAGGAGGCTCTCGTCTGTAGAGTTATGCAGGTGATAATTAATTTAAAGTTTGGGTCAAGCAAAATCAGTGATTTCTTCTCTACACATGTTAAAAACACTTGTTGAAAACTTGAAAAGACTGAACTGTTTAATACTTTACTGCCTGCTCATGACGAACATAACCCCTCCCCTACTGTACAAACGTACGTCACTACAAACATGAACATCAATGCAGTGCAGAGCATCAGTGTTGTTTCATTCATCCCGCTGTGTGAGCTGTGAGTTTGCTACGTCTCGCAGCTCTCTGAGCTCTTTCAGCCTGATAAATACATGATACATCACCAACACGTCACCTTTTGTCTCCCCACAAATCCTGAGCTGCTCCACTGTTTCCTAATGTCACGAGAAAAACCTTTGCGGGTGCTTCATTTAGCTACAACGCTCCAAAAACATGAAACACCGTGCTTCTAAATGCTCGACCTGCTGGCTCAGTGGGCAGTTTCAAACACCGACTCAAAACACATCTTTTTAATGGAGCCTATCAGTAACACTTATCTGTTTTAATATCTATTTTTAGTTATTAATTAATTTTGTAAATTTCTCCTTGAACAAGTTTTGTTTAATTGTATGGTTTTATTAAGGGTTCTGTGCATGAAAGGTGCCGTGCAAATAAAGTTCATTCATGAATAATCATTCAGGAGCACATGCCCTGCGCACAGCTCTGTCAGTCCTCACATCTTGCTGCAGGTGACGTCAGGAAACATCAGATTCATAGTGAATAAGTAGGCACACTGCACATGAGAGGGCTGGACCCAAACACAGGAGACAGGAGCTCAAAGACATCACGCTTTGTTCTACAGAAACGGCAACTGAACATCACAGAACCAAAGTCAAAGATCCAACAAAGACTGAACTGAAAACCAGGACTTAAATACAAACCAGTCTGATGAGGGGATGAAGTGCAGGTGGAGAAGCTCAGGTGAGGGGAATAAAGTGATGAGGCAGAAGAGCAGGCAGGGAGCTGATTGGCTGGGAGGAGCTGACACAGGGCAGGTGTGTCGCAGGGAAAGGCTCTGATTGGAGGAGTAAGAACAGGTGAGTGAAAGTAATCAGGGCGGGGCTGACAAAGAGTAAGGCGGGAAAACACAAAGACAGGAAACAAACTCAGACATGACACATAAGGAGTGGATCTACAAAATAAAACAGGAAACAGTTTAAACATGAGTGGAACATGAAACAGGGAAGAATACAAACACAAAACCCCAAAACAAAGTCCAAGAGAAACCAGGATCATAACAAAAAAAATTTTAAAAAGTGTATCGAAATGTCCTAAAAATGTTAAGAAAATGTCAAAAAAAAAAATTGAAATGTCCGAAAAAATATTATTAAAATGTCTGATTTTTTTTATATCCAAAAATAATATAAAATGCCTGAAAAAATTTTATTTACATATCCCAAAAAAATGTGAGTGAAATGTCAGAAACAATATTATAAACGTGGAATGTAAAAATGTCTGAAATATATTATTAAAATATCCAAAAAAGGTTAACAAAATGTCCAAAAATATATTATGAAAATATTTGAAAATAACCTTTGATTTAGTGGTCACTATATACTACAGTGTGTGTGTGTGTGTGTGTGTGTGTGTGTGTGTGTGTGTGTGTGTGTGTGTGTGTGTGTGTGTGTGTGTGTGTGTGTGTGTTTGCTAGCTGCTAGGTGTCTCACCTATTGAAATATCCAATAAATGTTGACAAAACATTAAATAAAAAAAAAGGCACGGAATTGTTTGAAAAAAAATGTAACTGATACAGTTACATCAAAAAAAAAGAGGGAAAAAATGTCCAAAAAATGTCGTTGTCGTCTGAAAAATATTTTTTAAATGTCCAGGGGAAAATGGTAATAAAATGTGTGAAAACAATGTTGGTGAAATGTCCAAATAATTTTAAGAAAATGTCCGAAAAAAATGAAAACGTCCCAACAAATTTATTGAAATATCCAAAAAATGTTGACAAAATGTTAAAAGGAAATGGAAATTTCCGAAAAATGTTTGACAAAAATGTTATTGATATGTCAAAAACAAAACAAAAAGTCCAAAAATAACTGAAATGTCTGAAAAAAAATGTTTAAATGTTGAGGAAAAAAGGTATTAAAATGTGTGAGAAAATGTTGATAAAATATCCCAAAAATATTATTAAAATGTATACAGCGATGTGTGTGTGTGTGTGTGTGTGTGTGTGTGTGTGTGTGTGTGTGTGTGTGTGTGTGTGTGTGTGTTTGCTAGCTGCTAGGTGTCTCACCTGGCAGCTGTAGCTCCGCCTCTATTTCCTTCCATGCTTCGTCCTTCTCTACGCGATCATGGTCAGAGCTGGAGGACACGTCACAAGGCTTCTCAAGGTTTTCCTCACATTTCTTTTAGCGTGTTCTGCCTCCATGGCGAGCTGCTATCTGTCTGTGTGTTTGGGTTTAGCGCTGATCAGTGCGTCACTTCATGCTGCATTTCTATTGGTTGGTCAGTAGACGTAGGTGGTAACAGCAGTCACACAGTGAGAATTATATCCCAGACTGTCTCTGATCACAAGACCATGGCAACGACCATCCTTGAAGCTCTCTCACTGTGCGACGTAGGATCACCGTTTTAGAGCCACGACCAAAGATATCACCACGTTTGTTTCACGTTTGTCATCTTTCGTCTGGGACAAGTCAGAACACACAGTGTGCAACAGGTTTTATGCGAGTTACTTCCCAGATGACTTGTCAAACAAAGTCAGAAATGAGAAGTGTTCATGGTTGCTCTGAATGGATTCACTTGACGTCTGAGTGAAAAGTCAATATTAGATAACATTTTCATTTTCATACTCCTGGAATATATTTACAGCATTGCACTTGTATGTTCACATAAAAAGTGACAGAAACACTTGTACCAAAAATGAAAGCGCTCCAGAAGTTCTGGCTCCTTTCTTTCCTCCACACAGCCAATCACAACATGAAGGAAGTGTCATGTTGGATTTTGTGGAAATTCACAGAAACCGGACAACACAATCCCCCAACACTGATCAGACATCAGAGCGGTGATGGAGGGAGGAGGTCCCAAAATGATTTGACCATTCGATAAGCACTTCTGAAGAATCGCGCTGACCTTGTTAGTCTCCCTAGTTTTACCGCTGAGAATTCATCAAGCCTCACAGATTGATATGTTGCGTCAGTGATCTCTGGGGAGTGCTTCGATGATTACTGCATCTCTCCGGCCTCTTGAATATCTAATCAATCATTTTGTCCTTAAATTCATCAGAAAACAGGAATTTAACAATATTCCAGCGAAAATCTGAAGAAAATATTTTAAGTGTGACTCATGCTCACCTCCATCAGTTTGGGTTTCTGAAGCATTCATGATGACTCTGAGTAGTTTGATCAGCTGACTTGACGTAACCAGTGCCCCCAGTTTGGGCTGTGCTGCAGTGCAATGTTACTGGTCCTCTTCTACAGGATCTGCCATGTTGTTTCTACAGTTGCCCAGAATGGACAAATTAAATGCCAAGTCTAGATCGGGCCATTTTGCATTTTTATGTTGCCTACAGTAACTGACCTGTGGCTAAGCCCCGCCCTAACACACAATGAGCCAATCACAGTGCGTATATCCATCCCCACACACTGGCACATCCTCTGCCTGGACGTCCATTGAAATGCATCACAGAAAGATGTGCAGTTTAAAATGGTCGAACGGTGTGCATGGGGTACATGCAGCTCTGACACAAGGTATCCTGAGAGGCTGGCGACCAGCTGTATTTTTACACTTTAAACCACATCTCAAGCCAGAAAAGTGTCTCCTTTGGATAAAGTTGTGTGGTAACGTTAGACCACAACATCAACTCAACGTGAATAAGATTAACAATGATGTCTACATCTGTTCTAAGGTAAGTCAACATTGTGTTTGAGGCAACATATTGTCACTTTGCTGGAAAGAAATATAAAGTTATCTTTAACATCTCTAGCTAACGTTAGCTAAAGTTAGCCTAACGTTAGCTCCTAGCTGCGTTGTTCATCATGTCACCTTGTTTGCTGGGAGTTCATTAGCCTGTTTTGTTCTAGTTTTGTACTTTGGTGATGGTACATCATTGTTAGCTGTTGTCCAAAGGGCTCTAGTTAAGCTAACGTTAACTTCTGGAGCTTAGCTTCATTAACTTATCTGTAATGGCAGAGATAACAAAGGTTGGCAAACGTTATGCTGAATGATTCAGTGTAAATACTGTAGCACCAAACTAACGCAGAGACACTCTTGGTAAAGATGGTAAAAAGGCCGTTATCCTTTTCTCATATTCTGAGCCAAAAACCTTAACTTCAGTGGCACTTTAACTTGTTGTCTTTGATGGTGACGGCAACCAGATGCGCTTCACAAGCGTAACACTGTGACCTGTAAATGTTGGCTTGTAATTTAAGCTTTTCATCGACCTTCTCAACAATAAAATGATGAATATATCCCTCCAATGCGTAGTTTAGGCCCTTTTGGTTACTTCTCAATGACATCTGATCCTTATGTCCCCAAAAATCATCAGCTGCCTCCTGTGAAATGCCGTGTACTGTGACACCTGCCATAGCGCCGTCACTGAGTGCTGATAGTTTGTCCAGGTGAGTGGAGGGGGCGGGGCTTAGCCAGAGGTCAATTCTCTTGTGCATTTGGACAAATGTACAGTTTGCATTCAGTTGCTTTCAAAATAAAAGCACTATGTTGGTACAACATCACAAATTGACTTTTTTTTTTCTTCAACAACACACACATGTGGTTGGGTTTAGGAAAAAAGAACAGGGTTTGGTAATCACCGGCCTCCCGGGGAAAAGTCGGTGGTTGTTGGACCCACCACTTCCACCTGCCCTATTCAGACTTACACGCCCTGAGGGGTGTAAAGGATAAAAAAGCCAAAGCAAAAGGAAGGCTTCATTTGTCAGTGTCTGACGCAGGAGGTCACTGACCAAGAGGATTTCAAATACTTCAGAGTGAGACTGAGTTGTAATGACATAATATAAAGAGCTGTCCAACAAACCCTGGACTTTCACCTGGGAGTCCGTTGTTCAAAGGCATGACATTTTTCTCTATACCTAACCACGTGCTCATGTTGCACTGCGTAAACTGACATGCTGTCCCGGGACATCAACAACAAACGCAGGAGGACATCTGGCGTATAATCCGTAGACATGAACGGCACTGAACGGTCCCTCTTGGCACATGGGAGGAGTTTCAGTCCTGCTACCTCACCGCTAACGACCTTTAAGTCATGTCACAGACAAATATTACCACCATCTCTTTCCTCTTTCAAACTCTTTGCAGGGAGCCTAAACCTTATGATTCTGTGTGTCGTCAGAGAGCTGGGCAACCAGGACACTTTAGGTTAAACAAAGCACTTACACTTTCCACACCTCTAACCCCCTCCAGAGCCATCAGATGTGCAGAGGAGCTAAATCTGGCCTCACACCTTCTGAGACACCGTATGCTACCTGCCTGCATAACTGAGTCACTGTGTGGCACCTCTGCTTGTTAGAGTCCTCCCACTGGTTTTCAGGGAAATGAGATGTGGACTGCAGATATAGAACATTCACTGTATATTGAACTGAGAGGCTAATGTGATTTCCAACCATGATAACAGATGTATAGAGTTCAGTCAGGACACTCTGCTAGAGGTCAACATACAGGCGGACGCTGCTGTTCGTCAGTGTTTAAATTTGACTGCTGGACTTCTTATCATTTCTTCCTCAAATCAACCTTGATAGGAACACAATTAATCTTGGGTCTAATGGGCAACAGCAGACTGTACACATACTTTATATGCACTACGCACAGGTTTACAGCAGTTATCACTTTGTTATATGTCAGTTAAGTTCAATCGTGGAGATTATCTGGCTGAACAAAACAAACCAGAGGAGCGCGTCAAAAAAAAAAAAAAGTCCCTATTATTTTCAGTAAACAACCCCACACTGGCGATGGCTGGATGTGCGTTGGCACCCCTGGACGCACCGGCCCACAGCACTTACAGTAACACACCCACAGAGTTACTGTCCTCTTTCCAGCCTCGCAGTTAAATGCATTTTCCCCCCACTTGCTCTCTGCTTGTACGTACCAGCTCCCATCGCAGCTCTTTGTCTCTGCTCCTAGGGCAGCTCCACTCCTCTCCTCCCCACTGAGGGTGAAGAGAGGTTTACAGCAGCTATCACTTTGCTAGATGTCCGTTAATCGGCGCTCATTTGTGAAGATTATCTAGCTAAACAAAACATATCATAAAAATGTATTTGCCATGGAACTTATTTTCCGCAATAATCCAAAATGACGAGGGCACCAGGGCGACGCTAACTTCTGCTTTGGCCTACACGAAAACATCACCCCTGGTGCACTCTGTGTCGGCTGTCACTGTCTTGGTTTTTTGGAGCCAGAAGTGATCATAGTGGGGGAGGCTGGAGCTGTGGAGGAGCGTGGGGTGGATCTGACTGAGAGGCCGAGGACACTATCACTCAAAGTGTCCCACCCTTAATCATGCAGAACTTTAACCCTTAGAAAAATGTAAACAGGTGAGTTCTTTAAAATTCACCAGTGTAGGGCAGCGGGGGCGTTGCTACTTAACACAGGTGGAAAGCAACTAATTACATTTACTCACGTTACTGTAATTGAGTAGGTTTTTTTTGTGTAAATTGGAATTTTCTTGGAATCTGTAATTTTACTTTTACTTAAGTAAACTTTGACTTAAGTATTGTACTTTGCTACATTTGAAATCACATCCGTTAATAAGTTAAAAAAAAAAAAAAAAATTCGGCTAAATGGAAACCAAACGGGTGAATCTCGGAAATCTTGCATGGAATTGACCCAGATCAAGCGGCCCGTGCTGGTGAGTTACTGGAGAGAGAGAGATGGAGGAGGGTGGGAGTGCTTCAGCAGAAGCACAGGCAGATGCAGCAGTTGAAATGGACGAAGAAACCAACGAAACGAGTGCCAAACTCCGCTGTACGCAATACAGAGAGCAGAGGAGGATTGTAAAGGTGCGAGCATGTAGGGACAGAAATGACCAGTTTTCAGATTGGATTTATGACCCCTGGACCATTTTTGCACTGCGTAGGAGTGACCCCCATCAAGTTGTTGGAAGTAACTAAGTAACCTCTACTTTAAGTACATTTTAAACGAACTACTTTTTACTTTTACTTGAGTAGATTTTTAGATGGGTAGCTTTACTTGTACTTAAGTAGAATTTCATCAAAGTAAACGTACTTTTACTTGAGTAGAAGTATTTTTTCCACATCTGCTACTTAACTCCATTTCTCAGTGGTGTGGTGGTGATGTCACTACTTTCTGAGTCAGATAGCTTTCAGTAGTGAAGTTGATTAATTCACTGAGTACCATGGTAGCGTCAACAAAAGTGAAAAACTTTTTTCCCCAGGAAAAGGTGTGAAGTCTAGCGGACATTTTTTTTTTTGAGGTCCAGATTAAAGTAAGGATAGTAAAAGCATAATGAAGCAGTTTACCCTGCTCGATGCTATTGGCTCTGATTGGCTACACTGCACGTCTTGCCTCGCACATAGACTGTGTTTATTTAGTGGACTCACAGTGGACACCAGAGAAAGAGACACAACAAGGGCCGAGAGAAGAGCTGAGAGACAGAGGACAGGATGAAGAAGGGAGAGAGGAGACAGGGACATGCTGATGTCACATGTTATCTGCAGGACATGTTCATGTCCTCATGTTTTCATTTAGCTCTGTTATTTTCATTGTTAACATTAACGTCTTTTATTGATGATGGTTTTATTGAGTGAAAATGCTGTTGTTGAATTAGTGACAGAGTCGGAGAGTCGACTGAACGAGGCAACAGGCCCACTGATGATGCCATGTTATTGGAGGACAGGTTCAAATGTCACAAAAAGAAGAAAGTTTTAATTTAATTATGTTATTTGATAATAAATAGTTCAGCTGTACATTTTTTTGCTGACTGTTTGTTTAGCGTGCACTTTTTCTGATCATTGAGAAAACTCTGATTTGACATTAAGTCAAAAAACGAAAGGAACTTTGAAGTAGCAAGTTACTTTTGACATTTTGTTGTAGCTTAGCTCGTGAAACTTTATTTTGATGTACAGTAGCTGGTAGCTTAGCTCACTACATTTTCCAAGTAGTTTACCCAACACTGAAATTCACCCCCCGTACAGTTGTCATGAATGTATAAATTAGCTACAGAGAGTTTGTTGTAGCAGGCGGTAACCATGTTTATTTCTACATTTTAAAATGAGAGTCTGTGGGCGTTGAGTCAGTCTTGGAGCCAGCCTCAAGTGGACATTAGAGGAACTGCAGGTTTTAGCTTCATTTTCAGCCCCTTTGTTCTCTGCTTAGTTTTAAAAGACATGTGTGAGTAAAGCTGGACGGCCGTGCCTTGTTTGTTTTGTTTGTTGGTCTGTTCTTTGTATTTGGACAACTGTTGTGAGACCAGTGCTCATATTTTGTTTATTAATGCATTTGAAAAATTGCATGCAACTAGTGATTTGTTCCAGCTGAGCTGCAGCCATGCAGCGTATCAAAGAGCATTTCAGCGTCTCCTCGACCCATGTTTGGCTCCAGCCTTCGTCTCTATGGTGGAGCTCTAATGAAAACAGCATACATTGTGTCTTGAAATAGATCAGTGGTTTTGAGTCCTGATGATTAACAACCGTTTTTGGTCTGCAGATGATGATTCAACACTGAAGCAGAAAAGAGACAAGACGCTGAAGTTTGACTTGAAACTTTATTCTTTGTTCATGTTCCAGTGACAGACTGTTGAAATGCATCATTTCATTACTATCAAGTATTTAAGGGACGAAATTAGCCACAGAATAAGACTGCTGTTCAGTGGCTCATTTTTCCACACCCATCACCACCCCACTGCCCCCGAGGTCTATACCATGGCATGTCAGCCTCAGTTTGAATGATACTGACTTCAGTAAAAGTTCTGTTTCACCTTCATCAGTCCACAGGACTTGTTTCCAAAAAGCATCAGGTTTGTTCAGATGTTCCTTTGCAAACTTGTGAGGCTGAATGTTGTGGTGAGGACACAGGAAAGGTTTCCTTCTGATGACTCTTCCATGAAGCTCATATTTGTCCAGGTGTGTCTGCACAGTAGAACAGTGCACCACCACTCCAGAGTCTGAGAAATCTTCCTGCAGGTCTTTTGCAGTCAAACAGAGGTTTGATTTGCCTTTCTAACAATCCTACGAGCAGCTCTCTCACAGAGTTTTCAGCTTGACCTCCACAGTTCCTGTTAACGTCCATTTCTTACTGACATGACCAACTGAAAACACTCTGCTATCTTCTTCTAGTCTTCATCAGGTCTTTTAGTTTTCAGAGTGCTAGGCAGCTGTTTAGAGGAGCCCATGGCTGCTGGTTGTTGGGACAACTACTTATTAACACAAGGGCGAGGCAAAGCTGAAACCCTAACAAATTAAAGTCTGAGACCCTGGGAAAAGATGTCTTGGGGTGTCCAAACTTTTGCATGTTGCTCCTTTCATTTTTCCACCTTAAAATTGTACGAAAATAAAACACAGATCTTGCTTGAAATGTTGAAAAGCACGTCTCATCTTTAACTTCATGCCTTTTGCAGATCAGTTCATCTTCTCCTCACTCAACTCTTCACAGTAAATGACATTTTGACCAGAGGTGCCCAAACTTTTGCAGCCACTGTATCAGGCTAATGCATCATCTTCAGAAATGATCTCTGAGCCTGCACCAGAGATGAGAGATGTGGTGCCTGTGGAGAATGGAGGAGATTAAACTAAAATGACAGTGTAAAGTAGATATTAGCTGCATCGACATACGGATGTAAGGTTAATCAGATAGTAAAAGATAATGGAATCACAATAGAGCGTGTGTGTGTGTGTGTGTGTGTGTGTGTGTGTGTGTGTGTGTGTGTGTGTGTGTGAGAGAGAGAGAGAGAGAGTGTCTATTTTCAGAGCACTTAACAGCTCTTCATAGACATGTCACACACACACACACACACACACACACACACACACACGCACACACACACAGTCTGTCAGATGCATGAAATCACAATGTCACACTTCATGTTAAATAAGTAAAATTCATGCTCGCTGCAACAACAATTCCAGAATAGCAGCCAGGACTCCAGAGCTTTGTCTGAGGAAAGGCTCCGGGTTGTTTTCCAGAAGATTCTTACAGAGATTTTGCAGCAGAAATAAATTTCTTCTCTCTCAGTCATGAAGCTCAGGCTGTGTGTATCATGTTTTTGAGTTCAGCTGCTGACATACAGGTATCTCATACAATCCATCAGACTGGGTGATCTGATGAACAGTGAGACATTTTTCCTATTTGAAATAATTAATCAGTTTCTGACATAAACACGTCATCATTGATGCCAGCGAGGTTCAGTAACAAATTCAAGTGGGTCAGACTTTAAAACCAGGAAATGTAGATTGGAAACACTCACCTCACCTCATGACTTTTTCCATTGAGGTAAAGAAAAAGTGTTTAGGAAAAGACATTGGATGTGTTTGTTTTTATGGACTTTGTTTATTGATTTTTGTTTAACACATAGAACCTACACAGAAAATGGTCAGCTTGGTCATATTTTACTTACTACAATGAACAATAATTTTCCCCTTAAGGTCGGGGTAAGAGTAAAGATGGATAAAAACAGAAACGATTAAGAGGGATATTATTCTGGGATAGCTGGGAAGGTAATCTTCTCCACACAGGCAAAGAACAGGCCGACATCTTTTTAACCTCTCTAACTCCCCCCCTCCTCTGTTAAATGGTATCTCCCAGGCGCACTGCATCATCAAACCATGTGATGTTTGGTATCACCGGATTCAGGAAGCTCTCGACTTTTCAAAAATAACATCGTTTTTCTTTTATTTATTATGTATTTCGCACCAGAGCAGCCTAAACACACCAAGTCCAAAATCGCGATGAGTGGTGACAAGTCGGGAAAAGTTAAAGGATTACTCGCGATCTTATGTGGATACACCGTCTAGAAAGTGGGATCATAACCTTCACGTTTCATATGGCTTTATTTGGTGATATTTTATGGTGTTTCTGTCATAAACAACATCAGCTATCATAATCACACCTGATTTCAATAAGGGACAATGTTTGAAGCTGGCTGAGTGTTGTTTGATCACTGATAGTACTGTTTTAAAGCAGAGTGATCTTTTCATGGTAAAAACACTGTAGAATGAACATACTTTGAGCAGTCTTCTTCAAATGTGAAACAAGTGTTCATTGATAGTGTGCCTACAGCCCCACAGTGTCATTTACCTGCTCAGATGAAGCCACAGACAGTTATTCATCCTGAAACACATTTATTATTTTATTTTAGGCAAAATCTTCAACTTGTTACTGGCTTCAGAGGCCCATTACTCTGTCTCTGTATCACCTAGAGTGTTTCTGACACTTTCACAAGAAAATGCAAGGAGTTTTCTTTCTGGCAAGATCTCATGCATGCATGTAGTCAGAGCGGCTCAGAAGCTACAGTCATTTAAATGTGGGTATGTCATTTTAGGTGTTTTTGCTACAGAATGGGGGTGGAGTACAAGAGGCTCCTGAAGAGCCTTATATTGGATTTTTTTCGACCTGTAAATTATTGAGAATCTGTTTTATCCTACTTTTAGGAAGGCGTTGTTGGTCATTTCTATCTCATCAATATTAGACGCCACCAGTGATGTTGCAAAAGCAGAAGATCTCTCCAAGCTCAGGAGTGTCCTAGGTAGTTGTCAGTCTAACTTTGGTCCAGTGAGTGCGATGGACAGTTTTACACTGAATCAACCCATGTCTGGCGCACACAGACGAGGTATGCACACATTCAAGAATACTCCACCAAAGCTCCTCAGAGATCTCCTCCCCCAAATCCTCCTTTACAGAATACAGAGACGTTGAAGAAACGGTCTGAATTTGATTGTGAGGGTTAGGACTGACCGAAGCCGAGATGTTTTGAGAAGCAACTAAGCATTGTCACAACCGTGTCACACCGTGTACATCCTTCTCAGTCATTACTGCTCATGTGTAACTCTCAACAGAGATGAAAAGGAAACCAAGTGGCTCATCCGTTAAATACTTCCATTCACTGTATGTGCTTTGGTCATATATCAGATTAATGTATGCTGGGCCACTCGGAGATTGCTTCTGGGTCGGAAGTGGCCTGCAGGCTTCGATTGAAAAGGCCTGACTTATGCTATTCATTCAAATTAGTTGCCTCATTGTGAGATGGACATTATGCACTCTTCTCTGCAGCTGCACACATATTAAATGTAAAGGCTGCAGCGTCATTCAGATCAAAAGGGTTTATTTCCATGGGAACACCAATGTACATTTCAAGACAATCTACCCATTAGAATATTAGATAAGTGATGTGCCATATCAATGTTTTGGACTGTTGGTGGCGCTAGAACAAAGGCGACTGAAGGTCCAGAATGGAAACGGGTAATCCTTGGTGGGGTTTATTAATGCCTAATACAATCGTGGTGCAAGAGGAAAGGTCAGGGAGTCACCACAACCACTAGGATTTGGCTTCTAGGGACCATGAACATCCAAAGCCAGCAAAGAATTCAGAGAAGCGGTTATTGGTATCATCTGAACAAAGTTTTCTCCTGGTCCCCAAGCACTAACCTGCAGTGTCCTGAACTGGAGAGGGTGATGATTAGAAGCATACATTTAATGACAATCTGCATTTTAGATTTAATCATTTCTCTTCAACCATTCAGTCATTTTCCCAGCTCAATACGTGCCTTTGAATTTGAATTTCCTAACCGTCCCCATGTTTGGTCCCCCCTCTGTTGAAGTACCTAGCACACAGATCTGGTACTAAAAGGTGGAGCTGTGAACACTGCTGTTAGTCTTCATCAACATGGCAACCACAGGTAGAGCTGTGACACAACTTAAGCTGACGTTCAACGAATGCTTTGCCACATCCAATGATCTGCTGACGGCTGAAACTATGTGGACATTGAAGATGACAGACTCACATTATTAGCACAGCTAGTGTCCAGAGCTGTGTGTCCAGACAGTGAAGTACTGGCCATATTTAGTTGTGGGAAACAAACTGTGTATATCTCTCAGCATTTGGAATTGCGCCCTCTTCAAACGGCTTGTAGTCCAACATCATCCTCACTGTGACCTCGTCACATGTCCACGTTTGGTCATGGACTCTCCACGTCCACATGTGACGTCCAAGGTACCCTGGGTGTGTTGGTTGTTGACGCTCTGGGACGCCGTGTCAACTTCAGCCTGTTACATGCATTGTCTGTTTTCAAAATACACTTCTGTTTTCACAGGAAATTAGTACAGTTTGATACAGTCTCTTTCAAAATAAAAGCACTGCATCAATACAACACCATGAATGATGTTTTTCCTTCAACAACAAACGCACATGGGTTTGTTGTTCCAACACACACGTGGTTGGGTTTAGGAAAAAACAGTGTGAGTAGTGAACGCTGGCCTCCTGGGTCAAAGTCTGGAAGGTCCACCACCACTCTCGCCCACCCTACTCGGACTTTCACAGCCTTAACTTTTGTTGTCAGCCACGTTTCCCCTCTGCAGCCGGGTGCTGTTGTACAATAATGGGGACCAGCCAAATATCATGCCGTGACAAAGGACAACTTTTTTGTGGGTGTCTGACGCTGGACGTCACTGACCAAGCACCGGATTTCAACGACTTTGGTGCGAGACCAGGCCGTGTGGTCAGAGAAGTGTTCAAACTACTTAAATTAGTCATGGGAATGGGTTCAAATATTATGCAAAAGTCATGGAAAAGTACAGTC
Source organism: Epinephelus awoara (assembly GCA_035609425.1). NCBI lineage: Eukaryota > Metazoa > Chordata > Actinopteri > Perciformes > Serranidae > Epinephelus > Epinephelus awoara. Next base: position 42,762,708 of record CM069297.1, read on the forward strand.
TAGAGACAAAATGGTGAGAAAAAAAATATTGCCAGTGGGTGCAAACCCAAATGTTTAACTTGGTGCATTGTCCAGTATTGATGTTTTTGTCTGACGTTTCGGTTACATTTTCCACCAAGCCCTGTTGCTTAGACAGTTTTCTCTCAAGCCTTGTCCTGCAGGAGTACAATTTCACCATTACAACATGAATTAAACAAAATTATCTGCACAGCTGTACAATACTGATACTACACTTGTTTGCAAAATGTTTATTTATCCAAGATCTGCTTGTGGCAACTACAACATGATTATTATTAACATGGTTACTGGAAGGGAAAGACTGGTCCACCTGAGTTTACACTGGCATATGGAGAATAGACCAATATTTGATGTAATATTGATGTTCACTGACACTTTGTTAAAGCCTTTTGTGTCTATCACGTCTTTTGCATTGTGCTGTAAATATAGTCCTGTTGTCTCTGTCTGTCGTTACATCACAGCAAAGTGCGTTAGATGTGCGAGAACTACCCTCCTTTAAGCACAAATTTGTCCTCTGTCATTTTATTGAGTCAAACTGTAACCACACATTTCTGCAAAGCAAACGAACCCTGAAACCAACGCTGCACCTAAATCTTGACGCTAATCCAGAGTGAAGCTCCATAATCTATCATGAAAAGTGATCATTAAAGGTCTCCTGCTAAGCACAGATGAATCAGGGCTGTGTATTAACAAGGATTGACTCTAAGTGCATTTCTAATCTGTAATGATGGCTATCAATCATGCCGACATTTGCTCTTTGTGGTGATCAGGAATAAATACGGGAAGTGAAGATGGCACTCGCTGTAACGATGTGATAGGATAAAACAGAGCTTTTGTTCAGCCGTGTAGATCTTTTGCAACCACAGCTGAACTTGGAACTAACCAGGGGTGAAACAATACACGTATTGAACCATTTAGTGCAAGGTTTTCCGTTTGGTACAAACCAAAAGATATGTTGAAGTATCCTGTTACATTTGCAAAATAAAATATTCAGCTAAATCTGTCTTTAATATAATGTTTATAGTGTCACTACACCCAGCAAGTCAGCTAACATGATGGAACAGGCAATGTCTCCTCCAAACCCTTTCAGTCCAGCACCTTTGGAACCAGCAGTGAGCCTTCAGACATGGTACCTAGACCCTCGGTGTGTTCAGACAGTCCTCCTAAATGTGGGCGGGGTTGTTGTCACTCACTGCTCCGTCCAGCACTCGCTGTATTTCCTCATCAGCGGTGACACAGATGGAAGTCTGCACCTGGTTTATCGTCCACAGAACGAGGCTGCACGCCCACATTTGCAGAACAAAATAGAACAGGCTGCAGTGAGAGTCTCTCTCCATGGGATATTTAAAAATAGCAGCTTTGCGCATTTAGTCCTTCTCAGGCAAGCTCAGGGGTTTAGTGTTGCTGGAGCCCACAGGAGCGACTCTCTGCGACATTTGTTTTTTTCCCAACAACCACCGTCTTTCTCCCAGGAGGCTGGATGCTCTGCCATTTCTGCTCTAATCATCAGGCTGTAACCTGTGACAGGAGACAGTCACATATATGGAGTTTATTCACGTAGGTTTCCATCAGCAAAGGTTTGTGACAGAATCAGAGAGGAGAGGGAGAGACGCTGTGCTGCTGCCAGAGGAGCCGCTGAATGAGTTCCCTCTGAGCGCTAAGAGAAGGAAAACATTCAGGATGCCACAGTTTACTCCTCACTACTGAAGCTGCTCCTCTTTTTACTGGAACCACCAGGGAGTTGATGATAATTTCACTTTCAGCCATGCTTGTTGTTGCCGTGGGTATATGTCAAGAAGTCGAAATATTGCGGGTATCATGACATGAAAACTGATATTATCATGAACGAGATGATACGGCACACCCCTCATAGAGAACCAGGATTAGTGCAGGAGGTAAAAGTTTTCTGGGGGTGTGAAAACAGCTGCTTCAGTTCCCCGTCTCGCCTTTGAACCTCCCACTCGCAGCGGCAGAAATGAGCGGCAATTATGCAACGAGCTGAAAAGCTTCGGTACATCTTACAAAACAACGGAGAACATCAAACACATTGTACTTTCATCATTCACAGCAGCTGAAAAAAAATCAGCGTTAGCCAGGGGAAATGGTGTTAACTCGCAGGAAGAGCCATCTCAGCTGTCTAGACTCTCTGACAAACAGAAAACCCCGAGCTACAGTGGGGTAGCTAGAGGAAGTCATTTGGAAGAAACATGGCTCCCCAGTATTTTAGCCTGTACAGGGCATGTGTACTGACAGATTAAACCATCTTTGAAGTCTGCCATACATCAGTTGAAAACTCCCTTCCCCTGCTCTTTAAGCTAATAAGCTTAAATCTTCCAGCAGCCAAAGCTGCTCCTCCATGAAAAAAAAAAAGGCGAAGAGGAGGAAAAAAACCTTTTAATCCCGGCTTTGATGATACATTATGTGCTGCTGGAAAGAACACTCAAAGTTCCCCCTGAAACTTAAAAGTGACATGGACCCCGTCAGGCTGTTCTGGATGGAGGAACCAGCAGAAGGAGCGTCCACATGACAATAGCATTGGAGGCTGGAGGGTTGGGGGACTGGGGAGATGGGGTTGTATGGTGGAGGGCGGGGGGCATTTTTCCATTCTCCGTTCGTCATATAATCACTTGTATTTCAACCCAGCCCCATTCCTCAGATATGACGGCGGCAAACAACACGCAGACACAAGCATAAACTCAACGTGACCCTGCTTTCTGCATGTGTAGCACTCGGCGGCTCAGCGAGCGCAGATTAGGCTTTGAGAAGACGCAGCGTGGGGGCTGAGGTGGAACGGACAGAGGAGGGAAGGGAAGGGGAGAGACGAAGAGCGAGGGATAAAAAAAATGGGGAAGGAGGGTAAAAAAAAGCAGGATCACAGAGGGAGGAGAAGAGAGCTGGGAGAGGGTGAGAAAGGAGAGGGGGGAGGGGGGGGCATGGAGTTCAGATTCGACTGTCATTTTCCAGCAGAGAGAGAGAGAGAGGCAGAAAGAGGGAGAGAAAAACAGAGTAGTGCAAAGATCTGCTTTCTGGTTTCTATGGCAACAGCAGGGTATTATCCTCAACTGTCAGTTATTATGAAGGGATGTGACTTCAGCGAGGGAGGAGGAGGAGGAGAGGGGGAGAGGACGGACAGAGAGGTCAGGCCTCCAGTTTACCTCTGGGAGCAGAGAGCGGCGTGTGAAGTCAAATGAACGGAGGTAAAAACCCAGCAAATATCTCCGCAGGTCACATGACTGCATCAGCTGATCAGCTGATAAGGGTCTCTGCAGGCCGACACTGGGGCTCCACATCACAAGCAACAGTATCATTAATTATCTGTATATCCTTTGATATTTACTCATGTCAGGATGAAAAACTGCAATTTGAAGGCAAAGTTAAAACTGATATAATTCTAATTATAATATAAAAATAATTATGATTAAAATAATAATAAAAGTAATAGTTAATTTAATTACATAAAATAATTAATCAATATAGTAATTAACATTAATTAAAAAAAGAAATACAAATATTTAAGAAATTATAAAATTAAAAAATTAAAAAACCCATTCACGTCAGCATAACACACGGCCGGTCACACTTGCAAACTGTCATTTTCTTTCTTCATCTGCAACATGTTAGTCTTGAGGTCTACACTCACAGATATCTGAGCCTCCTACCTGCCTGTCAAACACCATCAACCCACAAACCTTCTCCAGTCCGGACTGAGTGGAGTCCTGCGGGGTGAAGCTGTGATGTCTGACGGCTGCTAGCTCCACTGCCGTCCAGTGACTAACAAGCGGAGCTAGCTGCTAACAGCCACCACTGCAACTAACAAACTCCACAGATCCATTCAGCAGCTCCACCATCCACAGTCACACACACACGGCTGATTATTTACTGCTGACTTACAGCTCACAGCTCACAACTCGCACCAACCCAAACATCCTGGTGCAGACTATTTACTGGAGCTCACCAGCCTGTCGCTCATCAGGCATCTGAAGATCATTACAAGCACGGCTGCTCTCAGCTTTCAGTGCTCAATGTTAGTTTGTTTTTAATCAAGATCTATTTTTAGCTCGTCATCGTCTCATTTTCGTCATGGAAAAAAGCTCGTTGACAGATATTTGTCTATTTGCTGAATAACCAACTATTAGTTGCATATTGGGAAACAGAAACATCTGATGTGTGGTAAATCAAAATGGCCGCTCATTGTCCAGCAGTGTAAAACAACACTAAGAGCACATTACAGATGAAGAAGAACCGAGATAGTCTGCTCCAACTGCTGAGTTATCTTTATCAGCGTTATGAATGAATGGAATTTCCCCGTATAGTTCAGTTACTGTACAACGTATACTGTCTGAGTGAGCCTCTGCATACAGTAGCACAGAGAAAGTGTGGCTGCGGCCAAGGTGGAAATGATTATGGAACAGGAGGCAGCTATTCCAATTTGAAATGGATAGTCCTGCCCTTGTAGAGTACATGGAAAATATCACTCCCTCTTAGCTGCTACCAGCGCTCACATAGTTCAGCATGAATAAAATAAACACGTACAGATCCATGTGCACACATGTAAAGGTGTTTCCAGCTTATTGTATGTTGTGAAAAAGACTCAGAGCTGAAGAACCGTGCAGAGGAAAGAAAGAAGAAAGGAGGGGAGGATGGGTGGGGGCGGCGGACGAGAAATAAGATATGAAGAAGTGGGTGGTATTTGGGTTGAGATGGAAATATCTCTGTTGTTTTCCTCTCTCCTCTCCCGTCCCGTATCTCTCTATCTCTCTCCGCTCCTCCCCTCAGCCGGCTCCTGACAGTGTTCGGGGGTCGGCCCAGCCGGCGCTCCAGGTGGCCCTCTGTGGAGCCCCGCTCAGTGCTGGAGGGACGGGGCCTTCATGCCATGCACTACCTCGAGGTCAACGGGTTTGTTCTGGCAGCAGTGAATGGGCATCATTACAGTTTCATTACAGCGGGAACTGGCTGAAATGAAAGCTGTATTTAACGTCCAGAGGAGCCCCTGCAACTATACTTGATCGCCAGAGAGGAGGGAGGGAGAGACAGACAGAGACAGAGAGAGAGAGAGAGAGACAGAGAGAGACAGAGACAGACAGAGAAAGACAGAGACAGACAGAGAAAGACAGAGGGAGAGACGATGAAATGAAACTCTACGGAGAAGGACGTATCTTCAGGTATTAAACCTGGAGACATCAGTTAAAAGTTAAAAGTCTCTCTCTCGGTTTTTCATCTGTGAGGAACTCACAGGGCTGAAGGCAAAATATTTTCACAGATACTAACACACACATTTGGCCTGACTGTTTCCTGCATATCTCACTTTGTTTTTCCTCCATGTATGATGTGAAATGACTGCCTGAGCGTGGCTGCTGAACCTGGGCCGTAACAGAACCGGACGAGGGCTGCACCTCTCAGGAATCACACTGGTTAGACAGATATTTCCCCCCCTACTCACATAAATATATGAGGGATAGAAATACATTTCTGTTCAGCCCGGTCTCACTGGGTTTAGGACAAAAGAACAGGGTTTGGCTTTACAGTCTTACAGGAAGTGAACGCCGGCCTCCTGGGTAAAAGTCAGTGCTTGTTGGACCCGTTCATCACCTCTCCTTCCCGTCCTACTTGGACGTCACCTTAACTTGTTAAACACTAAAAGTCCTGACACACCAAGCCGACGGTCGGCCGTCGACCAAAATCGGGCTGACGGTGAGCGTCTGTCGCCCTAGTTTCTGCGGTGTGTCCAGCACCGTCGACACTTTCCTGCCGATTGAGCATGTTGAATCGGTGGCAGAGCTTGTCAGTGAGAGAGATCACTCTGATTGGCTGTTCAGGTTTTATTTCCTCGCCCCTGTAGCGAGTGAATCTGCCTGTAGTGAAACCGGGGCTAACCGGTGCTTCCTCCTCAGGCTCCACTTCACTCAGCTGCCCCACAGACCCGCTGCTTCTTCACACTTTAACCTGAATAACAAACCGGAGCTAGCTGGGAGCGGCTAGCGGAGCGTTAGCCGCAGCATGAGCGGAGGGAAGCACAGCCAGTTAGCCTCAGCTAGTCTCTGAGCTAGCCCCGGCTCTCCGTTTGGATCCCACCGGAGCACCGAGCCCTGGTTTGTTATTCAGGTTAAAGTGGGAAGAAGCAGCGGGTTTATCGGGCAGCTGAGTGAAGTGGAGCCTGAGGAGGAAACACCGGGACCGTCTGGATGTAATAGTCCGTGGAGGTGCTGCGGTGCTCGGCTGCACAGATAGGAAACCCCTCGGCTGACAGGATGTACCACTCTCTCACTCCGCTCTCTCTCACGCAGGCGCAGAACGTATGTGCTACTTGGCCGTCGGATGTAGCCCGTGTAGTGTGTACAAATGCAACTGACACAGGGCGACGTGAGACGACGTAGACGACGCAACAGTTGGCTTTCGTCGCCGCTAGTTCTTTGATGTCGGTTTGGTGTGTCTGCACATTAACAGTGACTGACTGCATGTCATGCTGATGTGCAAGGACGGCTTTCTCTGTGAGACTGGGTTGCCACCACTCTCTCACGCCATCATCCTTATAATTGACAGTGAACCCACAGTGGTAAGGGAGGGTCATACTCTCAATACTACATTCATTTTTCCATCGATCCTCACACCAACCCTACTCCGACTTCTGCCGCCTTGGCTTTTGTTGTTTCCCCAACACCACTGTGCACCTTAAACGATAACAGTGACTGTCCATGTATCACGTCGATGTGAGAGGACGGCTTTATTCGTCAGCGTCTGACGCCGGAAGTCACTGACCAAACACTGGATTTGACGACTTCAGGGTAAACCCAGGTTGTTCTGACAGAGCAGGTTGAACCACTAACTGTATAGATGCACAAAATGTATCGACTTCTTCCCACTGTGCAAACATGAAGCCAAAATATTCCAGATACAGCTGCTGCCATCCTGCACTGGTGATGTCATTGTGAGCCAGAGTCTGCACAGTAGTGATCTATCAGCTATATGATGTTCCCAGAGTCTGACTCATCGCAAGCACATAAACAGCTGTCAGTCATGACGTCAGACCTTCTTTTTGGAGCATTGAATCTCAGACAAACACTCTCAGTCCACTGGGATTGGTTACTTTCACCAGCCTGTTCATTGTTGCCTCATATTTGCTTTGATGAGGGTCTAGTAGACGGAGAGCTCATCAATAAAGTGAAGCACTGCACAGATGGAAGTGTGCATGTATGAAACTCACCCTAATGCCACTTTGATATGATCAGTAACATTTCCAGGACTCTGGCTCAGATCAGGCCGGGATGTGTTTGGAAAAATGTGATTAATTTTAAAACAAATTTTGACATTTTTTAAAACAAAATTAAAATATTAATGCGCATTCCAACATGTTTTTACCATTAAACAAATCCACAGCCCTCACTGTGATGCAATATTTTTGTAACTGTGTCATTTCAAAACTCCCATAAAACTGTCTTTACATGACTGAGGACATGACTTACTGTATAGTGCCAGATCAGACCCAGATGTGTCTGTGATATCAGCCACGTTTCTGAATGATTTATGTCACTGTTGACCACCAGCTGCAGCTCTGTGACTGACGGAGCTTATGAAAAACACTAAACATGCATGTAGATTCGTTTTACTCTTTTGCTTAAATTAATAAATAAACACATGAACAGTTCAATGCAAACATTTACGAGATAATGATCAGCTCGCAGCAACCCAGTCGTACCCAGAGTACCTTGGACGTCATATGTGGACGTGTCCATGACCAAACGTGAGCCAAGACGGAGAGCGCAGCAAATAATTTACAAATTGCACTGACACTTATTCATATAACTAACACTGTACGTGACTGTATACAATTCTAAAAATCCTCTTAAAATTCACCATTATTCATTTAATCTTTTCACATATTGATGTATTTTATTTTTCCAATCAATAAACATTTGAGCATGTCGGACACTTCATTTTTCAGTTTTTTGGCAGTGCTGCACAAACCACCTCCATAAAAAAGAAAAATAATCAACAATAAAATGCCGCCTCTGACCTTTTATTGTAGTTCAGCAACATAATGAGTTTCTGCCCTTCGTTACAGTCTGCATGATGCTGCTCAGAAGCTCAGGTTAAGTGTCACATGCCATTTACACACAGAGTCCATCACTGTCAGCTGCATCATTCAGCACCATCGCAGTGTGACAATATTATTCTATAAATGCTTGACACTGGAGCAGCAAGAGCATATCTCGTTAAAGTGTTTATTAGTTTTCAGTTTTCAATTCAAGTTTTTAACCATTAAGATAAACTTTGTTTCACCTTGACCACGCAGCAGCGACTACGACCCCGACGGTCCTACAGCCTCGACTCTGAGACACAGAAACATCTCCGTGAATACCTGAGCTGGACTCAAATGAAGTGAACACCTCCCCGTCTTATTTAATTGAATGAAATGAGCTCTTCAACAAGGATATGATAATAATAATGGCCGAATAATTACAAAGATTATGTTCCTCCATTGAGGTGAATCTGAAGTTAAGTTGACAAATTACAGCTTCCTCACCTGGACAAATGTCAACACTCTTGATGTTGTCTCCATTAGTTACATGCTCTGTGATTAATTAATCTAAATTAATCACTTGCATCAATTTTGCTGTAAAAGTATTTAATGAATGTTGTCAGATGTGTCGTAGTGAAGCTGCTGGTTGTTGGACACAGTTGTCCCCCTGTCACAGGTACACTGACTCAGTTTAAACGTCTGGTCCAGTGTGGCATGATGAGGCTGGCTGCTAGCGTTAGCATCAGAGGCTGTGCTAGCTCAGACCTCTGGGTTTGCTGCTAAATGCTTTGTGTTGAGGTGATGTTTCAGACTGAAGTTCTTCGATGATATGAAAATTCCTTCCTGCAGAACCTGCAGAGAACAGTGCTCCTATCAACAGCTCCATCTGGGTGTTTGTTAAATGTTAATGTTCCATTCATGGGGCCGAGCAGCGTCGTCTCATCTGCCTCCATCATGTGACTACACCACTGTGGCCTTCAGTGACGCACTGGGTCAAAGGTCACCACGGACAGATTAATCAGTGTTAATATTGTTAACATATTATTTTTTCTGTAATTAATAAATTAATCAAAACTAGTCCATAGCCATTGGTAGCTTTGTCACCTTCTACCTATGCCAGTCCTCAATGCCTATGTGCAGTTTCACATAGATTGACCACGTCAGTGAGTAGAAAAACGTGTTATAGCGCCACCCAGTTGCCAATTAGAGTTAAATTTCTCCAGTCACCTTGAGGCGTCCTGTTCTACATATCTACCAAGTTTAGTAAAAATCCATATGGCGGTTAGGCCTAGATAAGAAATGAGCTCTCTAGCGCCCCCATTTTGTTTGATGGGGTCAATAATGGAGGGGTCCCCTCAGATTATGTGTGGTCATATGCCTACAAAGTTGCGTGGTGATGGGTGAAACCCATGAGATGTTATACACCTTTATGTGATGAGCCACGCCCTCCGCAATATTCATTGCCTTATAGAAGCTCAGTTTTAGTAAGTTTTCCAACTTTTGCCAAGAGGGAACTTTAGATATTGGTCCCTAGATTATGTTCACCCAGTTTCATGCAGATCGCTCAAACTTCCTAGGAAGAGATCCATTTGAAGTGTTTTTCAAAACATTCAAAATGGCGGAAAATCTATATAAGCGGAAGTTATGGGTTCTTGAGGCAAATGTGTTCCTCATGAGGAGAGGCATCTCTGTGCAAAGTTTCATGTCTCTACCACATACGGGGCATGAGATATGCACATTCAAAGTTTGACATTTCAATGGGTTGCTATAGCGCCCCCCTTTGGCCAATTGATGTAATATTGCTTCATTGGCATCCTCCCATGACCCTCTACCACTGTGCCACATTTCACATGGATTGACCAAGTCAGTGAGGAGAAAAACATGGAACACACACACAGTCATTATATAGTTAGATGTCTGCATTAGTAACAGTCCTGTTATAAATATTTGGGAATCTGGTTGGACAGAATAATTAATTCAAACACCATATTAATACTGATGTTGCAAAGAAACTGAAGTTCACTCTGAGCTTCCTGTTCAGGCTCAAGTCTTGTTTTTCCACAGCACCCACAAGTTGTTTTGCTGCTGGCCTGCTTCTTTGCCAGATTGATTTTGGCGATGCTATTTATAAGTTCACCTCAGCGTCCACCAGGCCAGCCTCTACAAAATATGGGCAGAGAGACAACATTTCCCAAAGTGGGTCTGGTCCACCCCCAGGAGGGGCAGTATCAAAGAATAAAGTAATTTCCCTCACAATTTAGTGAATGTTTCTCCATCAATCTTGAGGCTACATTAATTAATTAGTCAAATGTGTGCAGGACTGAAATAGTGTAATAATAGGAGGGTATGACTGTCAAATCACAGTTTTCCAATCGTATATAATTCCAAGACTGTTTAGGAACCTCAGTGCAGAAATATTCAAATACAGCATTTGGAAAAATGCAAAAATGGCATAGTCCTTTTTCCCTCACCAAAATTGCAGGTGGTGGGAGCATTGGATGACACGTTAAAATGTGTTTTAATGACAGCAGTACATGAATCTATCGTGCCCCCACAGCAGACCTGCCGTCCAGCTTGTCCAAGTTTGCTGGGATGGTCCTCACTCAGTGTTTGGTTCTGGTTCATTCTAGTCTGTAAAATCATCTCAGTTAAATTTCCAGAAACACAAGAGTTATCTATCTTTGGAGATCAGTCGTGATCTGACTCATCTTACAGCACAAACAGGACAACAGGTCTGTTCTGTGGTTCCTGAACAAACTGCAGGCTGAGCTCAAAATCCTGTTCTCTTTAAATTTAACCTTCGATCGAGGCTCGTTGGAGCTGCTTCATTGAACAGATCAAATATTGATGTCTTTTAATGCACTCTACTCTGTAGTTTTTATTTTGGCGTACCTGTCGTTGTGATTTGCTGCTGTATAATAATAAAAATAATAATAATAATAATAATACATTTTATTTAAAAGCACCTTTCTCAACACTCAAGGACACTTTACAGAGCATTAAAAACACAATTAAAATAAATAACAACAACAGACATGTCTCTGCTCGCTCTCACCTGCAGAAGAGATTTAAACTCAGTGTGACATCTTGTTAAATAAAGGTTATTAAAAAAAAACTAAAACAGTTTGGTTAATGTGATGAAATTATATAATTCAGTTAGACATTTAGTTCATCATTAGGAATTCAATTATGTAAATCAAACTGAGTTAAAGTTGTAATCTGTGAATTAAACCTAAGAAGAGAGACAGAGCATGTGGTGTATATCCATCACAGTTTGACTGACTGTCACACCATAATGTGTTTCTAGTCATGTCTCATGTACACTTTAATGAATAAATATAGTTTTTCATCATGAAAAATATTTTTTGTAACTTCAAATCAACTCAAAAATGTCAGAAATATTTCCCTAAAGTAAGTGGTCAGCTCACTGAAACACGTCAATGAGGCTGAGTTAGAACATCACATTGATTTGATTTGTAAAAGTATTAGTAGCTGTTAGTAAGAAACAGAATACTGTGCAGCTGCTGTCATTCAAATTCAGAGAATTATGAATTACTTGTACTCGAATATTTCCATTTACTCTGTACTTACACTCCTCTACATCATATAGGAAACATATTTCACTGCTTTAGTTACTCTGAAGACTCACACTCTGAAATCTGACTCCTGGGTCAGTGGTTAACACTTAAAATAAAACTTTCCATCATTAAAAAATGTTTAATTAATGTTCAGTTGAAAACTAATTTTCAGAGACAGGTTTGACATTTTAGAGAAGGATGAAATTATCTTAAATAAACTAGTTTGACCTCTGAAGGAGGATAAACATTAGGTTGGTTAATTAGGTTTTTGGAGGTCGAAGCAGATCATGTTGGTTTTATTCAACTAGTTATTCAGATTATAAAAGACTGATGGGACTGACTCAATAAAGATGCATAATTGTTCCTGCACTTTTTAAAAGTTGAACCAGTGGATTAATTTTCAGACAGAAGGCAGAGCAGATACCTGCACACCAATGACACTGGGCTGCAGCCACAGACAGGTCAATTTATGGAGGACATCCGTGCACGGAAAGAAGGGCTCCTCGATGAGTAAAAAGAAATAATAAAAGTGAATAAAAACAGCAGCAAACGTTTCAGTGCTTGACGATCACCAGTGCTGCTGCACCTGAGAGCTTCACAGAACAGACTGAGTCCAGCAGGTGTGATCAATCAGTCAGTCAGTCAGCAGGTGCTGCTAATCAGGTGAGATCAGCTCAATGACCTGTGCACAGAGTAATCTATTACTGCACAGAAAAATATAATCAACCCAAAGCTCTAATCAACTACATTGTGTCATTCTCAGGGGCTCAGGTGATTATATCAGAGGCGGCTTGTTTTTATTTATAGGCCTGTTTTTATTTTTGAAATATACATAAGCCTTTATATTTAAGTCTGGTGCTGTTAATGAAACATTTGGGCTGAAGCCTCAGACGCACAGGTCTCATAATAATAATAATAATAATAATGACTTTATTGATATAGCACAAAATTAAGATAAAATTGAGGCGAAGTTAAGCAAACAGGATGATAAAAGAGATAAGAACAATAAAGACAATAAAACTATTATTTCTAAATACAAGACAACATTGCATAATGACAATAGAATAACAAGGAATAAGCAATTAAAAGGAAAAGAATAAAATAAAAAAAAAAGAATAGAAAGAATAAATAAAAAGACGACATCACATAAAAGCAAGTCTATAAAATGGGTTTTAAGAATAATAACAACCCTCCTGCAGTGCAGTATTTAGTCGTACAGATACTGCGTGTCTCCAGCAGTCTCGTCTGCTTCTTAATTCTGTGTATGTTATGTTCCATTTACAAAATGTCACCAAATTTAAACCTGATAAAAGCAAAAAAAAAAAAAAATAAATTAAATTCAATTTTATTAGCACAGAAAATGTGATAAAAACAAATATGTAAAAATAAAGATGGCAGAGGTCGTGCAGGAGAGGTCAGAAACCTCCGCTCTGGAATTATAAATCAATCCTAACACAAATGATATTTCTCTCCTGAACATGAGAACATGACAGACAAAACAAGACGTTATAACAATCATAAATGAAACAGACACATAAACATAACTAATATATTAACTGTGGCACAGGTGTTTTTCAGACCAGATTAAAATGAGAGTAACGACAGACATGTTTTAATGCAGATATGTTTCTCTGTATTTCAAAGCACGTGTCAACAGGGAAGATAAACATCCTCTGCTTGTCTTGTTGGGTCTGAACGGACATCAGTTCATTAGGAGACAGTTGTGAAATACATCAGCTCTTAAAACACATATTTATACAGAAAAATATTGGTTTGATAAATGTTGAAATTAAAAATTGACAACAGCAGATTTAATTTCTTAAACAGAGGAGCTGATGATTCCCAGTGATGTGAAGTATGAATAAAGAAGGAACAAACAATTTTCAGAGGTGATTCATCATTTTGTCAATAAACTGTGTGAAAACAGTGAAAAACGAGTCCAAGATGACGACTTTAAAAGCCTCATGGCACTGACTCAGTGACGCCAGAGTTAGATCTACTTAAAAGATTTAAGCAAATTGTTTCCTTCATGGATTATTTATTGAAGCATGTGCGGAAACATTTGTGGAAAACTGCAGTCACATTGATCCTGATGTGAGCAAAATATTCATGGCTCAAACACATGAATGGATCTGTTTTAAAATGAGCAGCTTGTTCACAACGCTGCTGCTCAGGTCCCGACGCAAACCAGTGAACATGACCACATTGCTCCAGATCTGAAGTCCTGGTACAATGTCTGAAACACTGGTTACCTGTCACTCAGAGAACTTCCTGCTTGTGTGACTCAGCACCCAAATATACCCCTGACATGCTTGTGTCATATGAACCGTCTGGGACCTTCAGAGTCCTCGATCACTGAATGTTTAAAACTGCAGCAGCCTGTATGAGGAGGAGGGTTAGGTCAGGTCTCCTGCAGGACGTCATCATCCAGGGGAAACAGAAAATGAATACGTTATGAAATCAGATAAATTGTTTTGTTTTGTTTCTGTTTTCTTTCCAACTTTTATTTGAAGCTTTTTAAAGTTGTTTCTAGGAGTACTGGGGAATCTAAAGCAGCAGAAAATGCTTTACTTCAGACATTAAATAGAAAACTTGACAAACATAAGGAAGGATGAACAGAGCTGCAGGAGTCCAGCTTCTACCATGACAGTGTTGTCGTCTGTATTGTTGTCTTTTTGTTTTATAGGTTACATTTTTTCCCAGATTCTCCATCGTCTCAAAGTCGTCTACGATCGTCAGGAACTGTTTGTGACAATTGCGTCTTTCCAGCAGCAGCGAGGACCAGATATCAGTTCCCTCCATACGTCTGAGCGCAGTGTGAGACATGTTCGACCTCACAAAGAAGTGAATGCATTGAATTGAGGTGGAGTCACCACGTCACACCTCAGCCTCTCTGGGATCTCCTCATCCAGCTCTTTTTGTTTTCTGCATATAATGCTGAGTCATGTCAAGCCTCCAGGACTGACTGCTGGCTGCAGCCTTACTATATGCTTGTGCTAATATTTTAATGATGGGTGAACGTCCTCTCCTTTCTCGATTATCTTGTTGTAATAATCCTCCTCTGAGTATCTAAAGAAGTCCTGATTTGCTTTTGCTATTTTCAATGGTGATTTTTTAAATTATAAAACATTCAGTAATTAATTTGACCTTTTCTATATTTTCTCGTCACTCTTTTATCCTAAATCTGAGTCCTTTATAATATTTATTTGCCCTGTAAAGCATTTTAAATGACCCTCTGTATAAAAGACATGTGTTCACGAATGAGACATTTCTGGGAGCTTTGGTTACGTCAGCACTCGCCGTCACTGAGCTGCTGTGAGACAGAAACACTGTGGACACAAAGTCTTCGCTGGCAAACGTGTCATGGAGGTAAAATATGTAAAGAAAAGTTTGAGAATGTGGCCTTGCTGGTGTGAGACGCTGTGAACAAAGGAATGTGGAGCGTTTATAAAAGAAGAACAAGTGAAGAGACAAAGACAAAGCTTGTTTATTTCTTTCTTTTAAAATTAAAGCATGCACATGTTAGTATTTTCCATATTAACCTGACACACTGGCTTTAAATGTCCTGTTGTAGAGAAGTTCATGAAACAATAATTGTTCCAAAATCAAAGAACTCTCATTTGTCTAAATATATAAAGTTGCTGAGGTAAAATACGTCAAGAGCAGCGCGCTGGCCTGAGAATAACCTCCACTTACTGAGGCAGAGGGACGTCAGATGGACACGGCTGCTCAACAAAGACATGAGGACAGATTCCTTCCTTTATGATTTTCCTCAGAGCGAAAATATGTTCGGTAAAGTTTGAGAATGTTCCCTTAAAGTCACAAGACTGAACAAACAAGAAATAATGTGAAGCATTAACAAGAAGAAAAGAGACGTGACGCCTTCAGAGACGCCGTCCTCACTCAGAGACACGTTTAGTAATTTGCTTTAAGGACCCAGAAACTTCAGAGGTATATTTTAAAAATTAAATAACTGAAAAAAAAGAACTGCACTGTGTTGTAAAGACCTTAAACCAGAGCATGTACAGCCGCAGTGCAGACTGCAGGCTGGTTTGGAGATTTTTATTTTAATTTAAATCTCTGACCTGCTGTTTGCTGCAACACCTAAAACCATTCTGTCTTTCTGTTAACTGAAGGAACAGAAGCAGAAGTGCTGAACTCTTCTTAAGATGAATCAACACCCTGCATATGTTTACCTTTAAGTTTTAAACCATCAGTGTGTTTCCTTCGTACACACAGCTCTCACTGACCTTCATGTCTGACTGTTTGATTAATTTCACACATATGTGCACGTTAATATTTATTTCAGTTCTGATTTTTGAGCAAATGTTGCTCCACAGCGTTTCATCAACACTGCTGCTGTGCTGATTTTATATATTTCATATCACTGTCTTAATGTGTCTGTGTGTTATAATGACAGAGATAAAAAAGATCAGGCGTATAAATCGATCACTGCAAAGACCTTTAAACATGTTGTGTAACTTCACACTTGAGTTTCAGGATTCAGACGTGAAACAGGATTAAAAGGTGCAGACGATATGAAATCACGTCCTTCTGCGTGTCCTCTGTCAGATAGTTCCTCTCAGTCACGTCTCCTCCGCCGCCTGTCTCTGCCTCCCTGCCTCCCTCTCTCTCTGTCCTCAGATGGCTTTTGGCCTACTTTCGGCTGCAGAGAGCTCCAGTGTGTGTGAGCCAAATCTCAGCATGGATTTACAGGCAGAGCGAGGGAGAGATGGAGGGATAGAGGGAGCGAGAGACGAGAGAAAAAAGAAAAAAAAAAGTCATGTCAAATGAGATAGAGATTCAGCTCGGTGCTGTCGCTGTGCTCTGCATCTCTGCCTCTCTGCATCTCTGCTCCAACACTCAGAGCTGACATTTATTTCGACACATCTGAGCCTGTCTGCAGCTCTTTGTATGGAAACCTATGTTACAACAATCCTGGTGGTAAATTTAATAAGAATCATAAGAACATATAACGAGATGTTTACCTGTGTGTGTTGACAGGAAGCTTATCAACGTCCCAGCTCCCACACTGACACACATGCAAACACAGTATAGCTGTGATCTGCAGCTCCTGCACTGAGCTCTGCATTAATGCATCCTGTTAAAAATCACGCAGTTTTCTCAGGCTGTAAATAACCATTGCAGCCCACTGTTTGTTTTCTATAATCAGAGCGCTCCATGGCGACCACACACTGAGGCGCCGCACCAGATAAGATGAAGTTATGTTGAGGTGAGAGGGTTGGGAAATCAAAGTGTCGAAACAAAGTGACAAACTGTCAAAATGAGCTGAGTGTGTGTGCTCGGCTCAGATGGATTTATGGATCTATGAGGTAAACCTGACGGCCTTCTGTATTTCTCTGTTTATAATAATGTCATTTAAATAACTGCAGATGTGTGACGACATGGAGGGCCTCACCTGGTCCTCCGTCCTCTCCTGATGCACAAGCTCTTTTTATCCACTCTTGAATCTTATTTACCCTCAAAAACATTTTTCCCTTCAGAATTTAGATCTGTAAAAATATTAGTAGTTGTCAGTGAGAAGCACTGAGCAGGAACAGAACACTTTGCAACTGCTCTCATTAACATTTAGAGACTTTTGAGGTACTTGTACTCAAGTATTTCCACTTACTTTATACCTCTACTACTCTACGTCTCAGAGGGTCATACAACATACTCTCTACTGCACTACATTTATTTGTCTGCTTTAGTTACTTTATAAACTCGCACACTGATTTATGGGTTAATGCTTGGATTTTTCGGCATGTTGTTTGTCAGATTAGAAGAAACTGACGGGACTGATTCAATAATGACAGAGATAGAGCTACATAAAAAGATGCATGCCAAATATTTCCTGAAATTTTAAAGTTGAGCCTTAAAATAAAGTTTTTCTGCATTAAAAAAATAAATCACGTGTGCTGCATTTTTGTGTTTTGGTCAGATGACAACTTATTTTAGGAGGTTGGTTAAAATTAAGAACTGTTTTTTTGTTGTTGTTTTTTTTACCTTTTTGAATAGGATAGAGTTAAATTAAATAAGTTAGAATATCTTAAATAAGCTAGTAAGACCACTGTAGGTCGACACAACTTTAAATATAAAGTTGATTCAACTTAATTAAGTTGCTCCAGGTTAAAGCAAATCATGTCCATTGTCAGATTATTGAAAACTGACAGGACTGGGACAACTTAAAGTTGAGCCTGAAAATAAAGTTTTTCTGCATTAAAAAACTAAATTACGTGTGTTTTGCGTTTTAGTCAGCTGACAACTTATTTTGAGAAGATAGTCAAAATCAAGAACATTTTTGAGTAGGATGGAGTTAAAATAAATAAGTAAGAATATCTTAAATAAATTATTTAGACCACTGAAGGTCGACATGACTTTAAATATAAAGTTGGTTCAACTTAATTAAGCTTTTCCAGGTTAAAGCAAATCATAATAGTTGTGCTAAACTAACTGAGTCGGTCAGATTATAAAAGTCTGATGGGACTGACTCAATAAATCTCCTTACGATTTGTTTTCTTTTGTTTTTTAAAAGTTGATTCAGTGGATTAATTTGTGCAGATTAAGAATACAAACAACCCCAAACTCGTGTTTTGATCAAGGATATCTTATTATTTTTGGAGATTTAATGCATGAATGCAAAGGCAGATTATTACATATTTGTTTTTATTGTTAGGCCTGTTTTTAGTTTTGAAACACGCATATACTCTTTATATTTATATTTGAGGCTATTAATAAAACATTTGGGTGTGGAGCATGGGACGCCCAGGGTTAACAACACCACTGAATGACTGGATTTAAATGATGAAGATATTACTGGATAACCTGCTGTGTTCCTCTAGATAAAGAAAGGCATCAACTTTCTACCTGATATTTTCCAGCAAGTAGAAACTGAAATCATTTTTTGTTTTTTTATTCCAGCGTTGACATTTAAACATAATATGAATTAACACTGGTTCATACAGAGGATGTCACACATTGTATTTATACATAAAAAAGATTAAATACAGCACTACAGAGGCTTCATTACAACTACAAATCATCTCTCAAACACAACACACAGTCATTATCAACAGTTTACACTTGTATCTGAGAATCTGCTGTGTTGTTTAAATGTATAAAGATGTGAATATAATTTAAGGAAAATAATTTGTTATGAAACACATCATTTTGCTCTTCTTTTACAAATGTCGACACACACGTGGATCTCATGCTGCTGCCTGTAACTCACCGAGGGTTTAAACTTTAAGTCTTATTGTGTTTAAATCCAGATAAATGACCTCAGTGTGAAGTTTATGACACAGTGATGCAGTTATCTGAGGTGGCGTTCTCTTTCCCCCTGTGATGCACATTTATATAACCAAACAGACGACATGTAGAGTCCAGCTGTGATGGGTTAATAAGGGAAAACCTTTCATTTGATCGGAAACATCAGGGTTTCTTGTTTACATCGCAGGACGATAATACACTGGAACATCTTAGAAACAGCAGAGCTATGAATTTCACAGTCGCCTTAATGCAACACAACTTCACACGCTATAAGGAAAGGGCACGACGCTCTCACAGTTACGATAATATCAATAATAATGACTTTATTTCTGCAGCACGAATCTACAAAAAGGCCACAAAGCGCTTCATGAAATGCACGAAAATAGAGCATTAGGAAAACGACTAATAGTTCAGTGACAATAATAAAAACTAATGTTGAGAGCTGAGAAAACACAAAGCACAGAGGCACCGCAAATGATTTCCACAAAGTAAATCTTTTGTGGAATATTTGGGATATTTGACAGTGTTCAGAATTTAATTGTGAAATTCACGCAGGTAAATAAAGTGATTTTACAGGAATATTCTGCAAATGCGGTGAAATAACTGCAAACTGTGAAATCACAGTGATCTAATGTACATAAACTGTGAAGTTACCGTTAAATTCAGCAACTTTACAGGAACATACTGTTAAATCAGTAATTTAACGAGCTTTAACTGCGCGGTTACAATTAAATATAGTGACTTTTCAGGAGCATGCTGCTAATTCACAGTAATACACAGGCATAACTACTGTGAGATCACCGTAAACAGCTGTCAGTTCACAACAATTTACTGTAAATATATAGTCAAACATTTTAGTGTGAACAAAAGGGAACACCAAAGTTACAGATCACAAGTCGGGCACTAAAAGGGAAAGCTTTCTGATAAAAATTTGTTCTACCCAATGATTTAAAAACAGCTAACGTCCTCGCCGGTCTAATTTTCTCAGGCGGAGACTCGCCCTGACCTGAGGACGACTAGTGAGGCCTGAGACTCTCAGGTCACGTAGGGAATCAGAACCATAAAAAGAACCCTTAAAATCAGCTCTGAAGTTAACTGGTAACCAGTGGACGGATATATCTGACCTATGATTCGTCCCGTCCTGCACCAGCTGTACCTGAACCACTGAGGATCTGCTGTGCATGTGCACGGTGTGTCACGAGCATTTCTACGTGAGAAAAATACCTGATTTAATAGTGGTCACATATCTCAGGTGGGAGCAGCGTGAGATCGTTGACATGTGGGTCAAAGTTCAGCTGAGAATCGCTGAGTCCACAAACCTGACTAACCCTCGCTCTGCATCAACCTGTCCACGGTTTCTTGTCGTTATCACTTCATCCATGTAAAACCAAAAGCTGGCTGAAACAAGTCCGGGCAAGGACTCGCTTCGGGTGTTGAAATTCATTCTTGGAAATGTGATGAATCACTGAGGTAGAGGAGGAGGAGGCAGGTGGAGGTTTGACGGACACCACAGAGAGTTGACTCTTCATCGCTGAGCAACTTCTGGAATGAAAGTCATCGACTGATCGTTAGCAGCTCACGAGAACACGAGGGTGGGATTTATGCTACATGTTCACATGGAGAGACTCAACATAACGTGTGTATGATGTCAGCATGATGAGTGTGAGTTTAGGTGTTAGCAGGGAGCCTGTAGTGTGCGATCATACAGTATAACGTATGTTAGGAGGGTTAATGTGAACCACTCAACACTGTGTATGCTAACATGTTAGCATCAGCTCCCAGAATAGACACGTGCCACACATGGTGTTACTATGATACCTGCTATCAACATGTCCTGTGGCATCACTGAGGCCTAGCACAGCATGCTAACATGCACAGTATATGCTAAGGTGTTAGCATTAGCTGTGAAATCACTCAGCATGATGCATGCTAAGAGATGCTAAATGCCATCACTTAGGGCTGTTTGTTATTTATGAGCTGATGCAAAAGGGTGGAGGCATGTCACATGACTGTCACTCTGACACTTATGTGAGGCATACGTGTTTAAATTGTTGTTTGTATTAATTTTACTGCAGATTTTTAAAGAAAACGTGCAGGGTTACTCTGTTAATTTATTCCAGCAGCTGTGAAAACAGAAATTATCGATTGATATTCAAATTTGCAACTGTCCTTGGACACATCATGTGTGACGAGTGCTTCCACTGGAAAAAACATATCACCAAATCTGAGCTAGAGATAGTACCTCTTAATTAAATTTAATGAAAATCACCAGAAATAAACCAGCATGCACTGCAAGAGTGAAAAAACAAGGCTTTTTTTTTTTAACTCTGCAATTTCATCTTCAGCTTTTAATTTTCAAACATCAAAGGGTACGTTTTAAAAATCTAATTCATGGTGGAGGAAAAATATTTGTAGCATCAGGGAGGGTCAAAATTACAAATGAAAGACAACAAAGTGACAACTCTCCTCTGATAAATAAACAACAGTCCCTTATGAATAACTTTCTAATACAGATACCACAATGTCAGAATAGTGCACTTTTTGAAATAACACAAAGGAATGACATTTTTAAAGCACATTTTATTTACATAAAATATTTCTGTATGACACATAAAACACATCTACAGCATCACAGCATCTCATATCATAGCATGTGTGTGTTTGGGCAGTTTGAAGCTTGCGTCAGTGTGGCTGTCGGATCCGTCTCATGTTCACGGACCATTCCCCGACATGTCCTGACCTGGTGTGATCGGCTGCAAGAGAAAGAAAAGACAAAGCTCTTTAACAGCAGTCTGAGAATGTGCAGCACATACAGGACGCTCACTAGCTGTACGTTAATATTTGCAATATTAATTAAGTATTTCACATGTAGGTCTAATTACTACGACACATTGATTGATAATGTATTATTGTGGAGTAGTGACCCATTTGACAAACCTACACACACGTATACATCCCATTCTGATCGTATGGACTAATTACTACAAACACATCACTACTGCGAACGTCAGCTGTCTTTATTAACGTCTTTATTTTGCTCCATTTGCTGTGCGATGTCTTTGCGGTCAGCACAGAGGATGTTGTAACACGTCTTGGCAGCTCTGCAGAAACAAAAATCACTCCAAAGATTTAATCTGGTTGAAACCGATTCAAGCCTTTAGAAAGGTATAAAAATACCTCAACAGATAAAATACAAAACATGTCAGACGACATTCAGAAAAGAAAAAAAAAATCCCACAACTCATTCAGAGCTTCTATTAATAAGTGTGACAGATGAAAGAATTGACAATGACAGCATCAAGGCTTTATTTAGACACGACTGTAAGACGGCTCTATTTCAGCAGCGGGGCTCTGAAGAGGACGCTGGGCTCACTGTACTGCTCCCACATCACTGCTGTATTTATGACAGGG